>CM023482.1:13344635-13717135 GCA_013339685.2 Hyalomma asiaticum
GGTGGCCGTCCAAGTTGCCGTATGACCAATGTTACGGACTTCAATTTGGCAGCATGGGGCAGGCTATTTCTGTAGCTATCTGCCGGGTGTGGGCTCCCAGCATGATTACGAGTGATGCTAGCCACCAACAGCGGTAATTTACAACTGCAGTGCATGTTCTATTTCGATAAGTGAGCACCATTACTGTGGGCACAGCAAGGCCGCTGCTACCCTGAATTAGCTCTAACATATTCACACGACCACGCCTCTTACAGTAATTTACTCTAATTTGCCAGTGAAACTTGCCGGGACATGGGCTCAGAGCACCGGACCACCTCACTTCTGCAGTGCCTCAGAGAGCTATTGCAAAATTTCTGATTAAGTGACGAATGTCGAAAGTAAAAAGCAAGTGCACAAAAGCTTTTTATTCACATATAGCTCACATACTTAAGAATAATTAACATTTTCATTATAGCTAAGTATTTAGAATTTTTTAAACTATGACCTTAAAACATCATCTGTTTTTACCTCAGTATAATGAAGCATGCTTATCTGCAATTTCAATATAATGAATTTTCAGTGGTGCCACAAATTAAGGCACGGGCAATGAATTGAAGCTTCTGTAAGTGCCATGGCTGTGGTTAAATGGGCCCTGTGCCGTTAGGGCTATTGCCAGAGCCCTTCGTGAAATTGGCGGTTTTGTGACACCATACTTTGTTCTCTTTTTAGCGAGTACATGCTACAGTTACAAACTGGCACTGCCCTGTGACTTGCTAGGCCTGAACTTGCACTGGTTGGTATGGTATATTGTGCAGTGTCAAGCATTAATTCCTCGTGTGGCACATTGTTTGTCTGTTACAGATGAAGCAGTGCAGTGGGCGTGTGCGTACACAATGCAGGCAGTGGCACGACATGCACCCGATCAGCTGCGATCGCACGCAGTGGGTGCCCTCCCGCTCGCCTTCTTCGCCAAGCATGCTGCACCCCCAGGTGAGATGATGCTGTTTGCAGTTAAATGTTGTTGTAACGAAGTCGACTTACTCTGTTATATTGAAGCTTTGTCACACCGAAATCTAGCATCTCATGCTCTGTGCAGTATAACCTCGTTGATATGTTCCCGGTCGATACGATTTTCCGGTTCCAGCGTTTGTGACTGCGAGAACACGGAATTTTCTCATAGAGCTACGCTTGTTTTTTTCCTAGTTAATATGTTCCCGGAAAATACAATTATTCAGCACCAACATTCAGTATATCGTCAAACCATGATCGCATGGTACATTTTCTGGTCCCTAGAGCTCACGTGCAACCGAGAAGGCGGGAAGCGCATGCACAAAAGAGCCCACCATGGTGGCCTCCCCGCAGTCCTCTCCCGACCATGTCACAAGAAAATGCGGTGTGCTCTCTTCCGATATTAGCAAATCACTGTGCTAGAAGTACATAACGCACCACATTCATCGGTATCGCTGCCAACACTCGCGATCAAGGCAGTTTTAACAGCGTGCGTGTGGTAGCTGACTTAGAGGCATATGTACTGTGTGCTTTTGATGGCCAATAACCAAAACACACTGCCACTTTAAGCAAGACCGCTACTGCTGTGCATTTTCTTCAGAAATGAAAGCAGCGTACAAGCTTTGATTGTCCAAAAGTGAGAAAGAAGACTATGTATCTAGACATAAATAAATAAATAAATAAATAAATAAATAAATAAATAAATGTGTGATGCCTGGTTTATGCTTGCCCTAGCAAAAGTTCCCAATAGAGAAACCAGTAGCCTATTGGGTTATTGACACCTATTGGCCTGTTAGTCTGTTGGTTCTGTATTTGCCTATTGGAGCTACTGTATTGGTGTATTGGCTCTGTATTTGCCTTTTTGAGCTATAGTGGCGTATTGGGTCTGTATTTCCCTAGTAGAGCTATATGTGTATTGGTTCTGTATTTGCCTATTGGAGCAATACATGTGCATTGGTTCTTGATTGGCCTGCAGGTGCTTTAATCAGTGCCCACAGTCACACAGAAGGGCCACAGTGTGGCAACACCCCTGGAACGATAGAGTACAGGAATGAGTGATGCACACATATATATTTTCGATATCACTGTTACAGGAAAACTGCCAATTTTGTTCTCAATTTCGTCTTCAATTTTGCAGGCAACTATTTTTCTGGGTCAGGCTCTCCAAGACCTCTTCAGGGTTGTTACAGTTGTGCTCCAGGTAGTGCCTGAAAAATGCTTTAAAAATGAAACATAGACATAAAGGTCACAAAAGTGAAGCATTTCTTTTTTTCTATCAAACATTGCATAGAAACTTGCATATCAAAGATTGCATAGAAACTTGCATTGCTGCAGTATAAAAAAATCTACACCTTTTGAATATTGCGAAGCTTGTGAGTTATGGCAAAAGATCGCTTCTGGCCTGGAGCATACCTTTCAAAGCATCATATATGGCAGGATCCACAAGTGGCTTGTCCTTCTTGTCCTATTCAATACTGTTTCCACGATGGTTTTGTCGATGATGCTTGCAGTTGAAAATGTCTGCCCGGTGTGCTTATAAACAAAAGTTCGACATTTGCGGTGCTGTATCAAATGTTTATGTTAAGATTTCTGTAGCCACATGCCATCACTAGGGAAAACCTGAGGCAAGATAACCATAGTAATGATGTAAAAAATTCTGTTAAATTTTACTATAACAACAGGTGGTTATGCTAAGCAACACTATTTACTTTTTGGTGATTAGGTTATGTAACAGCAATCACTAAACTGCACCCTAATGCAATGAGCCAGTGAAACAGTCTCAGGTGAAAAAATTGTTACTGGTTTGTACTGGTCCCAGCTCAAGTGGTTTATTGGCCAATTCCCAGTTGGTGTTCAGACCAACTGGGACCAGTAGGTGCTGGGACCGACAGCTACTGGTCCCAGTTAGCCCCAGCAGCTACTGGTCCAGCAGCTACTGGTCCCAGTTGGTGCTGGGACCAGCTGGCACTGAGGATGGCCACAGCAGCAGCCAACCTCGGTGCCAACAGGTTGCAGCACCAACCGGCACTTGACTTGTTGGTCGCAGCAGCAGATTGTACCCATGGCCCTAAACTCACTTAGCTGCCACTCTGGCTCCTCCAGTATTTAAGGGCTTTTTCCGACACCTGAACTCCCGCTACGCTTTCAGGTTTTCATGCGCAAACTCAATCGCGTCTTTATCTTTAAGGCTGTGCTGACTGGCGTCAGCTTCCGCTCATTTTCACGTCGCCCAAACAGATTCACCAGGAAACAATGAAATAAATGGAGAACGGGACCGCGCCTCGCTAACCACAACGCTTCACAAGGTGTTGTTGGTTGTAGCAATGGCGATTGAGCCAATTTAGCCTCCTGTAGCGCATAGTTTTCAGACCACCAATTTTTCTACCAATGATCGGTATGTAATTAAGACGGGTGGTCAGCTTTTAGTTGCGGTTTGTTTAAAAAAAAAACATTCAACCTATATTCTGGTTCTTACGGTACCTGTGCCAGCTGGTGGGGCGGAACTACTGATGCAAGGCCCTGACCAGCAAGACAGTGCGCTGGTAGCCACAATTTTGGACACAGCACTGGTCTCAAGGAAGCAGCTTGCAGGTGTTGCTGGGAAAGACAAAATCATGCGATGCCTTCGTGAATACATACAGTGGGTATGGCCCAAGAAATTCCACAGCCTAACCATGGCCTAGTGCTTCCATTCTGGAGACGGAGGAGTTCCCTCACTACAGATGGACAGCTCATGTTGATGGGAGATCGACTAGTTGTTCCTGAGGCAGCTATAAGAGCATTACTGTTGGAACTGCACAAAGCACATTCCAGAGTCAATACCACTGAAGCACTGGAAAGGAAACTTGTGTGGTGGCCAGGTGTTGATCAAGATATTGAACAGCTCCTGCACAATTGCGCAATCTGCCAGCAGATAGCATGCATCAATGCCACCATCCGAGAAGCCAGCTGCATGGCCAGCAGCAACTCAGACGTGGACACGTGTTCACGTAGGCTATGCCAGTCCAGTTGAAGAGAAGATGGTGTTAGTTGTAGTGGATAGATATTCAGGCTGGATTGAGGCTCTTGCAGCACACAAAGAAACCACCACAGCAACCATTGAGGTCTTAAGGAGCATATTTGCTCTGTTTGGTCTGCCTAGTTGTCTAGTGTCTGATAATGGCAGTGGCTGATGGCAGTTGCTGCCATCAGCCAGTGAAGTCTGCTGTATTGCCACGAGATGGGCTTTTGTCACTGTTACAATCACTGAAATAAACATGCTGCTGCCAGCATTTGGTATTCAGTGTTTGGAACACACCTAGCACGTGTGCTATCTTGGTAGAACATGACAACCGGCAACGAGAAATAAAATCCCCCGAGTTGAAAACGCCCAGATAACACCCATGCTACTGGATTCAACAAGAATGTCGTCCTTGCATAGACTGAAAGTGTTCAATGCAAGCACGAAAGAGTGGCCGGAATACGGCGAGCGTGTTTTGCTTTACTTCGCGGCGAACGGTGTGTCCATGGATAAAAAGAAGGCAGTATTTCTGATAAGCTGCGGAGCATCAATGTACTCATTGCTATGGAACCTTTTGTCGCCTACAAGACCAGGTGATGCTATCTTCGCAGTCCTCAACACACACTTCACGCCCAAAGTTTCCAAAGTGGTCACAAGCTTCAAATTCTTTTCAAGGAAAAGGCGTGAAGGTGAGGCGGTTAATGACTACATAGCTGCACTTAACAAGCTGGTAGATGATTCCAACTTCGGCGCAGTGCGTGAACGGATATGCGCGACCAGATTGTCTGTGGCATTAATGACTCCAGAATGCAGTCACCATTTGGAAAGCGCAATACTGAACCTGGAAACGACAAAAAATCTTGTCATGGCGATAGAAGCCGCAAAAAGAGACTCACATATTCTATGCACCCTGTCCATTTCTACGGATTCACTACAGTTGACAAAACATGGTCGAACAGCCAACAGGAGAGGTGATGAAGCAGAGGTGCACCCGGTGCAGTGGGGAGCACCAGACGTCGTACTGCCGACACCGTAAAAGCACCTGCTTCAAGTGCGGTCAGCAGGGCCACCTCGTAAGGGCCTGCGCCTAATAGAAGGAAGGGGAGGGGCTCCTGCTCCATGCACAACATGAATGACCTTCCTGAAACAGTGCCGGGACAGGGTGAGGAATACATGTTTTGGTCTTTTCGTACTAACGGACTGGAACCCATGCAAATCGGAGTTCCTGTTTATAACGTCCTGCTAGTGATGGAACTAGACACTGGGGCCAGTGTTTCTGTAATAAGCAACGTGAAATTTCACACCCTTTTTTCAGGAGATCTGTTGGAACATACTCACGTGCGGCTCAAAAGCTATTCTGGGGAGCTGCCAGCCGTGTTGGGAAAAATGTCAACCACAGTAAAAGTGGGCATGCAGGGAGGCAATGTTACCGTTATTAATTGTGAGCGGAGCGTGCCTGACACTTTTCGGAAGGGAGTACATGGAATGTGAAGCCTGTAGCACATCAACAGACAAAGAGGAAGAAAGACGGGACACACACAGGCACTAACTTGCAACAATCTTTATTGATTGTTGCAGGAAGGGGCAAGGTCGAAATTGCTCAAGGCGCAGCCGGTGCCATATTTGCATTGGTTGACAGGTATGTCGAAGAGTAGCAGCGGTTACAGCACGAAGGCATCATACACCCTGTAAAGACGTTGAAGTGGGCTGCACCAGTAGTTCCAGTGGTGAAGCAAGACGGTAGACTGCGTGTGTGTGGTGATTTTAAGGTCACTATCAGCCCAGTGACAGTCACTGAAAGTTACCCTATTCCCAGAATGGAAGAGCTGTTCACCAAACTGCATGGCAGAAGGAAGTTTACAGAACTTGATTTGGAGGATGCGTACCAGCAGATAATGCTGGATGCCCAGTAGCAGGAGCTATATTTACCATCAACACCGTGAAAGGTTTTTTTCAATTCACAAGGCTTCCGTTCGGCATCATTTCGGCACCCGCTTTGTTCCAGCGGGAAATGGACAACTTGCAGGGCGACCTTTCGCACGTCATTGTCTACTTCAATGATATTGTTACAGCGCGTCAGTGGTTTGAAACAGGTGCCAGTGGCTCGAGAGAAGCGCGCAGAGAAGAGAAGAAGACAACGTTGCGTTGTTGAGACGATCGCGACTGCCTCGGTGCCTCGGCTTTGCTTACGCATTAAAAGCCCCCGAAACCTACGTGGTTGTAACAGATTTGGTGGAGGTGCTGGGTACCACGAACCCTACAACGGAAGCACTACTGCGAGGACTTCGCCGCAGCCACCGCCTTGCTGGACTCTCGCCTTCGTCAATCGAGATGTCCCAGGATCAGACCACCACCTCCGGTGCTTCGAGGGCAGCTCCAGCGGGTTCCATGGCGTACTACAGAGTGCCACCGAATTTTGGTGGGACCTCAGGTGAAGACGTCGAGGATTGGCTTAAGAACTACAACCGGGTGAGCAGAAGCAACGGCTGGGATTCCGCAGCGAAGCTCAGTAATGTTGTGTTTTCACTAACCAACACCGCGCTCATGTGGTATGAGAACCACGAAGACCTATTAAACACATGGGATACTTTTGTTCAAGAGGCCCAAAAATGCTTCGGCGATACTGACGCAAAGAAGAAACAAGCAGAGCAGACATTGGCTCATAGGGCACAGCTTCCAGGGGAGACATGTACGATGTACATAGAAGAGATTTTGAAGCTGTGCAAAGTAGTGAATTCCAGAATGCCGGAGGAAGATAAGGTTGGGCACGTTCTTAAGGGGATAGCCGAAGACGTGTACAATTTTCTTATTGGGAAAGAGAGCTTGAACTCCGTGTCCGACGTGATGCAACACTGCCGCATGTTTGAAACGCTGAAGACGCGCCGGATAGCACCAAAATTCGGACGTTTGTCTAACGTCCCCACAGTGGGTAGCGTCGACGCAATGTCGCCCAGCGATCTTTCCTCGACGATTCGGCAGATTGTACGAGAAGAATTGCGTCGACATGAGCAGATTTCTCAGTGTCCCTCCGATTACGAAGACATCTATGCGAGAGAAACCCAACGTGTGAGAGCTCCAGCAACTTCAGCTCCATGGCAACCTTCAGTCAACGTAGCAGACGCCACTGAACACCGAGGGCGACTGCGATCTGGGTTCTCAAAATGGACGCCCTCCAATTTCGAACGGCGCTTTCGCCCTCCTCGTCTTTCTCGGTAGTCGTCTCCTGACTACGGTGTCTGACAAGATCGGCGCTACTACCCAACGCCTAGAGAGAGGACTGGTTATTATGAGCAGCAACGTGTGTCTCGACCTTTTCCAGTGTGCTACAGCTGTGGCGTCGCTGGACACATCGCACGATTTTGCAATAATTGCTCGTCATACCAGCGAGAGCCCTCGTTCGTTCCTTACTCCCAGCCTCTCGACACCCCGTTCTCTCCGCAACGGCCACCACACATGCCTACACGTGTACGATACTCCTCCCGGCCTCTGACCGAAGCGTAATGCCGCCACCAGCTCCACGTGTCCCACGGTCTCCATTGCCGCGCCGACGCACCCGGTCACCGCCGCCGGAAAACTAGTTGGTGCGGCCATTGGGGGTGAAGCCGCAGGATACCAGGCATTTCCGACAGATATACCCCCGTCAGCGTTATTACTAAAGAACAAAGTTTATGTACTTGTTGATGGAGTGGCTACAATGGCACTTGTAGATACTGGGGCGACCATTTCGGTGATGAGTGCAAGTTTTAAGAACATTTTAGGTCAGAAAGTGATGTTTTCTCCAAGTCGTGGTGTGACATTCCGTGGTGTGAGTGGTGATACGTTGTGTCCTGTGGGTGTTTGTACCGGAAACGTGTTTTTGTGCGGTAAAGTGTTTCCCACGGAATTTGCAGTGATAAAACGGTCCACGCATGACGTTATTTTGGGTCTTGATTTTTTGAGGGACTGTGGAGCAACTGTTGACTGTAGGAGCGGGAATATCTCTGTGCATGGTAGTTGTCCAGCTACGCTCTTCGAGAATTCACCCCGGGCCGACTGTATCTTCTTTGTCTCTGAGGACACAGTTGTTCCCCCGTTTTCTGCCATGTGCATTCCAGTTACATGCTCCAGTGACAATCCTGCCATGTTCGAAGCCACACTAGAACCGATTCATTCAGCATGCATAAAAAAGAACATTTTAGTACCTCATTGCGTGGTATCTGTAGTTGAAGGACGCACAGGAGTATGGACTGTTAATAGTTCAATGGAACCTGCAGTATTGCCCCGAGGCATGAAATTTGCTTTGTTGAAACCCGAATTGTCTACGACCTTAGTTGCCCTTGTTGATGCTGCTGAAGAGAATGCGCGTTTACGTCCCAAAGGTTCCGACGATTCGCAGCTTGTACAAATGATCAACAAGCCACTTAGCCCAAGTGAGCGTCAAGTACTTCTGGACGTTCTCGCCAAGCACTCGGAAGTGTTCGACTTCTCAGAGAGCGGCAAAACACCTTCAATTCCAGCGTCTCGAGTACGTCATCGGATCAACACCGCTTCAGCACACCCCATACGGCAGAAACCCTACAGAGTCGCACCATCCGAACGCAAGGTTATCAACGAGCAAGTGCAAGAGATGCTGTCGAAAGGAATAATTCAAGAATCGGCGAGTCCCTGGGCCGCTCCTGTCATCCCTGTGAAAAAGAAAGATGGTACGGGGAGATTCTGCGTTGACTATCGCAGATTGAATTCCGTTACTAAGAAAGACGTCTACCCGCTCCCGCGCGTTGATGATGCCATAGACTGCTTACATTCCGCTTCCTACTTCTGTTGATTTGAGATCCGGATATTGGCAAATCCCTATGCATCCAGACGACAAGGAGAAAACGGCATTTGTTATGCCTGATGGGCTGTATGAATTTAACGTCATGCCGTTTGGACTGTGCAATGCCCCTGCGACATTTGAAAGATTCATGGACACCATTCTGCGTGGTCTGAAATGGCAGATTTGTATGTGCTATCTTGATGACGTCGTCATTTTTGGGCGCACATTTCATGAACATAACACTCGTTTGGATATCGTACTCGACTGCGTTAAGAAGGCCGGTCTTGTGCTCAACTCGAAGAAGTGCCGTTTTGGCGAACGCCAAACACTGGTATTAGGACATCTCGTGGATAGACACGGCATTAGACCTGACCCGCAGAAGACAGCAGCAGTTGAATCATTCGCACAACCAAAATCTGTGAAGCAGCTACGCAGTTTCCTGGGGCTCTGCTCATATTTCCGGCGGTTCATACGTGGGTTCTCGGATGTCGCACACCCCCGGCGAATCTTTTAGCAAGAACACTCCGTTCCATTGGACCCCTGAGTGCGCCGCCGCTTTTCGCCAACTGAAGTTATTATTAACTTCGCGGCCAATACTTCGGCACTTTGATCCTTCATTAACAACGGAGATTCACACAGACGCAAGTGGCATTGGCGTCGGCACCGTCCTCATTCAACGCACTGACAACAAAGAACATGTCGTGGCCTACGCGAGCCGCTCTTTAAGCAAACCTGAACGCAATTATAGCGTGACTGAACAGGAGTGCTTAGCGGTAGTATTTGCCGTACAGCGGTTCCGCTCGTACATACATGGCCACCATTTCACCATTGTAACCGACCACCATTCCGTGTTGGTTGGTGAACCTTCGGGATCCATCCGGTCGCCTCGCGCGATGGGCCATGCGCTTACAAGAATACGTGTTTACTACTTCCTACAAGAATGGCCGTTGACATGCCGATGTGGATTATCCTTCTAGGATGCCACTACCTACAACAGATTGTGACGCCGATAACTTCGACCACCTTATCGCTTCTCTGTCGCGTGACTTTCCCGACGCTTTGACTTTCGCCGCCGAGCAGTGCAATGACCCCAGTTTGAAAAACATTTTCTCAGCAGCAGAAGGTTCCATGGCCGAAAACCCATACTGTATCCGAGATACCTTCTTTACAAGAGGAATTTATCCACGACTGGCGCCCGCTTTCTACTGGTGGCTCCGGAATCCCTTCGATCGTCTGTTCTGCATGTTACACACGATGACCCCACGTCTGGTCATCTTGGAGCCGCACGAACGCTGCATCGCACCAAAGAACGATTTTACTGGCCTCGAATGCGCAAGACGATTGATGTCTATGTAGCCAGTTGTACACAGTGTCAGAGCCACAAGCGACCAACTGCTTCTTGAGCCGGTCAACTACAGCCAGTAACGCCCCCAGCTCCCCTTTTGAAAAAGTTGGCATAGACCTGATCGGACCGTTTCCGCGTTCTTCAAAAGGCAACCGGTGGATAATCGTGTGCGCCGACTACCTGACACGCTACTGTGAGACAGCAGCCCTACCGTCCGCCACCGCAACTGAGGTTTCCGAGTTCATGCTGCGTTCGATTATACTCCGACACAGGCCGCCTCGCGTGATAATAAGTGACCGTGGTCGCCAGTTTACGGCCGATGTCGTCGAAGAATTACTTCGTTTGTGTGCCTCGAAGTTCCGACATTCCACAGCTTATCACCCACGGACAAATGGTTTGGTTGAGCGTACGAACCGAACATTGATTAGCATGTTAGCGATGTACGTCGCTTCAGACCACAAGAACTGGGATTAAGTATTGCCATTCGTGACGTACGCTTTCAACTCTGCGAAACACGAGACCACCGGCTATAGCCCTTTCTACCTCCTGTACGCTCGCCCACCTCGACATACGCTGGATACTATCTTCTCTTTTGTTGTTCATGACGACTCGGCCATCGCAGAGGTTTTGTGTCATGCAGAGGAGGCCCGTCAACTTGCTCGCTTATGTACGTTGGCTTCACAGGACTGTTCAAAAGCACGCCATGACAGTCACCACAGGAATGTCACCTATGTTCCCGGTGACCTCGTTTGGCTGTGGACCCCCGTACGCAAGCGTGGCTGTGCCAAAAGCTACTCGCGGAATACGCCGGACCATTCGTTATCCTAGAGCGTCTGAGTGAGGTGGCCTATAAAATTGCACGCCTCACTTCAAGCGGAAGACGCTCATCTAAAACTGACGTGACGCATGTCGCCCGTCTAAAGCCTTTCACATGCAGGCAACAGGAGTGACTCGCCCGGAGGGCTTCGTCTGGGAGAGGAGAAATGTTACAGCGCGTCAGTGGTTTGAGACAGGCGCCAGTGGCTCGAGAGAAGTGCGCAGAGAAGAGAAGAAGACAACGTTGCGTTGTTGAGACGATCGCGACTGCCTCGGTGCCTCGGCTTTGCTTACGCATTAAAAGCCCCCGAAACCTACGTGGTCGTAACAATATCCTTGTGACACAAAGCAACGACGAAGACCACTGGAGAAACGTAAGCCAAGCACTTGAGCGCCTAAAAGGTGCCGGCTTGCGCCTGAAGCTAGCAAAGTGCAAATTCATGAGGGACCGCGTAGACTACTTAGGGTATATCATCACCGCCGAAGGTCTGCATCCCAGCCCCAGGAACGCTGAAGCCATTCTTTCGGCGCCAAGGGCACAAGATGTGAAGACCCTACAGAGCTACATGGGGCTGATCAACTTCTACCGGAAATTCATCCCTCGTTTGTCTGCTGTGCTCAATCCAATGAATAGCCTATTAGCACTTGCATGGACTTTGAGATTACTGCAAGAGGGGGCTTTCGGCGAAAGTAAGAAGTTCTTAGTATCAGCAAAGTGGCAGTTTGAGCATGTTGGTATACCATCTTGAAAAAAAGTAGAAGCACACAGAGCCCATGGACGAGAGAGACACAAAAGAATTTCACACACACAGGCGCTTAGTATGTGTGGGGACAGTGACACATTTTGACTCATGTTTTTTATTGATGCTTAATTTGAAACTTATCTGCTAAGTAAAAATCAAATTCAGCAGCTTTCCAATTATCATTTGGCGCACGGTTTGCAAAGGTGAAAACATGGGGACACCAACCAAATTATAATCATTTAAAAGTAAAATTTACTTCTAAACATTAAAAAACCCGACGTTTCGGGTCCCACTCGGACCCTTCTTCAGGGGTGACTGGAGGGCACCAGACAGCAGCAGTGCTTATAAGGCCTTCTTTCTTCTCTCTTCCTTCCTTTCTCACTTTCTCTTTTTTTTGGTTCTTCAAGCCGAGGGGGGTCATGCTAGTGTTGAATCAGGTGCCGGAGTCCGCTAAAATAGACACTTGGCATTGCACCTGCAGACCGGTTCACGTTTGCAGGTGTCGCCTGAATGTGCCATGATTCCACAAAGAGCTGCTTGTGAAAACTGGTGCGGCTCTTGTGGAATCATGGCACATTCAGGCGACACCTGCAGACGTGAACCGGTCTGCAGGTGCAATGCCAAGTGTCTATTTTAGCGGACTCCGGCACCTGATTCAACACTAGCATGACCCCCCTCGGCTTGAAGAACCGAAAAAAAGAGAAAGTGAGAAAGGAAGGAAGAGAGAAGAAAGAAGGCCTTATAAGCACTGCTGCTGTCTCGTGCCCTCCAGTCACCCCTGAAGAAGGGTCCGAGTGGGACCCGAAACGTCGGGTTTTTTCATCTTTAGAAGTAAATTTTACTTTTAAATGATTATAATTTGGTTGGTGTCCCCCTGTTTTTACCTTTAATTTCGTCCCAACCAGACAGATCTCTGTCAAATGTTCACCTTTAAATAGTTGTGCAAATGTGACAGCGGTGTGCTTGCATGATCGCTGTTCAAATCTGTGCTTGAGAACATTGTTTGGCTCTTGGAACTGCTCTTATTCTGACCACCCAGTCCAAAAAGTGTATAAGGCCTTGCATTACCTCATTTTAATTATTGCCTTTCTGGCTGCTTACATTGTGCCGCTATGTGGCAAGACAACAGGTCAGCGGAGTGTAAATATCTGCGATGGCACAACACAACATGTGCACTAGAAAAAGCATGTGCTTTGGTGGTCTTTTTGTCTTACAACAATAATTGTCACCTGCCGCAATTCCTCGTGTTTCCTTCCTCGAAAACTCGGTGCACAGAGCTTTCCAGTCAAGAGTGCCGTGTCACATGACAGCACACCCATCGGGGAATATTGAATGGGCATCGCTAACACGGGACGCATGTATAAATGGGGATTAAGGTTGTTAACAAAAAGTGCTCACTCAACACTGATCTTTTTAAAGAAAACAGACCTTTTACGTTTTACTTCAACACAAATACATTACGTATTTTGTGTTGAAGGGATGAGCCACGTGGCACAACCGAGAAGCAGTATTTGTCATCACTGCTAACGCAGTGGCCATGTCGTGATCTTGACCGAACATGGCATTTCTCATCATCATCATCAGCCCATTTTATGTCCACTGCAGGACAAAGGCCTCTCCCAATCCTCTCCATCCTTGCCTGTCCCACGCGAGCTGATTCCATTTGATGCCTGCGAATTTCTTGATTCCGTCCCCCAATCTCACTCTCTGTCATCCGCGGCTACGCTTACCCTCTCTTGGTATTCATTCCGTCGTTCTAACTGTGCATCAGTTATCTAGCCTTCTCATCATGTGGCCTGCCCATGTCCATTTTTTCTTCTTAACATCGATTATTATGTCGGCAACTCCCCGTCTGTTCTCTGACGCACTTGGCTGTCTTCCCATATCTTAGTGTAACGCCTATCATTTTTCGTTCCGTCACCCGCTGCGCGGTTCTTTATTTCCTCTCGAGCTTCTTTGTGATCCAAGTTTCTTACCCGTATGCCAGTACTGGCAAAATGCAGTAGTTACAGTTAAACCCCGTTGTTACATTCCTCACTGCTGCGTTTTCCCGGCTGTTACGTTGTTTTTCATCGGTCCCTCCATAGCTCCCATAGGATCCCATGTATTGCGAACCCCGCTGTCACGTCGCAACTGTGGGCCTGTTCCCGCATGATGCGTTGCAACCTGGCATGCCGTACCCGCCCGGGCACCGCTATTTTGATTTGACTTTTGACAGTCTTGGTCACGCTTGCAGGCATCGCCGCCCGCTGGTGGCTGCCGAGATAGTGCGAGTGCCAGCACTATCTCAGCACCCGAGCGACACTCCCCCCCCCTCTCCGCCCGCCTTTTCATCTTTTCATGCTCGTTAAAGACGGGCGGGGCGTTTCCTCCCCGCTTCTATGGCAGGCGTCCCGATAGGCGTAGTGTTATCGCCTCCGAGCGACGGAGCTAGGCCGGGCTCATTTGATCTCTGCTTCATTTTCGTCGCCACCACTGGCGTGCTTTTATTCTGGCGACTGTACTTTAGGCTCGGGGAACTTCCGGAGAAAAGAATCGGAAAAAGGGACATCACACTCCCAGCCCCTTTTGCGTATGACTGCGCTCGCCTGTGCAGCGAGGGCCGCGGCCGCGCACCTGTCCAAAGTCTGTCCGAGCGCGCGCCGGCGAGCTAGTTCAGCCCGGACGGTGAGCGCAAAATATGCGAGGAAATTTTTTTTTTGTAAAGCTGGCTAAATATCAGGGGTGCGCAAATTATGCGAGGGCGCAAATTATGCGGGTAAATACGGTAAACAAGCACTGAAGACGGAACGTGAAAGTGCTATCGAGCGATCGCGAACCCGACGCGACCAGCCGTACTCTCAATCACAAACCACGCGCAGGGTGCCAGAACAGGATGCGGTGATCGCAGTGACGGAGTGACTTGCCTCCAAAATTGGTGCGTCACGCTTCAACTAACCCTCAATGATCACAGTTTTGATTGCTATCTCTGAGGCCATACTTTCTCTCATCGAGGCGCCGGAGCCTATAATGGTGGCTCATTCACTGCGCTCGACCGCCACGAACGGAGTCCAATTATCGAATTTAGAGCTAGAAACCGTCCGAAATATCGGTCGTCTTAACACATTAAGTCTATGGGGCCACTGGCGGTACCGCGCGGCTGTCCCAATTATCGGTCGGCGACCTAGATGGCTCACCTTGCTGAAATAAATTGGTTGAAGTCAAAGTGGCCCTGTTCTCATTCATTTTCGGAGCTTTCCTCACTCTTGCGTTTTCCTGATTGTTACGTTTTTTTGCCCCGGTCCGCTGAAAAACGTATGAACGGGGTTCCACTGTATATAGCTTCTGCTTGAGTGACAGTGGTAGGTTTTCGTTCATGAGTTGGGAATGTCTCCCGTATGCGTGCCATCCCATGCTTATTCATCGGTGTATTTCTTTTATATGGGCATGTTCTCCTGTCAGTAGCTGTCCTAGATATAGGTATTCTTCTAGGACTTATGTCTGGTTTTCAATCGTGAAGCCATGTTTTTTCGCCGTGTCACCTAGCATTATTTTTGTTTTCTGGACGTTCATCTTTAATCTTACCTTAGCGCTTCCCCAGCTTAAGTCAACAGTCATCTTCTGTAGTTCGCCGCCATCACTTCTTAAGAGTACTGTGTCGTCGGCGAAGCGTAAGTTACTCAAATATTCGCCGTTAATCATTAGTCCTGTTTCGTCCCACTCTAGTCTTTTGAAGATTTCTTCTAAACATGCAGAAAATAGTATTGGAGAAATTGTATCTCCTTGCCTGACACCTTTCTACATTGGGATTTTCCTGCTTTTCCTAAGGAGGAGTAGGGTGGCTGTAGAGTCTTTATAGATGTTGGATGTTGTGTTTACATAGCTATCGCATATTCCTTTATGGCGTAATGCCTCCAGGACTGCTGGTATCTCTACCAAGTGGAAAGCCTTTTTGTAGTCTATGAAAGCCATTGACTACGAAAAGGCTTTCACTCTGTCTTCTCGATTGCTTAATTGAGCACATGAAGATGGTCTATGGTGGAGTATCCTTTTCTGAACCCTGCTTGCTCTCTTGGTTGATTAAATTCAAGTGTGGCCGTTATTCTGTTTGAGATAACCTTTGTGAAAAATTTTGTAAAGTGCTGAGAATAGACTGATCGGCCTATACATCTCCCTTCTTGTGTAATAATAGAATGTCTGTGTTTTTCCGGCTGACTGGCAGATTCGAAATTTTGAGGCATTGTGTGTATAATGTTGTGAGCTTTTACAGTTAGGAAGTTTGCTCCATCTTTGATCAAGTCGGCGGTTATGCAGTCTTCTCCAGCCGCTTTTCCACGGGACATGCTCTGGATTGCTTTTCTAACTTCGTCTGCATTGACGCGTGGGATTGCAGTGTTGTGATCGACATTTAATACACTCGTGGTGGGGAGACTTGTATTTGAGCTGTGTAGTTCCGAATAGAAGTCCTCGGCCACCTTGGCCGAGGACTTCTATTCTAGACACAGAAGTTAGTGACGATGTTGTCCTGCCTATCTTTCCCTGCATGCATTATGTTCTTTCCTGCACAAAGCCTCCTTTTAGTTGTTTTGATGCTGACTCCATTTCTGACAGCTGCTTCTATGTCTTTCACGTTGTGGTTACGTATGTCCCTGACTGTACATTTATTGATGAACTACTAGGAGAGTTCAGGGGTATTAACTGGGATATCATTGGTCTTAGCGAGGTTAGGAAAACAAGGGAAGGATACTTATCGCTTAATGAAGGGCATGTTCTTTGCTACAGAGGACTGCCAGAGAATTGCGAATACGGTGTGGGATTTCTTATACACAAAGACTTGGCAGGTAACATTGAAGAATTCTATAGTGTCAATGAAAAGGTAGCTGGTATCGTGATAAATTAAGTAGAAATGGCAATGAACAAGGTACCCACCCAGTATACGATTGTCATGGGGGACTTCAATGTGAAAATAGGAAAGAAACTAACAGGAGAAGAGGCGGTCGGAAACTACAGTGAAGGCGATGGGAATAGATGCTAGTGGGATTTGCAGAAAGAAATCACCTCCGTGTAATGAATACTTTCTTTAAGGTACGCAAGACCAGGAAGTGGACATGGAAAAGCCCTAACAGAGAAAGGAAAAACGAAATATATTTCATAATTTGCAGTGATCCAGGTATAGTGCAAGACACGGAAGTAGTTAATAAGTTCAGAATTAGTGACCACAGACTAGTAAGGGCAAAGATAACTCCCAATCTCAAGCAGATGAGGACAAGGTTACTCGTATGAAAACAGGCCAACCTTGATGTCTTCAGGACAAAAGCAGAACAGTTTAGAATTGCACTTAAGAACAAGTATGAGGCTCTAGGACAGGAAGAAATTGGGGATGTAGAGAAGAGGAACGAAAACATTACTAAGCTGATCACCGAAGCAGCAATCGAAGTAGGGGGCAAAGCACTGAAACAAGATGTGAACAAGCTCTCTGAATCTACAAAAAATTTAATCAAACAGTGCCAACAGATATGAGTAACTAACTCAAGAGATAAGACAGAATTTGCCGAGCTGTCTAAGCTCATCAATAAAAGTGGAGTCAGGGACATACGTAACCACAATGTGAAAGATGGCATTCCTAATATCTTTTTATTCGGGCAAGCATATGAGGCACTATTCACAATTCAAGAACAGTCATACACGTGGGTTTTTTTTTGCATTCCTTCTGAAAGTTTTTCAGTTGAACCAGTAGAACTGCCTCACATCATAGTTTTGTTGCTACTTGCCAAAGACCTTCCTGCTCCAAAAGCACAAGTTTCTTCCTCAAATTCCTCTTTTTCCAGCTACAAAAGCTGCTCGGAAACTCAAAAAGCCGCTTCCATGATACTCAGGGTTAATAACCACGTTTTTTGCACATTTGCCACCATTATGCATGTTGCAATACCAGCATCTAAATCAAGGTTAAGCTGCCACTTGCAGCTTTTGTAGCCTGGACGTCTTCGCAACTCTGTTTTGAGTAAATTCAATTCAGTTTGGCACTTAATCACCAACATGGATTTTGTGAAAGGAAACATCCACCACTTTTTCTGCCCAGTTCAGAGTTGCACCTGAGTGGTGGTAACAGTGTTGTTTTCTTGCAGAGGGCAAGACACTCGACGAGTCTCCATCTGCAGTATGGGATGAGATCTGGGTGGAGTTCACTGCAGGTGCGTAGTTCACTCGCTGCAAGCCCTATTTTGTGGTGTCAGTGAATTGAGATGTTGTGCTGCAGTTACTAGACGATGGCTACCTAGACCTTTCCCTCCTTCTGATAAGTATCCCCAAGCACCAAAATAAATGAGTTGCCTTGTACAGTAACCCTTGTTAAGTCAAACACTGATATCTCAAATTATTGGATCAATTGAAGTTTTTCTTTGGCACAATGCCAATTGGATTGGTTTTTTACCCCTTATCTATTCACTAAAAAAATACTTCATGCAGTATGGGCATTGACGCCCATTGAATATATGCAATTAAAACAAAAATTCATCAAGTGAAGCCACACGACAGATAGGAAAAAGAGGACACACGACGAGCGCTGTCCTGTGTCACTGTCCTGTGCGTTATCAGGTTGGTGATCAGGTATACGTAAGTTCCAACTTGCCCATCTTTCTACCTTCCATGCTTTTACTGCTGCTGTTCGTCAGTGGTGCACTTTGTACTGCTGAGTCACAGGACGCCTCATACACACGTCATTTTTGTGCATTGACAAACAGCACATTGGTGTCGCCAAGTGGGTATTATGCATTAATAGAACTGAGCAAACCTGCAACTAAGTACAAACTGCATATATATTTCGCCAATTCTGCATTACTTGAAAATGGTCGCATAAATATATAAATAAATGAATAAATGTCGCACTGTAGTTAGTAAAACAGATATCATATTATGTGCTTAAAGCACCAAGCTATGATGACCAATTGAATTATCTTGGTAAACCAACAACAAAATGAAAGAACCAACAAAATGTTATAATTTTATGCAAAGTATAAATATTGAACAAATAATGGCACCAAACATTGCTTGTCTAAGTATTCTGTGTTGTTCCTTCTTTCAGTTAAATTTTGATCAATTTATTTTTGCTTCTTGATAATGCTGTAACTTAGCATATCATATGTTTGTATTATTTGTTCCATATTGAACTTTACAGTGGTACCTTACGCCAAGCCTTTGAGCATAAAATTATAGGTCGTGATGCAAGGAAACCAGGTATTAGTGCTTCTGATGTGGTTGTTTGCGTGTTGTCTCGATCACACTGCACCTTTCAATAACTATGAAACAACTCGCCCAAATCAGAGTGTTAGCATCTGGCCAGCAGTTCCTGCAACCTGTACTGGAAAGGCAACACATGCATTTTCTGGCATTCACGCACATATCCTGTTTAGCTGACAGCCCCCAGTAACTACGGCAGGGACCCATTCGGTGAGCAGTGATGTTACTTATGGAGATGTGCTCCCCTTGTGTTTGTACAGGTAGCGAAGGCCATGTAATGGAAAGTGCACGTGCATTTCTAATCCGGCCATGGTCCAGCAAGCCGAGTCCTTTGAACAGGCCGAGAGTGATGCCTTCAGTCTTGGGTTACTCACTCCCAGTCATGCCATTCACAATTTAACCACTTGCAGTACTTGAATGGCTGGGGAGCCTAGCAGAGACAATGTTTGTGAATGCACCACGCACATTTTTGGCTCCACCATATGGCCTCTCCATCTCAAGGTAGCCCAGAAGGTACCCAAGACAACTAGTGTCAGCTGCTCTCCGGGGCTCGTGAGCTTGGCTTTTTGAGGTTCAAAACGTGCCAGTGTGCCAGAGAACCTGCAAGGAATGACAAACTTTAGAACCACTGTCGACCTCAAATTTGAGCAGTGACCCGTTGACTTCAACAGCAACAAGTTTTCCCAGGCCTGGTTGCCAACTTCGCTCAGTCCTATAGGGAACATGACACACTGCGGCAAAGGGGCGCTTCTTTTTTCAGGCCATGCATTCCACTCTCGGGTGGCCTGCTTTGCCGCAGAAATGGCCCTGAGACTGAAGGTGGCATTCTTGGCTTTTGCAGAGGCCCTTTGTTGCAGATGATTCCGCTTCGCTTTTGTTGCGTCCACAGAGACGACCGAAAACGCTGCACTGCTGACGGGGGAGCCATGCACAATGTGCTCCTTCTCCATACACTCGTGTTGGCGTGCTTGGATCAAACATCCTGTGAAACTGCACTTTGGGCACCTGCACAGTTTGTCAGAAAGGTTGCTGTCAAGCAAAGCGATCATGAAATGGTTAAATGGTTGCACACTAGCTGCTCCCCAACTTTTTTAGAAAGACAGCAGCACCGTTGTGCCATGACCCAAAGTGTGTTGTAGAAAGCATCCACCGACTCGTCAGGTTGCTGTACTCAGCAGTGAGACTTAGTGCTTCCATACAGCTCATTTGCTGGATGGACGAAGCAACAGCTGAAACTTGCTGGTGATTTTCTTGTAATCCACCGTATGAGCGTCTGAAACCTACAGCGGGCTGAGGTTTTTCTTGCCTGTGGACCCATGGTGTGAAGCAGCGTACGAATATGCACTTCTTCATCGGCAGCATATAGGCCCAAAGCGTGGAGGGAGTCTTCGAACTGGATGAGCCAATGTTTCCAGAGCATTAGATTTCTGAAATTGAAGGGCGGCAGAGGTCAGAGGTTTGCCTATGCAAACACAGGAGCCACCACACTTGCCAGCACACTTGGCAAAGTACCATCCATCTTTTTGTTACAGTCAGTAGTCAGTTATGCTGTGCCGTCTGTTGTCCACCGCACATCCCTGTGGGCACACCCCCTTTGTCACCAATCTTGGGGACATGTGCACTTTGGAGAGTGAAGAGCTGGGCTGGTTGGTTCATGATCAATTCGACGAAAAGCCAGCACTGCAGGACACGGACAAGAGAGAACACACGCATGCGCACCAACGCCGGACTAACAACCAAAATTTATTGAGGCAACCACGAGCTTTTATACATACATGCTGTGCAAGCGCCTGAGCTATGACATGAAGACTAGACTACCTGATAGTCAGGTACCGATAAAAAAGCACCACTCTTTTTCAGTGATAGCCACAGAAGATTCGCTGATGCAGGTCTGGCCATTCGTTTTGATAAAAAACGCCTCGAGCAGTTCGCGTGCAATTCTTGTGCTTCCTCTGCCTAGAATGCTGGTCTGGCGGAATAAAGGCATGCAACCATCACAATCTTTTACATGAAGAGCTAGATTGCTCCCTGTGCCCGATCTTGCATCGCACGCATGTTCTTTCAACCGTTCATTTAAACACTGGCCCGTCTGGCCGATATAGACCTTATCGCATGAGGTGGGGATGGAATAAACCACCCCTTTGGTGCACTCGGTAAATACAGTGCGGTGATCAGTTTTGCAGGCAGATCTGCACCCCCCCACCTGAGATGCGGGCACAAAGGCCAGGAAGCTTTTGGGGGGCTGAAAACGCCAGATCCACACCGAACTTTTGGGACACTCTTTTCAACCTGTGAGACATCTTGTGGAAATATGGCATCACCTCGATTTTCCTTGTCTCACCTGGTGCCCGAACACGTGGTTTTCTCATTTTTCTGGCCAGCGTCTTACCTACCGACAGCAGAACTGACGACGGGAACCCTGAAGCTCTCAACCGAACTACCTGCTCCGCCAGACTTTCCTGCATTGCATGTGGGCAACTCTTGTTCAGCGCATTCCTGAAACACAGATTCGCAATGCTTCGTTTTACCAACTTCGAGTGGGCAGAATCGAAAGGCAGGAGTGCCTTTTTAGACCTCGGGGTGTACTTTCAACACACGTGTCTGTCATGTAAAAATGAAATTTCTAAATCTAGAAACCTAATGGTCTTGTCAGATGGAACTTCTTTGCTGAACACCAGGTTCTCAGAGCACGTGCTAAAAACATTTAAAATCTCATCTGCCACTTGTGATAGCTGGTCAATAGGTGAAAGATTCAAAATGATTAAAAAGTCATCTACATACTATAAACTTTAACGACACGTGTATCATGAAGCTCATGACTTAAGACAGAATCAAACTTCGCTAAAAACACAGCACACAGTACTGGCGCGACACTCGACCCGATACAGATACCCTGTTTTTGAACGAGGTACTTGTCTCCGTACTGCACTATGGCGGACCTTAAGTACACCCCGAGAAGCTCCAGGAACGACCCTAAAGGGATCCCGCACATGTTCTGAAACGGAACAGTCCCACTGCTTTCAATCAGTTCTCGAACAGCTTCCAACAGCTCATCCTGTCGAATGGAATAGAACATGTCCTCGATGTCCACCGAAAATGCAGCGTTTGCACTTGGGAAGCCCCTGCTGAGGTTCTCCACTATGATCGATGAACTCTGCACTGTGAAAGGGTCTTTAGGCACGAGACCCTTCAAGGCGCGTTGCAAAAAACCCGACACCAGCTTTTGCCATGAACGCTCTTCAGTGACGATGGCCCTAAAAGGGCAGCCGGGCTTGTGTGTCTTCGCAGTGAAAAAGACCCGCAGTACGTCATGGCGGCATTTGCAGACCCCCTTTTCCAATACGTCCGGATTAAGTTCACTGATGAGGCGAAGAGCTACTGCCTTTGCTTTGCGTGGTTTGTACATAGAGACCTTGAAATTCTTCTCAATTGCTTCCGATGCTTTCATATCGAAAGCCGAAGAGGGCATGATGACAAAAGCCCCTTCTTTATCAGCCTGAAGCAGCCTGAGGTGGTTCTGTTCAAAGTGGGCGACGATAGGTCGCAGATCTTTGCCTTTTCTGTTGTTCCCCCAGGTATTCAATAAGCAGTCCACCCCTTCCAAGATGCAACGGGTTCTTTCTTCACTCGGTGCCTTCGCAGCAACCCTATGCACCGTTGCCAGAAGCTCGTGCTTTTGTGCCCACGGCTCGAGGCTGAACTTCGGTCCCATCTTCAGCAATTCATCGAAGTTCGGCGGCAAGGATGCTCCGTCTAAGTAGGCGACCGGAGTGCCGGCGGCACATCGTCTGTGTTTCTTGGGAAGATTCGCACGAAGCTGATTCCAGTACACCTCCGTGAGGGCGGCCGTGGAGCACCAAAGCCTCTGCAGCCTACTTGACACGGCCCAGGGTTTCTCAGACTTCAGGCAAACGTGATAAAGCCAGTCTTGTAGGTGCCTCACTTGCCGATACAACTCCGACCTCAACATCTTGCATGTGCATTTCCAGTGCCCTGTAGAAGGTGGCAACGGGCCAAATAGTTGCAAAATTTCCAACGGTGGAACGCCAATTCTGAGGCAATAAGACATCGCACGTACCCTGCACGTAGTGAAGGCAATCGCACTGGCGCAAGCAGAATAAAAGTTCGTGGAAGGAGAGACACGTAAAAAGGTGCCCAGGGAACAAGAATAGTACTTAAGGAGAGTGAATAGCTGGGCTGGTTGGTTCATGATCAATTCGACGAAAAGCCAGCACTGCAGGACACGGACAAGAGAGAACACACACATACGCACCAACGCCGGACTAACAACCAAAATTTATTGAGGCAACCACGAGCTTTCATACATACATGCTGCGCAAGCGCCTGAGCTATGACATGAAAACTAGACTACCTGATAGTCAGGTACCGATAAAAAAGCGCCACTCTTTTTCAGTGATAGCCACAGAAGGTTCGCTGATGCAGGTCTGGCCATTCGTTTTGATAAAAAACGCCTCGAGCAGTTAACGCGAAATCTTTGTCCTTCCTCTGCCTAGAATGCTGGTCTGGCGGAATAAAGGCATCCAACCATCACAATCTTTTACATGAAGAGCTAGATTGCTCCCTGTGCCCGATCTTGCATCGCACGCATGTTCTTTCAACCGTTTATTTAAACACTGGCCCGTCTGGCCGATATAGACCTTACCGCAGGAGGTGGGGATGGAATAAACCACCCCTTCGGTGCACTCGGTAAATACAGTGCGGTGATCAGTTTTGCAGGCAGATCTGCACCCCCCACCTGAGATGCGGGCGCAAAGGCCAGAAAGCTTTCGGGGGGCTGAAAACGCCAGATCCACACCGAACTTTTGGGATGTCATAGCTCAGGTGCTTGAGCAGCATGTATGTATAAAAGCTCGTGGTTGCCTCAATAAATTTTGGTTGTTAGTCCGGCGTTGGTGCGTATGCGTGTGTTCTCTCTTGTCCGTGTCCTGCAGTGCTGACTTTTCGTCGAATTGAGCACTTTGGAGGCAGGGTGAGAGGACACTGGGAGGTACAGCAAGCAGGATTTAATCACAATTCAACACTCAACGCCAAGTAAAAAAGAACAGTGAACACTTTAAATATTCACCCTAAAGATATATGTAAGAAAAAGAAATAAACTGTAATAAAGAGGAATGCCTGGCACTGCAGCCGTATCGCCAATGCTGCGCAAGACCCGAGCTCGAGACTGGTGACCAGCTCTTGCCGAGATGCTGCCTGCTGTTCTTGGGTGCCGTGAATATCTCGCCTTATATTTTGGTGGAAGGTGCTGCAGTTTTCCCCACCCTGGAATTAAGCTGAACTCTCCCGTCTGCCATGCACAACGGCGCCAGCCAGACAGCCTCACAGGCTTCGCCAACTGTGCTATGTGCCAGTGCCCAGCGTCACCGGGATCCTGAGATCTTCAGCAGCACTGACGAAAAAGATGAAGACTGGCTGGAATAATACAAATGGGTGAGCACTACCAACAAATGGGACAATCCCCTTAAGATGAGCAACGTGATCTTTTATTGAATAGGTGTTGCAAAGCTGTGGTTTACGAACCACGAAGCCGATGTGCGCATGTGGCCCAGCTTTAAGACAAGCATCATGGACGTTTTTGGCTGCCCTGGAGAATGCAAGTTGCACACAGAACAACGCCTACGGTGCCGGTCCTAGCAGAGCGGTGTGACATTCACAAGCTGCATAGAGGATGTCGTCAACCTCTGCCGACGTGTGAACCCTACGATGGTGGAGGCGGACAAAGTACACCACATCATGAAGGGCATCTCAGACTACTCCTTCCATATGCTGCTGTCGAAAAAGCCTGGCACCATTTCTCAAGTTACTGAGCTTTGCCAGAGCTTCCACGAGCTTTGCCGACAGCGTCTACTTACATGGCGCCAACATGTGTCTGACGAGACCCTTTCGAGCATTGTCACCACTCCCGACCTTGACTCGCTACTTGACCAGATCAATGAGTTTGTTCTTGCTGAGGTCACCTGTCAGCTTTCACTGCTCTCCACAGCCGAGCGACCTCCCTCTCCTTTGCCTGCAAACATCAGACAGGCCATACAGGAGCAAGTTTGTGCAGCTGTGCTATCGACTTGCAAGATTCCACCGGTTTCAGCCCCCGTTGCTTATACCGAGGTAAATGCACCTCTCAGCTATGCCGAAGTTATCGCACGGCAGCCACCTCCAATTTTTGCACTGGTTCCACCCGCCGTACCTCTGTGTTCACGTCTCCGCTTCATCGAGCCGAGGTACGTTCCACCCAGCCGTGGATCGTGGCGCACACCCGACAACTGGCCATTATGTTGCTACTTAGTCACATCACGCGATTTTGCCATTGTCATGTCCCATTTTACCGCTGTAGCTTTGTGCCTGGTCCATACTTCAACCACGTGCCCTTCGCCCTTCGTGCCTAGGTGCACCGGACAGATGCGAGATGAGCCCGATCGCCGCCCTCCAGATGACCGCTGCTCGCCATCTCCTCAGCGCTGCTCGCTTTTGCCGGTGCACCGTCGTCCTGCCATGCCAGAACGGGAAAACTAGTCGCACTTCCTGAGTCAAGAACTGTGTTACCCATGAAAAGACCAAGGCCTCTCTTTTCTCCAACGAATGTTATTGGTGCATATGTGGGTGGCATTGCTGCATTCGCCCTCATTGACACTTTGTTGCGGAAGACGTTGCAATACCCTGAACTCTTCTGCCCTTGCCACTATGTCCTGCAATAATGTTGCCAATGGCAGCGCGCTTTTCACGCCGTCAGCGATTTTCGTGCATCGCAAGTGTTCCCCACTACCTTTTGCCCTTTTATTTATTTATTTATTTATTTATTTATTTATTTATTTTTGTTACCCTCAATCGCCGAACCTTTACAGAGGGGAGCGGGTTACAACATGAAAAATACAAAACAACGAAACAAAACGTGCTCTTTTATACGTGAACAAGACTAAAGCAAGTAACATCTCTACGCAATGAAACGCAACAAAAGTGAAACGTAAAAATAAGGAAATCACAAAAAGCAAATAGTGAATGTGGTAAAATTATACAGTACTAGCAAGAAAATGTAGAAGTAAGAGAAATGACACACACACAAAGCATCAAAAATCTACTAGAAAACGTCGGCATCTTGACACGAGCAGACAGAAATTCGTAGGGAGGGGGAATAGATCGGATAACTAAGGAGAGCTATCGCGAAGTAGGTGAGCTGATAAAGAATGATGAAAAAGGGAGTGATCAGAAATGGAAACGATGTCACCTGGTAGCTGATTCCAATCGTTTGATGTGACCGGTATGAAGGAGCAAGCAAATGTGTTTGTGTAGCAGAAAGTACCTTTAACCTTGTGTTCGTGGTCTATCCGAGAGGAGTGACATGTGGGAGGCGTAATGAGCTCACTACGCAGCGATGGATGATGGTAGGTCTTATGGAAAAGGCTGCACATTCATGACAGCTTCAGCAAACTGCTCGTCTCCAACCTGTCATGTCCCTTGATTCTGCTTCATGAAGAGTGCATTGGTCGAGTCCAACGTGTCAGCCCCTCTACAATCGTCGACATGGCAACTGGTCTCATCGCAACTCACGAGGTCGCTGGAGCGACATGTCATCCCGGGCAAGAGCCTATAACACCCGATGCATTGAATAGCTCAATCGCTGACACATTGACTGCTTCACGAGCCCAGCTTTTATGCCTTTTGAACAAATTCTGTTGTTCTTTTGTTGGCCGGACTCTTCCGTTAGCCCTGCCACAGTGGTTTAGTGGTTATGGCACTCGGCTGCTGATCCAAAGGTCACGGGATCGAATCCCGGCCGCGGTGGCTGCATTTCGATGGAGGCAAAATGTGTAGGCCCGTGTGCTGTGCGATGGCAATGCAGGTTAAAGAACCTTAGATGGTCGAAACTTCTGGAGACCTCCACTACGGCGTCTCTCATAATCAGAGCTCGTTTTGGGACGTTAAACCCCATAAAAATTAATCAGTCTTCCGTTTGGCTGCACCTCGTCTATTTGCTACCGCATCGACACTGGCTCCAGCGTGCCACTGCAGCAAAGACCATATCATGTGTCCACAGTAGAACGCCGCGTTATCGACGACGAAGTAGCTGATATGCTCAACCGTGGTGTGACCCAGCCTTTCAATAGCCCCTGGGCATCCCCAGTCGTTCTTGTGAAAAAGAAAGATGATTTGATTCTGCGTCGATTATCATTGTCTTAACATAAGGATGTGTACCCCTTGTTGAGAATTGACGATGCCCTTGACTGCCTCCAAGGCGCCGAGTGCTTCTCTTCAATCGATTTACAAAGCGGCTTTTGGCAAGTACCTATGGCACCAGATGATCAAGCTAAGATGCCTTTGTCACATCAAATGGCCTATACGAATTTGGCATCATGCCTTTTGGCATTTGCAACACCCCCGTACCTTTCAAGCGGATGATGGACAACCTATTGCATGGCCTGAAGTGGAAAACATACCTCTGCTACCTAGACTACGTGGTCATTTTTTCACCCAATTTTCTCACCCATCTTGTTAGGCTCGAGGAAGTGTTCTAGTGCCTTACCAATACCAGCCTCCAGCTCAACCTGAAAAAATGCCGGTTTGGTACAAGTCAGCTCACAATCCTTGGCCATGTGGTATCCAAAGACGGCGTTCTACCATACGCTGTCAAGCTCCGTGCGGTCGACGATTTTCCTAAGCCGTCCTCCTTGAAAGAACTTCGCAACTTCCGTGGCCTCTACTCTTACTTTCACCGTTTCATTCGCAATTTTGCTTCGATCACAGCCTCCTTGAATCAACTTCTACAAAACGACTCAATGAATTACGCTTGGTCGCCCACTTGTGAAGATGCTTTTCAAAGACTATTGCCTGCTCACTACACCACTGATACTGCATCATTCAACCCTATGGCTCCGACTCAAGTATATACCGACACTAGCGGTGTTGGACTCGGCACTGTGCTCACGCAGCGCAAGTCTGGATTCAATGAGTACATTGTTGCATATTCGAGCCGCACCCTCGCCAAAGCGGAACTGAGCTATTCTGTCACAGAAAAAGAATGCTAGGCCATAATCTGGGTGCTTGGCAAATTTCGACCGTACCTATATGGCTGTCCCTTTGACATTGTGAGACGATCACACACTTTGTTGGCTGTTCATGTTTAAGGATCCATCAGGCTGCCTAGCTCGCTGGGCCTTGCGCCTATAGGACTTCGACATGCACATTGTATACTGATCTGGCCACCAGCACACTGATGCCGATGCGCTTTCACGTTCGCCTGTGTCGACCACCAGTGCTGCTATTCTGTCTGCTGTTGATGGCGTCATTTCCTTTCCACAAGACTGCGACATGGCTACGGAGCGGTGTAAGGACGCCTGGATTACTACTATTATCCAATTCCTTTCAAACCCGTTGCTTACTTATACCTCTTTGCAAGCTTTGCGCCATCAAGCTTCGCACTTTGAACTGCGTAATTGCATCCTCTGTCGACGAAGCTACTTCAGTGACAGCTGCATGTGGCTCCTCATCATTCCTCGGCATCTTCACGGAGCCATCTTTTCCGCCTTCCACGCTGATCCACAGTGTGTGCATGCCGGCGTCTTCAAGACATACACTCGGCTTCACTCAAGGTTTTATTGGCATGACATGTACACTTTCGTGAGCAAGTACATTCGATTGTGTCCTCAGTGCCAACACCATAAACTTCCTGCTCCGCATGTCTCTGGCCTACTCCAGCCAATCCCGTGCCCTGCCGGGCCCTTTGACCGTATTGGCATTGACCTGCATGGGCCCCTTCCAAGCACCGCTTCCGGAAACCGCTGGGTTGTCATCGCCATTGACCACTTGACGCGATATGCCAAAACAGCCGCTCTGCCTTCTGCCACAGCTCGGTCTAGCAACGTTCCTCCTGTACAACTTTATCCTCTGTCACGATGCACCTCACGAACTTCTAAGCGATAGAGGACGTGTGTTTCTCTCCAAGGTTGTACATGCACTCCTCGCAGAATGTCGCATCGTTCATCGCACCACCACCGCCTACCATCCTCAAACTAATATGCTGACGGAAAGATTCAACCGCACTCTTGGCGATATGCTCTCTAAATACGTCACCTCTGATCATACCGACTGGGACCATTTTTTACCGTTCATGATGTAAGCCTACAGCTCTGCACCACAGACAACCACAGGCATCTCACCATTCTTCCTTTTGTATGGTGGCGAACTGTCGACCACACTTGACACGATTCTTCCTTACCTACCAGACTCAGAATGCATGCCAGTCTCTGAAGCTGCCCGCCCTGCCAAGGAATGTCGTCAGCTTGCTTGCTCCGTCAGAACTGCCGACCCATGGCGACGAAAATCTCGACGTGACATAGACCACCAGCACTCTCAATTTCTTCCCGACTCGCTTGTGTGGCTTTAGGTTCCGGCTGTCCCAAGTGACCTCTTGTCGAAGCTTGTTTTCAAGTGCCACTGACCCTATTACGTCGTTGCCCAGACATCGCCTGTCAACTACATCGTCGAGCCTGTCACACCACCTACAGACCAATGCTGTCGCGCCCGCAAAACCATCCATGCCGAACGCGTGAAGCCTTATTACGACCCCCCTGATGCTATGTTCACCCTGAGTCGCCAGGATGGCTCCTTTTGTGGCAGGGGACGACTGTACAAAAGAGGAATACCTTGCTCTGCAGCCGTATTGCCAACGCTGTGCGAGACCCAAGCTCGAGACTGGTGACCAGCTCTTGCTGAGCCACTGCCTGCTGTTCTTGCGTGCCGTTAATATCTCGCCTTATAAAACTAACAACACAATCCTCAGTCCCCGTAATATGTATCCGCTAACAATAGTCTGGCCACTTTAGCCTCACTGTCGCACCTTAGCCGGAATGGAATGCTCTTAATTATACATCTATCTGTAGTCCTTAACGATAGTCGGGCCACTTTGTCGTCACTGTCACACCTTAGCCAAAATGCAACACTCTTACTTACACGTGGTCTCCTCTTCAAATCCAAAGTGAACACCATATTGTATCCACGGCTGGAATTCTCGACTATACTGCTGCTATCTTCATGTCGGTGCGTATTGGCCAGTCGAGTTGCCATAATCTTTAGCCGGTCGGTGTCGCTGATGTGGCAAGCGTCTTCGTTGGTTAGGCCTAAGAACGAGCTCGGCCCCTGCTCAAAGTGTTGACATGGTGTTCCAGGGGATTGTTGCTGGTCGCCCTTCAAAGGGGGACTGATGCGGATGCGTCTGGAACTGCCACAAGAGGCTGCAGCACCTCCAAAGAGCTTCGCCCAAACGTTGTCGAGGTCAAGTGCCACGCCATGGAGGGCCAGCGTGTCACGCGGATCTGGGGGGCGCTTGCTGAGGATGGATTTGGAGAAGGACGCTTGAACGACGATGTTGGCAGGACAGAACGTTATTTTATCTCAAGGGAATATCAAGAATGCGTTAAGCAGAGCAAACAAAAATTTCACAAACAAGTAGAGAGAAAAAAATGAAAGTCAACAATAAAGATGTGAACAACCTAATTTGTCCTAGTCACTCAGAATTTCTCTGCGTTAGGCATAGTCCTAACTGCAAGTCCACTAACCATGTGTCTCGCCTTGACACGCAAGCACGGTGGATGCCGAAGTTCAACGCCTTACTCGGGCGCGTGAGTCCGCTCGTGGTGCGTCCTCGTTGTTGGTATCGACGAACTGGATGGGCAGCAGTTGTCACTCAGGTAGAGCCCATCCAACCCGTTGATCTCCGCCACCGGTGCTCCCTGCAGACGTGGCAGCCACCGGTGCTGAGTTAGGCCTACTCGCAGCCTCGGCTCCGACTCAAAGAGGTGACGGGTCGTACCAGGGAATTGCTGCTGGCCGACCTTTGAAGGGGGATTGCTAGTGGTGTGTCCAGGACTGTTAGCTGCACCACCTCCGAGGAGCCTCGCCCGAAAGTCTTCAAGTTCCACGGCCACGCTAAGGAGTGCCAGCGTCACGGGCTCCAGAACCGAACACCTCGTCTCTTTGACAGAGCGTAGCTGCCAATGCGTCCTTCCTCAGCCGTTGCCATCCAGACAATTGCCAGCTCAGCGTTGACCATTTCCGATCGCAGCTCGGGTCGCGCGCCACGAGCCAGCCGTCCATCAACCACGAACATAGACGTGTGAACAGCGCATGCTTTTTGGCGCCTCTTCATTGTTCCGCACGTCATCTCTCGCTTTTCGCTATGTGGCACCTCCTTAGGGCCCCTCTACTCATGACACAGCGTCACAGCCTCTGCCACCGAATACCCGCTGCTCCTGTTAACAGTACAAAGCAGCGAATCCGAATTAACGTAGCCAAGCAGCGAATCCTCGTTTATCCAACTTCAACCTTCGTTTTCAGCTCTTGTCACTCACCTCGAGCCGCTTGCCACCCCGTGTGCGCGCTCATGCCTGTTGCGAGTGCTTCTCCTCCTTCTTCTTTGTCGTTGATGTCCATGCGCAATCTTCTTACTCATGACACCCTTTCACCATTACAGTAGAAGCATGCCTACTTGTGATGCTGTATAGTGAGTGTACGGCCGAGTTTTTGGGAAGGCTAACGCCCGTGTCACTTTATTTACACATCTTTTATACACAGCCAACATATAAACACCATGGACAGATAACATAGATATGTTGTAAGTGATACCAGTATGGTTTGAGGCAACCACTACACAGATTCCCTCTACATCACACCCTTCAAGTTCAATACATCTTGGATCGCCTGCATATGTATACATACACTAGATCCAAATCTCCAAGAAAAACAACCTAAAGACAATTTTTTGCTAGGCATCTGGACTGGGAATCAAACATATCAAAAGCGTGATTTCTTGGTTCCCAGATGCACGTTTCAGACAAGTCTGTTGGCCACAGAATGGGCTTTTGTTACAACACAAGTGGGGAGGCATTTATCTGCAGCATTTGAAGCTGGCAACATGCTAGAATCTCTGAGCTGCCTTTTGCCAAGGAGGCCCATGTTTACACATTGCTGACAAGATGGCACCATGCTCTCGCTACTATGTTCACATGGCTCACCAACAGTGTTTCTACTGTGTTGCAGTGCATTAATCGGACCCCTGGCTTAAGCGCTTTGGTGAAAGGCTAATTGCACTGAACAAAAAGCACATATGCGTATGCGTCCACACTCGCCAAGCAGGAGCATTGTGCACTGCATTTTAGGCATGCGGCAGTGCAATCCCAAATATGCTCGCACAGTTCGATGGCAGTACATCGCCTCTAAGGCTGCTAGCATTACTTCGTATAATAATTCATGCATTGCTATCACATTAGAGTTAGGGGGGCGGTAGATGGCACCAAACTGAAATCTGAAAATGAGTGAAGCTAAACAGTTTTATTTCAATACCACATTAACCTCTTTTATGAAAAACAATCCGCGTAAGTTTTGGAAAACCATCAATCCCACTTCTTCCTGCCCTTCATCTTTTGTAATAAACGAAGTGTCCTGTTCTGACTCCTCGACAATATCGGAAGCTTTCAATGGCTATTTCAAATCTGTATTTGGAGACGACATTGGTACATCCCCTGACATTGGCGATAACCAGGAAATGTCTCCATTTCCAGCACTAGAAATTAGTTATACCGGCATTTACAACCTTCTGTTGAGCATCAACACTACTAAAAGTGCTGGACCGGACGGTATACCGAATATGTTCTTGAAGCGTTATGCGGAATGGAACGCTCGTTATTTAGCCATAATTTTTCGTAAATCATTAGACACATGTACAGTGCCGTCAATTTGGAAAATCGCCAATGTAATTCCTGTGTTTAAATCAGGTAATAAACAACAAATTTCCAATTACAGGCCTATTTCCTTAATGTGTACCTGTTGCAAGCTCCTAGAGCACCTAATTCATAAGCATATTCTTCGGTACGTCACTGATAGTGACTTACTATTGCACAATCAGCATTGTTTCCGCCCTGGCTTTTCCACAACTACAGAACTTATTGAATTCAGTCACGACATTGCTTCGGCCCTGAATAATCGAGGTCAAATTGATGCCATATTCATAGATTATAGAAAAGCATTTGACGTGGTGTGCCACAAGAAACTTGTTTTTAGGCTCAGTAAAATTATCAGTGACGAGAAAATACTTGGCTGGATAGCTGATTGGCTACGTTTAAGGTCACAATATGTCACTTTCAATCACGCACAATCATCGTTGGCCGTGGTTACTTCCGGTGTACCGCAGGGCTCGGTCCTTGGGCCCCTGCTATTCATTATTTACATTAATGATGTGGCACAGGTCATTAGGGACACACCGGTGAGACTGCGGTTGTACGCTGACGACTGCGTGCTTTATACCAATGTAACTAACAGACGTGATCAAGAGGGTCTCAACAGTGTGTTTTCGTCTTTTTGTGGTTGGAGCACTGCATGGCAAATGAGTATCAATTATCAAAAGACAGTATAAATTACTTTTACGAACAAAAAGCAGCCACTAGTCATCAGTTATAATTACAGTGGGCACTACCTTAATTCTGTGAATACCTTCAAATATCTTGGACTTACCTTTACCCAAAATCTAAAGTGGCATCTTCATATTGAAACCATTTGTGCTAGGGCACTTGGGAAACTGGGATACCTGAAATTAACTCTCAAGCACTCTACCAGAGACTGCAAGTTAACTGCTTACAAATCCCTCGTTAGGCCGTTACTAGAGTACGCCTCAGTGGTATGGTCACCCTACACTGCAGTTGACACAAATAAGCTTGAGGCCATACAGAAGAAAGCAATACGGTTCATTTTCCGTCGATATGACCGCGATTTTTCACCTTTATCTCACGCATGTGCTTTATTGTTAGAACCCCTGGCTTATCGACGCACGCTTGAGCGTATCACATTGCTGCATCAGATTGTACACGGCCACAGTCACATTCAAGCGCCGATTTCTTTGAGTCTTACTACTAGGCGTGCCACGCACCGATCCCACCCCCTTAATATTGTTCCTTTTCAGCCATTTGTGAATTGCTTTAGTTATTCTTTTTTCCCAAGTGTTGTCGACATTTGGAACAGCCTAGATGGTTTCCTGCAGGAAAAGCCAAATGAACAGTTTGTGAAAGAATTGCCGAACTATATCTCGTGATGCTTTTATAAAGCATTGTGCATTTTTTTTAACTAACTCATGTGCCCTCTTCTTCTTTGTATGATTGTATGATTTTTGTTTGATTTAGAACTCATGTACCCCCTCCTGCTATGTCTTGTCTATCGAGACAGCAGTACGTGTAAATAAATAAATAAATAAATTCATTGCTTCACCCATCTGGTGAAACTGATTTTTTGTCTATGTATTGTTTTTCCTTTGCTACTCAGTTCATTGCTTAGTGTTTGTGTTTTTTCCTTGTAACCACTCCCCTATATGATGGTAAAGCGCCACGAGAGTGCTTGCTAAGTAAGTAAATAAGTCAACAAATGGTCTAAAATCTTTTGGGGAACTATTTCGTCGCCGAGTTGAGGAAGTGATGAAATGAAGTGCTGAAGAACCTTGCAAGGTGCGTGTTTGGCTGTGCAAGTTTTGCCAGTCAAAGTTCACAAAGCAGTCGTCAAGAAGGCTTTGTTGTATATAGACCAATTAAAAGTAATGTTATAATTTATTTGGAAATAGGGAAAGAGGTACTGTCATAGGGTTTGTATCATTGGGATGATTTTAAGCAGGTTCTTTAACAGATTTTTTTCGGACGACTCTCTCAGGCGAAGCCCCCGAGAGTATAATTGAGGACAAAGCCGTTCTTCACACAAGAGACACACACAAAAGCTTTTAATTAAACTATTGCAAAGAAAGGAAAGCTAAACGACAAGCACTTGAGGGACAAAAGAAGACATCACACAATTCAGAAAGCAGCGCGTTCTAATAAAGTCTCTATAAGTCCTACGCGAGTCCTGGCTATTTAAAATAAGGGTCCCATAGTGATACGCGAAGGTGACGCGGGCGGAGTGGACGGCTCACCAAATCGTTGATGAGCTTCGTGAAGAACGAGTGAGCGAAGTGCAGCCGGCTCGGAAAGATAAAGTGATCGAAGCGCAGCAGGCTTGCGAAGATCACCATGCCAGATGTTTGGTGGCGACGGAGGACGTGGGCAGCTAGGCGGCTCAGGTGGTAGCGGCATCTTGTCCAGGCGTCTCGGCGTGGAACTCGGGCCCGCAGCCCGACTGTTCTCGCTATGCCTACGGGCTCAGGAATCAGCAAGTCCACGCCTGGAGCTTGCGAGCCGCTGGGGTTCTGATGGCTGAGGTCTGGTCAACAGGAGGTCCCGGTCAGGTGAAGCCCTGGTGGCTCGGGTCCGGAACCCGACTGCCGTCTTCAACGCCCGGCCCGGTGGACGATCCGCTGCCTTCCTCGAACTCTACTGCCCGGAACACTTCCGGAACTCTCTTTCGTGGAACCCTGAAGAATCCAATGCTCCAAGCTTTTCTTTCCTGTTTGCTTAGTTGTTATTTTCTGATTGGCGGCTGCTGCGTTTTCGTGTTCGGCAGCTATTCATCGCTGGGAATATGTGGATCTTTCTGATTGGTTAGCGCTGCATCCCCGTGTTCTTCAGCTATTCGCCGTTGGGGACGCCGTGGCTCTTTGTGGTTGGCTGCTTTGTTTCTTCTCTTATTTAATTTTGCAACGCCACGCCTTTATTTCTTATTCGTTGTCGTCTTTCATGCGCTGTTCTTATCTGGTTCACGAGCGTCTTCTCTCGTCTTCTTTTCCATTGCGTCACTCACTTTTGTTCTTTCACGCGCACTTTTTAAACCGCGCACATCACACATCACAATCATACACCATGAATTACATTTGAATGAGGAATTGATGAATAAATCGCAAAATACAATTTAGAACGGGGAATGTCGCAGGAGCCAACATTTCGACAAGCGGACTTGTGTTCGTCAGGCCGCCCTGACAAAGACAAGTCCGCTTGTCGAAACGTTGGCTCCTGCGACATTCCCCGTTCTAAATCGTATTTTGCGATTTGTTCATCGATTCTAGCATCCATCTTCCCCTGAGCTTCTCTTCTAGTTTGGATTTGAATGGGGAAGTAATGCAGACCCACAGAATTTGGGTACGTAAAGTCATTGGCATAAAAAAAGAGATATGAAATGCTTTTTCTTTTCTACGAATGCCCCACCTCCTCTTTTGTTGTCCCTGCTATGTTGCTATAGATAATGTAATTGTCAGTATGATATGGCACTTTTCTGTCAGTAATTTCAGGGCTCAGCCAAGTGTTCATAAGTGCCAGTATGTTGCACTCGCAGTAATATGAGTACGAAGCTATGTTAGCAGGAAGAATGTTGTGAGCGTGCGTTAGTTACTTGTGAGTCCACTACAGGTGTCCTCAAGTGTGTGCCTCTGGTGCAGGGGCCGAGTCTGGCGTGCGCCTCTACCTGACCGAAGTGTTGGCGCTGGTTAACGAGGCGCTACACAGTGCCGTGTGGTCATTGCGACGCCAGGGTGCGGCTGTCTCCTGCTCTGTGGCACGCACCCTGGGAACTGCACTCGAATGGTGCCAGGTCGAGACCCTGGTCCGATCCCTGTTGGCCGCTCTGCCAGGACGCACGTGGCACGGAAAGGTGAAGATATGACGATTAACTTATTCTAAAAAATTTCATTCACTAGTTAAATTCTAGAGACTCTGCAAAGTGTAATTTTAATATAAAGACTGACAGAAATACCGAAGCATTGTCGTTTTAAAGAGGCCTAAGGGTTCAGCAGTGACCGACTCTAAGAAAAGCAGGTTTTTTTGCTTGTGTTCGGTAATTTTGAAACAGTTTTGTTTACCATAGAACGTATGAGTGGGCTTGTTGGTGGTCAAGCATGCTGCAGCAGGTAGTGCACAGTTAGGGACAAAGACAAAGCGAAGAAGTGAGGACTGGACACAGTGCTTAGTTTGAACAAAATGTTTAAGGAACAGAGTGAAAAACATGTGTTGAGTGGCGCATGCAGGCACAATGACTTGCCTGAGTCATCAAGACGACACAGATAAAAGGGGGGGAGATAGACAGGGGAAAGGGCAAACTGATGCTGCCATTAAGATGCTACGCACTGTTCTGTATCGAGCCTCGCATTTGCAAGAAAACGAAAACAGCGCAGGACACACCAACCAGCCCAAATGCGTGCCCTTCTACTCACATTTGCGTTTTGTTCAAAAATTCTAATTCTTTTGCTGATAAATCGATGGAAGGTGTGCTTATGCCCCTGACCTGGCGATTTCAACAGTTTCACTTATCTCGCGGGTGGTTTGCTTGCAACTCGTGCCAATGACGATGCTTTTCTTTAGTAAAGGTGTGCAGTGCATTGTTACTAAAGTGCATTGTGTATTGTTACCATTACTAAAGAAAAGCATCGTGCTTCGTGCACCAAAAAGTTAGGTAGCTGTATGGTTCCTGTAGTAGGATACAACTTAAAAAAAAACAGCAGTTGGCAACAAGAGCCGACAGACCACGCCTCTCAGTGTTATACCCCTGTCACACGGGCACTTTCAAGGTCCTTTGAACTAAAGCTTCTTTACTTGAAAGGAGCGGCCGCGCTGTCACACGGGCGCACGGAGGGAGCATTAGTTGAAAGGAGCTTCGAGCTGAGGGAGTCCGCGTTTCTCCCTTGAGGCTCTAAAGGACTACCCCCGTTCGCAGGTGGCAGACGGAAGAAAAACATGTTTTACCTTTGAGCCAATCCAACATGCTTTTATTTAATACAAACCACTTTTCACGGAAACTTAGAAGTTATAAACCATAAAATCTCTGCCGATAGACACAGTTTGTTGTTGCCCGAAAATCGCACAGCTTGAGGGCAGGTGCACTGTAGCGGTGACGTTGGTCAGCTGCTGAGGTAGTGTGGCTAGCGGGGCCTGGGTGTCAATATGTCTGCTGCATGCTGGGGTGTCTTCGGCACATCTTTCTCGCACCGACGGCGACGCGTTTTTCGACTGCAAATTCGAGAACATATGTCGTGAGCCCGTGCGTTTCTAGATGTTGGGCAAACGTCAGCTAAGCAACTGAACGTTGTTTTCGGCGTAACGTGATACCAGAAAGCATTTGTTTCCTTCAGGAGATTCGACACATGGCTCTAAACTGGGCACTGCAATGAATATTTGATCCTCACATGCTGAGTGTCTCGTCGCAGATGTTTGGAGACGCTGTGATTGAAAAACCATTAAGAACAGCAACAAAAACGGAATCGAAACACGTATATTTTGCCGAAGCCGGCAAAATACGGTGTACACAGCGGCGCACTGCTGCCAGTGCATCCGTGTTTGGCGAATTCTTTCCATTACTTTTATATGTTGTTTTATCAGTGCAAAAACAAAAAAAAAATGATAAGAAAAAGCAAAAAAAAAAGTGCGCACAGCTAATTTATGGTGGCATCGGAGCTGTATTATTTTTCTCGTTTCGGAGCGATAGGAGCGCCAAGCGTACGTTGTGGCTTTTGCTAAAAGCTTCAACGGAAACCGTGTAGCACCGATACAGCTTGCTTGAGCAAATGTTCCTTCGAAGTCGCGATGCTCCTTTACCTCAAAGGAGCTTTGGTATGCCCGTGTGACTGGGGCATTACTCTGCCAGCTAATCACAGAAGCAAACGAAATCGTCGTCATGCAACCTTTTCAAAATGACGCCGTGTTGATGCCTTCGGTACCTGCGGAGCGTCTGCTGTTCTTAAGTCCTTTCATCGGTATAAGCCATGATGTGTTTGAGAAGCACGGGTCAAAATGTGTGGAGTCTGAGCGTTTCCATCTGCAAAAGGCCGTGGTACAGTCCATTTTCCTTCCGAACTTGTTTTACATGTAAAACTTTACTGAACTCAGTTGATAACCTTGGGTGCTGGTGTTTGTGGCGGGCTGCGTTTTTGCATTGCAAACGCTCTATTTCATCTCAATAAAGAATTACTTTCCATGTTCCACTCTAATAAACGAATTAAAAAATAAAAGTTCGTGCATCTATCTATTGTTGCCGCCCTAGCTTTATTTTGGGAACACAGAAGGTTCAAAATGCGAACTACAGTGCAGTTCATTTGTAACAATATCACATATAACGACTATATCGGTTATAACGATGGGTTGACTTAACAGTCTCATTTTATACATTGGGGCTATGGGGAAAAAAGTCATATATAACGATATGTTATCCATCGCATATCGGATACAACGATGAAAATTTTGCCGTCTGGACAACATGTTTTTTGCAGAATAACCGTAATATTTGCATTGATAAGTTCCAATGAAACTAGCTGTGCCGCGGCAAGATGAAAAGTTAGCGTAGGCGAGTCCGTATTCACTGCCATTGCAGCGCAGCGCAGCGCCGCCGGCGCGTCCCGCCCATTCTTAATGCTGAGGCCGAGGAGAGCATCGCGAGTTGACACGGCGCGCTACTTGATGGCGCCAGCTGAGTAACGTTTTCCGCCTCGCACGTCGAGCGTGGAGAGAGAGATAACAAGCAAAAAATTCGAAAAGCAAAGTGGTGGGCGGTGCGTAGTTCCGCGGCTCCCCGCGTCAAAAGGGGGAGAGAGAGAAAGAAAAAAAAGTGAAAAGCAAAGCTGCATGGTAGCAATCCCGCCTCCCGGCACCAGTCTCTCCTCCTCAGCGATTGCGCGAATTGAAGAGCTGAGCAGATAAGCCTCATCTAAGATGGTGCCGACGATGCACAAGGCCGTATCGCTTGACACGAAATTGAAAATTTTGCAAAAATCTCAACAAGGTTTCAAGGTGAGCGCCCTTGTAAAAAATTAACACCATCTTCCCAAAGGGAACCCTGATGGGATGCGAAGCAGCAGCGTTGCGCACGGTTGGCGTCACGGGTTGAACGGCGCTAACACGGGTGCTTCGCATCCCATCAGGGTTCCCTTTGGGAAGATGGTGTTAATTTTGAGTGTGAACCGACGAGTCGGCGGTGTAGCGAGCGGCAGTCGCGGTAGCGGAGCGAGCGGCGGTAGCAGCAGGTGTTGCCAGCGAACGGATGAGGCAGCAGCTGCGGGCGCTGCGGCGAGCGCGCGGCAGGCGAGGGAGAGAGTGACGTCAGCGCGCACTGCGAGGAGAGCGTGACGTCAATGCGCAGCTGCGGCGTGACCTACTTGGCACCGCTCCAACACCTGCGGCGAGGGCAGCGCATTCGTACGGATGCACGGAGGGACAGCGTTACACAGGCTAGTCAAAGAGCTGCTTCGCATATAAAAAATATGACCTCGCCCAGTCGACGATATTGACAATCCTAAAGGCCAGCAGCACCGTGCTTTTGAAGGCTGGAACCAGTGGCCATGCCGAAGAGCGGGAGAGGGTTCGGGAGCCTTTGTGCACAGATGTCGAAGAGGCGCTCTCCCAGTGGTTCCTGACAATCCGCTCCCAGAATGTGCCGATCAGTGGACCAGTACTTGCCACAAAGGCGAAAAACCTGGCTTTTCTGCTTGGTCGGCCGAATTTCAAACCCGCAGGTGGCTAGATCCAAAGGTTCAAAGAGCGGCATGGAATTGCTTACAAAACATGTGTGGGGGAAGCGGCTTCTCTGGACTCACAGGCGAAGCAGCATTGGCTGCAGACCAACCTGCCCGCAGTTATGGAGCACTTTTTGGATAAGGATGTGTACAACTGTGACGAGACTGCCCTTTTTTTTTTCGCATGACACCATCGAAGACGCATGCTCTGAGAGGCGATCCGTGTCCCGGTGGGAAGCACTCCCAAGTTAGAGTGACCGTATTGCTCTGCGTCAGTATGGACGGGAGCCATCGGCTCAAGCCCTTCATAATTGGGCAATCTAAGGAAGCCAGTCTGCTTCAGAAATCGGCGCCTCTTCGTCCGCTGTCACAGCAGCAAGGAGGCCTGGATGACCGGCAACTTGTTCGAGAAGTGGCTGCTCGAGATGGACGGTGTCATCGAAAGCCAGGGGCGGAAGGTAGGTTTGTTGCTGGTTAATTGCAGTGCATACTCCATGAGCCCAAAGCTAACGTCAATCGAATTGATGTTCCTGCCGCCGAACATCACGGCAGGCTTGCAACCGCTGGACGCTGGCGTTATTGCAAATTTCAAAGCGTTGTACTGGCTGTGCATGTTCGAGTCGCTGGAATTAACAATTGACCGCTCGGCTCCCGGTATGCCGGGCAATGCAGATGGGCCCCCTGACTTGAAGATTAGCCTTCTAAAGGCCGTGTGCTTTGTTTACGGCACGTGGTACGATGTGAAGCAGAGCACCATTCAAAACTGCTTCAAGAAGGCAGGCTTTGTGCGCCAGGACCAGCCTCCTCCCCCTGCCTAATGACAGCGAGACTGGCGAGGCCTGCACGGACACCGCTGAGCTCTGGGAGCACGTCGCTACTGGTGACGCAGATAGGTGGTGTGTCGCATCGGTTGAGGAGTTCCTGACAGCAGACAGTGCTGCTTTGTTCTGCGACGAACTCACTGACGAGGCAATTGTCGTGGACGTGCTGTCGCGACAGACGCCAGCGTCGTGCGACGGCAGTAGCGACAGTGACGATGAGGTTGACAGCGCTTCTCCGACCCCGTCGATGACTACGCAAAGTGCACTGATGTCAATCGACTCTAGTTGACTTCATGCACACCAAAGGAATCCCTCCAGAGTATGCACAGCAGCTGGAAGCTGTGCGAACCGCACTTGTGAAACTCAAGCTTCCATGGAAGCAAATGCGGATTTCGGACTTTTTCAGCATGCCGAACCTGTAATAAGCAGTCTGAGTAAGAAATAAGTTTTTTTTTTAAAGCCCTTTATCTACAACATCTGTTCATTGATGGAAACAGCGAATTCGAGCCCGGAGATACAAAAGGTATGTCTGGCGACGATTTCTTTACGGCACTCTAGATGTGACGATTATCGGTTATAACAATCATATTTTCAGGTTTTCTCGATATCGTTATAAGTGCACTGCACTGTATTTGAAGCATTGCACAGGTACATTGGTTGGTGGTTGTAAGGGCATGGGAGGGGCTTCACTGCAGACTTGAGTTGTATCCAACTATAGGCTGAATGCTGCAAAACCTAAAACAAGAGCTATTGCATTTGCTTCTATATTTCTTGCTAGCAAATACCTGCCAACGTGCCATTTCAAGGCAGAACACAACACTGTCTGCATACATTGCCTAATAAAAGTAGGCACGTATGTTGCATCATACCACTTCACTACTGTGTTGAATGCATCAAAAAGTGAGGGAGAATATTCCTGCTGCTTGATTTAAGAATCATTAATGCGATGGCTGGTACAGAAAGTGAGCGTATCCAAATTTCATATACATCCAACATATACAAAAGCACTTGCCTATAGACAAAGGTACACATTGGCAATTTGAGAAAGCCATATGATATTAAAAAACACAGACATGTAAATAATCCACTCGGAGAGGAGAAAGAAGTCATCGTGAATGAAATATTTGCAACGAACCCACCATAATTTGTCAATTTTTTGCCGATGCACGAGTTTCTGATCCACGTCGCCTATCATAGTGCATTGTCTGCGTCTCTCAGGAAACAATACGTTGTGCCGTTTCTGCCATAGTGACACACATTTAGGTGCATGACAGTAGTCTTTTTACTTGACTTTTATCATTTTTGGGTTGGTGCACGGCTGCATGGTGACGAGTAAAGGACTAAACAGGTGTCTTTTTAGTAATGTGATAATGTGTTGCATAAAGGCAACACATTATCACATTACTGGATAATATGCTGGATACATTGCTGGATAACATGTTGCCTTTATAGGCAGCATGCTATCGAACATGGAACTGTGCCAGTGAGGAACTCTTCGGTGTGATCTTCAATCAATCAATCAATCAATCAATCAATCAATCTTTATTTGTGTCCATTTCACAAATAAAGATTGATTGATTGATTGATCCTGCAGTACATCTTCACCCTCACAACTCTGGCACACCAGACGGTGATGTCACCAGCATAAAAGGTATGGCTGATCCCCTTTGGAAAGCTCCTTAGAGAGCTTGCACATAGCAATGTTAAATAATAGCAGAGAAACCACCGTACCCTGCAGTGTGCCCCTCAAGCCTAACTTTCCAATTCAAGGTCCACAGTATTCAGTGTAGCCCCTTTGTGATGCAAAAACGAACTGACGAAAGTGTGAAAATTCTGTACCCAGGCCTAGTCCAGAGATGGAGTCCAGAATGTGCGTGTGCAAAATATTATGAAAAGGCCTTTTCCACATGATGCTCTAGAATGCCTCTGACATCTCTCATATCTCTGTCAAGAATTTCATGCTTAACGAGTTTCATCGTGTACTGGATGGATGATGATGGACGAATTCCAGTCACCTTGTACAGGAAAAGGTGACAGTCCTCTGTGTGTTTGAAGTGCGGTAATGAATGACATGCTCAACCACCTTGCCAATGCGCAGTGTCAGTGGTATTGGTTCAAGGTTAGCCAGTCTCTGGGGACGTCCCTGTTTGGGGATCACAATAACCAGAGCAAACTTCCTGGTGCTGTGCCCTGCTCCCAGATGTGATTTATCTACTCAGTAACTCACCATCCACATTGTGAAGCAATCTGTGGACATACCGTCAGTGTCTGAGGCCCATTGAAGTTTGAGAGAGCTTCCCTTACTTCGCTAGTGGGTGCAGAAAGGCTCATTGAGTTCCACCCTCAGGGAGTCCTGTAAGACATGTAGTCCACCTCGTTTGAGGTGCCAACGGGAGATATTTTCACACCAGCACTTCTAAAATGAATATGTCAGACTGTCCAGCCTCATGTAAAATTCTATTCATAACCTGATTATGGTTAGATTGGGAGTTCGGCTGATTTAGCAAGTTTAAGCAGGTTCCATTATCCCCCCATGCCATATCTGGCCATCGATCGACTTGCAAACCTTGCCCATTGCTGTTTGGCAAGTGACTAGAAATGGTCCTTGATGACACGGTTGAGCTCAAGATTGTTCTTTAAAAGTCTGTGATTTAACCACTGTTCCTTCCATCTGCTGGGGGCCGTCTTACTTTAGAGATGTGCGAAGCATTATATCTATCTTCAAGTCCGTACAAACAATCTTGGTTGCTGACTTGACATCCTCCTTTATCTGCGCCACCCAACGATCAAGATCCATAGGTGCCTCCCAGTTGCGGTGGCAAAAATGTGTTTGCTGCCCAAATCCTCATTTAGATTACGCCATCAGGCAGACCCGATGTTCTTGACGAACATTAGGTTGGGCATGGTGTCCCTAGAGCACAGTTCGCTAATCCTAGTTAGAAATGATAGATGCACGTAATGACGATGACGCCATGGTCCTTGCCAACTGTCACAGATCGGCAACCTTGGACATTTCTTGGCCTGAGGTGGGGCGTTACAGTCCCCTGCCACAATGAGCGAAGAGCGTGCTGCCTTGCCAACGGCTTTGAAGATGAGAGCCACGAATCCCTAGCTCTGCTCTGTCGGAGACCTATAAATGTGAATATGGCGAAGAGAAATCCGTAGGGGTTTCCTCGTAGCCTTGTGCTAGATATGGTTGGATGCTAATTTCTCCTTTCACAAATGTAGAGTATGAAATGCTGTTCTTGAGCTGCCAGCTCGGAATAATTTCAATTAGAGGGTGTTCCACCTCACTGTGTTCCATGGACAGATTATGGCCTACAAAAGCATCCTTTTAAATACAAAGCATTTCAGGCTTTCATAAATTGTGTGGCATATCACGAAATTGTCATCATCATTAGTTCAAGTCCTCAAGAGTGCGCGTGCGCTTCTTCTATGCAATGCCCGATATGCGGCATTCACATGCACACTTCTTTCTTCTCTTGCGCATAAGACCTCAGCCAATTACACTGGCAAAAATGTGGCTGGTGGGCTACATGTTCAAGCAAAACAAAAAAAAAGACAAAGACAACGTGTATCGATTTGTCTTGTGCACAGCGGAAAGTCGGAAAACAGCCCCCGCGCACTCCCGACACCCTCCTTTTATAGTCGTGGCAGGCACGCGCTTCTTGTCCAGCATTCGTCGCTGGACGCAGACTGCGTCTAGTAGCAACGCCGATGCACGTTCCAAGCAGCACACTAGCAGAGTATTTGCGTTCATGTGGAACGCGGACCGCGTATGGCCAGCATGCTGCTGGGCGTCCCTTGCCGGTTATAACAATGCCTATAGGGGTCGGTTATATTCTGCACATTTCTCTATCACCTGAATGATAGTGTGAATATGGTCTACTGTTGAATAGCCTTTACGAAACCCTGCTTGTTCATTATGTTGACTGAAATCTCATGTGGAATGAATTCTGTTTTTACACTGTTTTTTTTGGATGTATTGTAAGAACAGCTTGCGCTTCCAGGTGGTTGCTTGGTCCAAAAATTTGGCTTGCATGAATACTTAGCAGTCGATGTTTTATTGGCACATGAGTGACAGTGTGGCTACGCATGCAGGTTCCAGTTTGAAAAATAAATTGCTAGTTCCACATAAATAAACAGTTTGCACTCTGCACTCATGGTGTCCTGTGTGTTTCTTTCTAGCATCCCCATGTTCTTGCGCAGTTTTAAAAAATTACAGCATATCCACAGAGTGAATGATGATGAGTGGGCGAAGCTTGGGAGTTCATCGTAGATCGTGCTGAGTTCCGGATTAATTTAGTTAACGCGCACGCTACGAATCCTTATGGTTCAACTATGCACAAGTGAAATCTCCCACCGGCACTTCATTGCAAGTCAAGATCCAGTGCCTATATATGTATATATGGGTGGCCAGTGAACGGTTCTCCAATGCGAGCAGTCGGTATTTCTCAATCAAGAAACTCGCTAGGAGACGCTGCCTGCGCCAACGTTGTCTCTCGCGGGTGACGACGCGTTCTCCTTCTTTGCGAGCTGGTAGAGCATTCATCTAAGAAAGAGCGTTTCCATAGTCAACGCGCTCCTTTTACTCTCTCTCTGTCTCTCTCTCTCTCTCACAAGACAGCAGATGGAAGAGTGAGAGAGAGAGAGGCACGCGCCGAGGCAACCGAGGGCGAGCGCGTGCCTCCCGGCACGCTGGTTATGCCTGACGCAGGACAAGGTTAGACTAAGAGGAGCTTCGCCCCTAAAACGTTTGAAATGCTTTGCAGAGAACTGCTGCAGGTGCGCATAGAAAAGAGTGCTGTAGTGATGAAGGTGTAGATATGTCTAGAAGTGTGTTGGTAGTGAAGTGGAGCATTGTTTAGTGGAAAAAAAACATGCATTGAACGAACAGATACTCTTGGGAGACGTGAACATTGAGTGAAGTGCTGATGTGATCAATATGTGATCAATCACTTAATGTTCTTTGTTTACAGGAAAAGCACACATACTGGCCGCTATCTCAATTTCAGATCACTGAACCCTCCCTCTCATAAACATTCAATTGTCTCTACACTTTTGCGATGAGCTCACCGAATGTGCTCAAAGGAAGATGATGTACGGACCGACATGAAAACTATCCATCGAGAGCTGACTGCATGTGGATACCCTTCTTCTTTTCTCAAGTCGGTACATTGTCAACTTTCACGACCACCTCAACCAAGCACTCGTTCTACATGCAAAAGGGCGCCGGTGCCTTATGTTCCTGGATTGAGCGAGTCCTTTTCCAGAGTTCTTCGCTCCTACGATGTTCAGGTGTTACACGTCCCTGCAAGAAAAATTGGAAGCCGCCTCACGAATGTGAAAGACAAGCTTGGCCGCGAGAATTGTCGTCTACAAAGTGCCCTGCGCGGGTTACGACAAAGTTTACATAGGCGAAACCGGAAATTTTAAGAGAAGATTACGAGAGCACTGCAATGACGTCAGCAATAAGAAAGTGACATCTAATGCCCTGGCAGAACATGTTGTGTCATCGGGCCATGCAATCAGCTGGGAGGACGCTTCCGTCATCGCCACGGAAAAGAGGCTGTTTCCGCGACTTCATCTTGAATCTCTGTTCATCCAGACTACGGCGCAGACGCTGAACGAGAACAGCGGCAATCTGCCCCCTGTATATGCTCGCTGCCTAAAAGATGTGATAGGACGACGTTATAAATAAGTGATGCTGTCATTCTTGCTTCATTGGGAACAAGGCTCCCGTGCGGGAGCCGAAGTGTCTTTTAAGAATATATTTATTTATTTTTTACTTTGGTCGGTGCTGCTCTGTGTTCTTCATGTTATTCCCTACCAGACGGGATTCCGTCCAACCCTAGACTTCACGTTCACCTATCACACTTAAAAACAAAAATATATTAATTACGATTGTATTTTATGCCACACCTGGTAGTGTTCCTTTGCAACCTTCTTTTTTCGCATATCAAGTGTTTGTGTCGCCGCCACTGCTTCCGAGTTCATCTCATGGCATCCTCTTTAGGTTGGTGGTGTGCTTTGGAAGAAAGCTGCAGGCAGAATACTTCCGTGTGTTGCACGCCGGAAGCGACCATTATGATAATATTATTAATGTTGAATGAAGGCGAATCGGTGCTGCAAAAACCCAGTAACCGTTGTTGCCTGTGTGTATACACAAGCGGAATAGGACATCACGAGGATAGAAAAATTCTGTTCTAAAAAATCACTTTTTAGCCAAACCAATGCAAGCTTGGTCACTTCGTATGGTATGCTTCCTGTTGCCATAAGAAAAAGATATAATTGAAGGACAGTCCCTTTAATTTCATCATCCCGTCCTACATTTGCCTGCCCCAGCTGCATCTACTATGGGCTGAGATATACAGTCGAACATGGATATATCGAACTCAAAGGGGATCGCGAATTAGTTCGATATATGAGAAATTCGATATAAAAAAATACAGGCCCCGAGAGCTTACCTGTAGCGGACCATCACCTACAATAGGCGCATCCAACAATGACAACTAATTCCGCACACACGCCGCAACTAGAATGTTTTATTTGCGTGAAAAAAAATCGCTTATCTTGGCCTGCTTCTTTGTTTTCGAAATGAAGTTGAAGACGCTAGTCTCGATCTAATCAAGGCTGTCCAGGTGCGACAGCCCGGTTCCCTCCATGTCACCGCAACGACGACGAATGATGCCGAACGCTGCCGCCACTTTAGCGGCGGAGTATGCACGTGTAGCCACCGCCTCGTCCGGACGATCCTCCTCGTTACTTCAGCTGTCGGCCTGGGCATCCTGGGTCCCTGCGACCACAGCTACTATGTCCTTGTCAGCGAGGCTCGCAACGGCCTGAACATTGCAATCCGCTTCACGAAATCGTCCGCAGACACTTCGGGTGGAACGGCTGCCGGGGAGAGGGATGACAACTCGCAGAATGCGTCGTCTATGCGCTCGTCGTCGCCGTCTTCACCAATTTCCGAAAGTTCCACCGTCTCGAAGCCTGCCTTGCGGAAGCAGTTGACCACTGTGTCCGTCTTCACGTCTCACTAGGCACCCGTCATCATTTGTATGGCACCAAGAAGGTCAACCTTTAGCTTAGTGCCCATGCAGAGGTTGACCAGCAGCCTATCAAGCAGTCGCCTCCTGTAGCCCACCTTGAAGGACTTGATGATGCCCTAGTCAAGCGGTTGCAGCTTCGCCGTCGTGTTGGCCGGCAGAAACTCCAGCTCGATGTTTTTGAGCTCGCAGGTGGTGTGGTGGGCTGAGCAGTTGTCCACAAGGCAAGTGCGACGCCCCGACTTGCCCAGCTCGACGTCCCACTCTTGCAGCCATTCCGGGAACAGCTGACGCGTCATCCACGCCTTCTTGTTTGAGGCATAGTGGACGGGGAGCTGCTTACAGTTCTTGAAAGAGCGCGGTGCCCTTGCTTTCCCGATCACAAGAGGCTGGAGCTTCCGAGACCCATCCATGTTGGCTGCCAGCAAAACGCTCACCCGAACTTTACTCATTTTGCCCCCATGACACGTGCTACCACGGACGTCGAGAGTTTTGCTCGGCAACATTTGCCAAAAGAGACCGGTCTCGTCAGCGTTGAAGGTCTCCGCGGGAGAAAACTTCGCGGAGATTTCCAGCCACTCCTTCGTCATCCACTGCTGGATGTCCTGGCTACTGACGACTTCGCTTTTGCCAGAAATGGTTTTGCCAACGATGTTGTAGCGCTGCTTAAATCGGTGAAGCCACCTGGTGTTGTCGGCGAAGTTGTCTTCACCGAGTGCAGCGGCAAACCATTTGGCCTTGGCCATCAGCATCAGGCCATCCACCGGAATGTTCTTCGTGCGCACTTCTAAAAACCAGGCATAGAGTGCCTTTTCTACATTCCCGTGGGCAGTAGCGCGCACACGACAGGCTCCCGACGTTTGCTGCTCGGCCGCCTTTGCCTTGATATCTGCCTTGTTCTTCAACAAGGTACTCAGAGTGCTCCGTGGTATCCTGAAGTCGTCCGCGACGGTCGAACATTTCTCGCCCGCCTCAACACGCTGAATAGCCTTCGGCTTTGTCGCAAAGTCAAGGGTCTTGCGCTTCTTGACGCTGGCCATAGCTACACGAGAAGTCGACAATTCAAGGAGTCCGCAGCAGCTTTGCGCACCACGCACGCAAAAGAGGAATGCTGCACATGCAGTGGTACGTAGGCGACGCGACAACGGAAGCGGACTCCGCCAACAAAGCGCTCGCGAGGCGATGGCCACCTGCGAGGGCAACAGCAAAAGGCGCGAGCTGTGGTTGGCTGATCAAAACTCGCAAAACAGCAACAAAAAATAAAAGAAAAGGCGAAAGGAGGAGGACGTCGACTCCTTCGTTCCTGCTCTCCGAGCCGACGGTTACGCAGAGAAAGCATGAGAGAGAGAGAGAGAGAGAAAACGAAAAAAGAAGAAAGAAAAGCCTTTCCGCAACTTGGAGACCGTGCAGTCTGAGCCCTCTCGCCCTTACGTTTTTTCGAGCGTTTCGGGTGTCAACAGAGGCATGGTGCCGCGCAGAGGTCGCCAGGCGCTGTGAGTGCCAAAGCGCACCTTCCAACTTGCGTGCGGAGCCGCGCTGCCGCGGAGGTCGCGGGGCGCGGCGAGTGCCGAAGCGCACCTTCCAGCTCGCGTGGCGTTCGATGTATCCGAAGGCGGGTAAAAATACCATTCATATAAACGTGCGAATTGCTATACTTTTACAAAGGACTTTCAAGGGGGTAACTTACGAGTTCGATATACCTGAAAATTCGATATATGTGGGTTCGATATGTCCGTGTTCGACTGTAGAAAGAAAACAGAGTGGACCAGAGGAGAAATAGAAATAGAGAACACTCCATTAATAGAAAGAGATTGACCTGGGCGGCCCACCTAATGTGTGGGATAGATAAATGGTGGGCAGCGAGTGCAGCAGAATTGGATATCAATGGTTGACAAATTAAAAGAGTGAATTTTTTGCTCGAATACGAGACTAGTAAGCACTGTTCCAATCAAAATCAAAATTTTAATTCTTTACATTTCTTTATGATGCTGAAGAGTTCAACAGTGTAGCAACACAAAGAGTGGACATTGTCCACCTACAGAAATGTTATACATTGAAAGCTGACCAGATTGATTGCCACACTGTTTACTGTGTGCATTTCGATCTCTCAGGAGGCCCTCCTGGAAGCCTTGTCCATTGTCTGCAGCAAGTGCATGTGAGTACATGGGTGGCTTTTATAATTAATTGTTTGTGATATAATTGGTGAGTCACTTGCTTAATCATGAATAGGGGTGCATGAAGAGCAGTTTTTTAGATGGAACAAAATGCGAATCTCATAGTGGGAATGTGAGCCAACTAGAAAAATGAATGCACCTGTAAAAGGCAGCCATGACGTATTCTCAATTGCAAAACATGGACTTCAAGATGATGTCGCTGAGGTGTAGATCATTGATGGTAATGGTGGCTGGCAAGTCTGTTGCTTAGCAGAGAAATTGCTCACCACGGTGGCTCATAGTTTGAATTATTAAAGGTAGATCTGGTTTACGTGCATATCAATAAGCTTTCTAATACATGGAGTTTTATGCAGCTTGCATTGCATGGGCTGTGTGATTTAGTTACAATTAACAAAAAGTTTGAATGAAGGAGGGTTCACTGTAGTGCACTCTCTTTGTTAATGATTGTCTTTTTGTTAAGGTTTACAGACACAATACAATTATGTCATATGGCTGGATAGTTTATACTAAGAGTAATTTTTCAAAAGAAAGAGAGAGAGAAAGAAGGTACTTTGGTATGGTGAACGTGTGCTCGGTTCTCACCTTCTCCTTCTACTTCTTCCTCATGGAGCCGAGCTCCCCCAGCTGACGTTGCGGCTGTGAAGTAGGATAGGTGGAAGTCTTTTCCCTGCTGCCTGTCTGTCGTTGGTTGTGTTGTCTCTACTTGAAGGATGGAGACCAGCCTTTTTCTCACACAAACACAACTTGACTTTATATACAAGATAGTACATACATATTTACAGACAGCGGCTCGGTTGGCAGGACTTAGGTAGGACCGTCGCTCACTTCGGCAGAGCCGACCGGTGCATAGCACCGCTCCTGCGACCAGAATCACCACCAGGACTTGTACTAGATGTCCTCTCTAGCACTATCCGCTCTGACCTCACCAACATTCAACCTTCCAACCCCTTTGCAACCTCTTGACAGGGACGAGGGGTCACATTTTAAACCACTGGTTGCTCCGCCCCTAAATCCCTGACGACAAATCACAACTGTTTCCACACTGGAAACTCCTACCTCCCACTCTCCTTTTACTGCACCCTTGGCGGGAGGAGAGAGAGGTCAGTGCCGAAAATGCTGCAACATACAGGCATCAAAGGAAACAGACAGACATCAAACCACACAGGGCCAAACGTGGAAATATACGGAACACAATCACCCAAACTGGGAACTGAAAGAAACATACGGACATCAAAACATCCCCGACGACTCTTACCCATGAACAACAGCTGGTCCAGCCGGTGGTCACACAAACATTCCTGGACATGCTGCCCGAGTACTGAGCAACACTTTTCGCCGGGGCTGTCTAACACCCGCCAAACCGGTTCCCATTTGTCGGCTGTCGCGCTTCCAACTGCACAATGAATTTCAACAGTGGTTGCCGTGTGCCCCGCATGTCCGCCACGTGGCTGTGCGCATTCTCCGGCGCGGACCCCACCATACCGTACTACCGTAATTTTTGTCTTTTTACGATGACCTTTACACTAAGTGTGAAAAATATTGAAGCCACTGACTGAGTAGTTTCGAACTGAATACAGTGCCAACATAGGCAAATGTGTGAAGTGTCCCATGTTCACACACATGTAGATTAGTGATGTGGTCCGAAGTAAAAATGCATGTTTGTGCTCGTTTGGAAGAGTATACAAGGGCGATTTATTTGGGAAGGTTTAATTAGAGTGCTTTCCTTAAGAAAAAAGAAAGAGGCCAGCTCCAGCAGATTTTTGAGACCAGTGAATCTCAGTGAAATTCACTGGGTGTGTACCTTGGCACACTTCTGTCATTTATGCAAGATTACAGACTTGAGAGATACATGGATGCTTACAAATAAACTTTTACTGATTACCTGAAGTCACCTATTTGGCCACATGGTGTGTTCAACTCATTGTGAGCAGAGCAACAGGAATGGCAGAAGCATGCAGGCACTGTACCATGGCCTTCCACATATGCATGTGCTGCCTGCTAAAGCCCCTTGATGCTGGAAAGTACTTTTTGATCTGCGCTATAATGCCCTTGCCTGCACCGTCAACATCCTCTTTTTTCCCCCCTCTTTCATGAAGCCAGAGCATCGCCCACACTTAATGGCTGCAGTGCGCCATTCTACACCTTCAGGTGACCCTGACGTCATGAAAATGGCATCAAACTTCGCTTTTAGTTTTTCCTGCCAGCCAAGACCAGCCAAGCAGTGGTCACCTTCTATCCTGGATATTTCCATGGAATCACAGCTTTGTTCTCCACTGTACTGCTCCAGTGTAATTCTCCACTCTAATTCTCAGTGAAAGAGCCAGTATTGTCCCTCCAGGAGAAGGGAATGCCGGAAAGAGTGGATTCATAACAACAGAAGTTGTTTTGCTCCTTTTGAGCATGTCGTATTTTCCGAGTTGAGCTTTACACCTTTCCTTATGTCGAACCCACTTATAACAATCCTGCATATAATGATCTATCAGTTATAACGACCATATTTCGATGCACTTACGATTTTCCTATGCCGCTCATTGAAACTGCATCCAGATATAGCTGAACACATTTCTTAGGGTTGTACTTTTACAACGACCATTTCAGACGCAATCGTGATAAATATATGGCAGCGCACAAACTGACAAAAAAAATTAAAGTGGCCTTGCGAGCACGAAAACTGGCACGCTCTCGCGCATGGCTCGCCTCATTCGCGCCCCAGTTAAGTGCTGTTATCCTTGAAAAGTTTGATAATGCAGAGTTGATTAAGACAGCAAGCTTGTCTAGGAGGTCTGGCTATTTTCCCATTTTCGCCCGTGGAAACTTATCTCATTTAATGCATCCAGCTGTCAACTGTTCACGTTACTCACGTCACTGGCTTCGAGCGCACAAAGATGCGACACAGATATCTTCAATGCGCAAGGAACTTTTATTCGCATATTAGCTTTATAATAACAGCGGCGCATCACCCTTTGTACTTAGTTGGGAGCATATACGGCGCACACGGGCTGCAAGCACGTACGAAACGGACCAACGTGAACTCGCCTCGAGGGTGATTCACCGCCATTTTGCGATGGCTATGTTCTGGTAGTTGCATTTCACGGATCAGCATGAGAGCAAGGACGGGAGACCAACGGCCTGGACTAGCGGCCTGCGTGCCAAAGCGCGTGCAAGGAGCCATAAATGTTCAGGACGCCAATTTGTTCCCACCGCCGCTCAAGCGTTACTATCGCAGCTTACCATCTTTACACAATCCGAGTTGGCGATAGCGCTCTGCGCAAAGGGTCGGCGGTTATAAGCTGCATGCTGTCGAGTAGATCGCGGCTCGTCAACACTTCCTTTGAGCAGTTGCGATATAGAATCGTGCATGATGATGTTCAACTTTTCAAACACCGTGCACTCCGGTCGAAGCGACACAGTTCCCGGTGCGCTCAGCCTGGCACGGCTGATGCATAGCAAATAAAAGCAGAAAGCTACTATATACGGCAGGTGGCGCTTTCAAAACGATTCTTTTTTTTTTATGCGAAGCAGCTTATGAACGAGGCCTGTCCCTCCCTCCAGCGCTGGTGTAGCCTGCCCCCGTCATACTCCCGTTAGTACTCGGAGAACGCACACTCCGGCACATGCTCTAGTTTGAGTGGAGACTGCTAGTGGCGCTGTAGTTCGAGAGATCATAACTAAAAGTGCTCGCTCTCCCCTGGCGCACATTCTTCTACAGCATCTATCATGGAGTGCGCTTTGACAAACAAAGATCGCAACGCGGCTGCCAAGCAGCTGCCAAACGCCAGATGCGGTTGCTACCTGAGGTTGGTGGCACCGATGCACGCTTTAAATGTGACTTTCTCGACCACACGTTCGGGCACAGCTGTAAGGTATGCGACCAGTTATGGTTCGATAAAAGTCTGACCAAGATCTGGACCATCAAGAACGAGCAGTCCCGTGCCAACGCCATCGCCATTCTGCAGCGGGAGTGTGCCTCCGCCAATGATCACAGCGAGTATGCCGTTTGCTCTGCATGCAAAGATTCGTTGGTGGCAGGCAAACTCCCCACGATGAGCATGACGAATGGCTACCGCTACCCGCCGAAGCCCGAGCACCTGCCCGAGCTCAGCCCGGTGGAGGAACATCAGAGGAACCTCGAATGGAAGGACCGTGAACAGTGATGAAAAAAACAAAATATTTACACAACCTTACGTCGACCTCATGGCTGCTTCGCATACTACTCAGGGTTCCCTTTATGGGAAGATGGGGATATTTTTTTTTTGTCTCAACGACTATGCACGGGACCCGGAAGCAGCAGATACCACTCGTTACAAATGCACTTTAATCCACTCGCTAGGCATGCTGCGGGTGTCGCTTCACGAAGTGAAAGGCTTAGCTTTTCAGCCGAGGGGTTGTTAGGCATTGTAATAAGACTGGGCGAAGGAAAAGGACTTGGACGCTAATTTTCACACTACTGATATAACGACCACTTTTCGCGTCACTTTCACATTCGTTATAAACGGGTTTGACTGTACTTGTAGGTGCATGGAGATATTGATGTTCATTGCATAGCTGGACTGTTTATTTCAATACAGGGCACCTATAACTGTGCGCTTCGCCTTTTAAAACCAGGAATGGCTACAACAAAATAATGGATGTAATGAAGTAGTTGCAGGTCTCCCTTCATTATAATGAGGGTTTAGTGTAGTTCCTTTCTGTTCCACAATCATGTCACTGGATAAATAAGAAAGCCCCATAATGTCTCTTCATCACATGTACTGTCGCCACAGACAAACAGGCTCCCTTCGTTCGAAATCGCTTCTTATGATTTTGGACTGTATTTAACACAGTAACACAGTGTAGCTGCAGTCAGCGGCTTGGAAATGCGCACAGTCATTGCAATGGCAGTTCAGTGCGGCATTCAAATCGAAATGCTAGCAACTGCTTTCTTCCTAATGCTTAACCATTTTCAGATGTGGCACTTTAAAACTGATACTGTTTCAAAGGCAATCTGTGAGCAGCAAGCTTACTGCCATTGAGGGGCATACTAAGTCGAGTATATGTGAGTCAAGTACCACCAGAATCAGATCGAATGGTACATTGAATGCATTTCAAGTGATTGCTGAATAACTGATGAAGATTTTAACAGTGCTACTTACCCGTTCTAGTTTAATTCATTCACGATGTTAAGCAGCTAAGTTTCTATCACTGCATGGCAAATTCTAAAGCATTTTGATATGATGCATTTATAGCAAACAGGCACTTTATCTGCACCACTTCGGCATCCTGGGCTCCAAGATGAGTGCAAGTAGTGCCGCTTTAGCCAGAAACAACCTAGTCACCTCTGCACTGCCAGCTGAAGCTAATTTCAGTTGGGGCAAGCATGGTCCTGTCCAGACTAACTCAACATTCTGACGAAACTATTTCTGAAGCGTGGCTGTCATGCAGAGTGAACACACAACATGCAGCAAATAAATGCAGTGCAGGCTGCACAACCACAGATATGTTTCGATGAATCACAGAAAACCGCACCACAGAGCCACGGGAACAGCCACAGAACAACCGATATGCACGCCAGTCTATACACAGAGCAGGTCGCATGATTTCGGTTTGGGGAAGTGCAGTGGCATTAAGGGGCATATGCAGTGCATGTACAATTTTTTTAGAATGTTTTAATCATTGTAAATTTACAGTATGTACATCACAGTGAGGCTTATAGCACATCAAAAGACAAGGACAAAGGAAGGCATGACACACATAGCACCTGCGTGTGTCGTGTCTTTCTCCGTCCTTGTCTTTTCATGTGCTATATCACAATGTCATACCAACAAACCCAAGTCACTGCTGTACTACATCACAATCAAAGGGCTGTGACCAAAATGTGGCTCTTTTCCTGTGGTTTTAAGTTTTTGCACTACAACCGGAACCTCTTGGGAGGCAGAAACCATAAACAAATTAACTAAAGCAATATGCCATTAAGCAATGTATATGCATGTCGGGCGGGAGAACAATCTTAATTGCGCGATTTTCCGAATTAAGGAGGGGTAACTTAATGTGATTTTACTTTAGTATTCCATTTGCTTTAAGTGTTATGTATCCAGGTTAATACAAAAATACAAACACTTTGCGTGCTCCCGAGGAATTTCTAACATTGAAATTTTCAGATCGCCAAACCAACATTAATTTTCTAAGTTCCAGCAGGTCTGAAATTGGCAGTGGTGTGGCTTTGCAGATTTTCCTTAGAAGTACATTTATGAGGAAAGGAACTGTGATTTATTTTTGTTCTCCTCTGGCTCTGGCAGTGCAGGACAACAAGTGGATGGCGGCCGGCCACCAGAACAGCAGACTCTGCTTGATGAGGTAAACCAGTGCTGGATTTTCATCACTTAACTATTTGATGGACACACCGGAAGCTACCTACAGCCTGAAAGGTTGCGGGTGTTTTGTACGGTTAGCAACGCTTCACTTATAACTCATTGCTTCCAAGGAGAGCATTTTGGGACCTCGTCGCCCAATCCACGAGGCCATCTGTACAGTAATGAGAAGCATGGCTCACACTGGTGGTGCAAGGCTGCTTAGGTAGCCTTGTGCCACTAGTGCAAGCTTCGCTATTGTTTTGGGGAGTTGTTTAGTGTAGCCACCTGTTTGTCAAGCTGACCTAATAACGTACAGTGTAGACCGCTTATAACGTAAGTCACGGGAGTTGTAAAAATCCGAGCTATACGTGGTACCACTTTGTAACCAGAGCACACTTTTTTCGGCCTTGCCTATGCCAAAAGGGCGACGCGACCCACCTTTTAAAAGCAATTCATTGCACTTTTCATTCGCAGACACATCGAACGCAATCACAACACAGTACGGAAACCAACCAAGTTCTCCATCGGCGGAAGAATGCTGTTATTTTCGTCTGGCGATGCTTGTGAACTGCGCTTCGAACAATTTCGTCCTCCACAAAGCTTAAGCACTGAGGCGATTTCTCACTGAAACTGTTCTTCGTTCAGTATGCTTTCACTTTCTTGAGGTATTCCAACGTGTCTTGGCATTGAAAATCTGGTTCTGGCGTCGGGTCGACATCGTCCTACCATGTACCGCTTCGGGTCGACATTGTCCTACCATGCACCACTGCAACAATCACGTCATCCATGCTCGCTTCCTCGCAGACAGCAAGCTCTGACTCCCTGGCATTTTCCCATTGTTCAGATGGTCCCAGAACTTCCCGGAACCTTCTGAACAGCTCTTCATCCACGTCTTCGTATTTCGACTTACGTATTCTCATCGTGACAGGGAAGATGAATTTTGCCGCAGTTGCTGCCGGAGTTTGTCCTTGTTCTGATAGGTGGTCGACACGGCCGTGTCAGAATTGTCATATTTAGCCGCCACCGACGCCTTCTTCAGCTCACTCTCTGTGTCCCTTATAATGCATTCCTTGGACTCTAGCGATAAGGCATGGCGTTTTTTCACACCACTTGAAGACGCCGCTGACGCCATGACGACAGGAGCTCGACAACACACGTGCTCAGGGCCCTCACATGGCAACTATGACACGGTGAAGTGCACACAACAAATGCAACAAAGCAAAAGAAGGAGATCGAGGAAAAAAGAAGGCACGCTACCACTTCTGCCCCTCACTCCGTGCAGCACATACCTAGACTGGACGCTGCCATGGTGATGAAAACGTGCTCTTTCCTTCCAAGGTCTCCCTCCCTTCTGTATCCTCCCTTGTTTGCCTTTTCTCGGCTGGTCTCCATGCGCGCTCCCTCGCTCCCACTCCCAACATGCCGGCGCGCCGGGAAACCATGCTCCGTTTGCCAATTTCATGGTCGCGCGCTATAACTGGTATTCCCCTTCGCGCGCCTACGTAATAAATGGTCCGCCTATACACTGAGTTCTATAGGTGACATATCGCTGGTAAAAAAAAAAGCATGTTATAACCGGTACCGCACTAAAAGCATTATAAGTAGTCTGCATTGTACCATATTTATCTGAGAGATCTGTGTTACTCCTTCGATTCTGCTAAACGATTTCACAGTTTCTGCAAGCATGTCAACTTTGTCTATGAGAGGGAGCAATGCTTTGATCTTGTCATTCGGTTGGTTATGCTTTTGCTCGAAGTCAGAGTCTTTTGAGAGTGGCAGTGTACTGTGTCTCTTCTCAGTGGTTGTCCTGAATGTTCACAGTGAATTTCTTCATATTTTAGGAAACATGTACCAACTGGGGATGAACGCGGCTGAAGCATGGATAAAACAACCCAGCCGTGTCCTTTGAACAAACGGCACATGCGATAACATCGCACCACTTGCGAGGGCTGTCGTCGCTTGCTTCTTAAGCAGAGAGGAAACACACAGCTCATCTTTCGTCTGGCGAAGGACCATAAAGGGGCGCCAGTGGGAGAGGGCGGTCTCGTGCGCTGTCTCGACAGACATCAGTAGACGGCTTTTTTACGTGCTGTGCTTGAAACACTATGCGCTCTGACGTATTCTCCATGCCCCTTACATTTCAGTCACGTGCTGAGTGTGATGGAGATATATGGTTCGAGTTTATCATTGCAACGGATGGAAAAGGTTCGTTGCCGAGAAGGACAAGGCCATTTGCATTTTAAGGGTTTCTGTTAATGCAATAATAAAACAGCACTGATTGTTCCCAGCCAATGTCCTGCGTTCCACTAAAGAGTTCTATACTGTTATATAGTCTGCGACGCGAAAATAGTTCGCAAGACTTCACTGGCTGGTCTGATGTACCGTCGATGGGTCGGTGAACATGGTGGCGGTGTCGAAGGGTCTGGCTTGTACACAGGGTGGACAACAAGGTAGCTACCTGCCACCGGACAGCTAACGAACGGCCAAGACTGGTCCCAGCACAGCGGTAGAGAGCGGATGAATAAGCTCCTGGCCAAGATAGCCAGACTGAGGTCACCGAGGAGACACAAGGCTGCGGCCATGCTTCGGGACGCGCTCCCGACCAGCTGTTGCGGCCTGCAACTGCCTGCTTCGATTCCAAGCACAAGCTCATTTCTTCGTCGTCCTCTTTCTTCTTCTCTTTGCTTCGCCTTTTCCCAATCTGTTATTTCCGTCCCCCAGCTTACCAGATGTCGCTGTACTGTCTCTTCGTCATCGTCATCACTCGAAGACACCGTGCACCATAGAAGGATAACACGCACAACACTACACTGAGCCACCAGTGTTGGCTTAAATTTCGTGCTGTAAGGCTCCATCCTATATTTTTCTTCCTTTATGCCAACATTCTTGTGAGCGGCTGAGCTTTGGCTTCGAATTGTCTGCGACTAAAAAGCAACTTAAGCCAGTGGCAAAAGTAGGGCAGTCTCGTTGCTGTCGCTATCGTGCTATGATGGCCCCATACCCAGTCAACCACGCAGTCAACAGCAGCCGTTTCTGGTGGCGCCAATGCACAATTTCCACTTCGTAGGCTTATTTTTATCTTCTGAAATGCACAAAAATGTTTGGGATTGTATTTACTGCACAGCAAATTGAATTTTCAAGCATGGAATTGCATAGTCAAATTTTGTTGAAGTGAAACGGCACAGAAAGAAAGTGTTCGTTGTGGCGAGCATATTTATGCATTGGCTCCTATGGACTGCTGACAGGGAACAAAGAATTTTTCGTTGTATTGGAAATTTTGTTGAAGCGGCGTTCGCTGTAGCGGGGTCCGACTGTACTTAGCTTTTTACATCATGATTTCCATAGTAAATCAAGTATTTTTACCTTAAAACTACAAAAATTATATCCCCGATTTCAACATTTATTTTATCTATTTATTTAACAATACTGCCAACTCTTTCATGAGGGTCCTTACACAGAGGATAACATAAGAAATTGGCAGATCCCACGTGCAGTGGGAATCAAGGAAATGCGAAACACGCATCAGGAAAGTAAAATGGATTTTCATTGCTGTCTCATTATACCGAGTTTGGTACATATGAAGTTAACGAAACGGCCGCAAGAGCACCATGACTGTGGCATGTAAACCATGCCGCTCATACACGCATGTCATGATTCTAACGTTATGACCTGTCATTTACGTTAGTCATGCAGTCGTGTTGTGCCATAGCAATTTTGGTATATATCCCATTAACGAAACGAGTGGCATGTAGATCATGCCGCTCATGACATGCATGTCACGATTCTCATGTTATGACCTGTCATATATGATCGTCATGCAGTCATGTTGTGCCAAACCAATTTTCGTATACATCCCATTACCGAAATGGCAGTATAGCGCCAGGACCATGACATGTAAATCATGCCGGTCATGACATATGACATGAAAATCATGACATGCATGTCATGATTTTCATGTTATGACCTGTCATTTATGATAGTCATGCAGTCGTGTTGTGCCATAGCAATTTTCGTATATATTCCGTTAACGAAACGGCTGCAAGAGCACCAAGGCTGTGGCATGTAAACCATGCTGCTCATGACACGCGTGTCATGATTCTGATGTTATGACCTGTCACTTATGTTCGTCATGCTGTCGTGTTGCGCCATAGCAATTTTGGTATACATCCCATTAACGAAACGTGTGGCATGTAAATCATGTCGCTCATGACATGCATGTCACGATTCTCATGTTATGACCTGTCATTTATGTTCACCATGCAGTCATATTGTGGCATACCAATTTTTGTATACATCCCATTAACGAAACGGCCAGGAGACCACCAAGCCATGGCATGCAAATCATTCCGCTCATGACATGCATGTCATGCTTTTCATGTTATGATCTGTCACTTATGTTTGTCATGCAGTCATGTTGTGGCATACCAATTTTCGTGTACATGCCATTAACGAAATGATCAGGAGAGCAAGACCGTGACATGTCAATCATGCCACTCATGGCATGCATGTCATGCTTTTCATGTTATGACCTGCCATTTATATTCATCAGGCAGTCATGTTGTGCCATACCAGTTTTCGCATACATCCCATTAGCGAAACGGCCAGGAGAGCACTAAGACCGTGGCATGTAAATCGTGCCACTAATGACATGCATATCATGATTTTCATGTTATGACTTGTCAGTTATGTTCATCAGGCAGTCATGCTGTGCCGTACTATTTTCGCATACATCCCATTAGCGAAACGGCCAGGAGCGCACAAAGACCGTGGCATGTAAATCATGCCGTTCATAACATGCCTGTCATGATTTTCATGTTATGACCTCTCATTTTTGTTCGTCATGTAGTCGTGTTGTGGCATACCAATTTTCGTAAACATCCCATAGGCGAAACGGCCAGGAGAGCACAAAATCGTAGGCGGCTAGATAGATAGATAGATAGATAGATAGATAGATAGATAGATAGACAGACAGACAGACAGACAGACAGACAGACAGACAGACAGACAGACAGACAGACAGATAGATAGATAGATAGATAGATAGATAGATAGACAGACAGATAGATAGATACGCTCAAACTCTCCAAAGTTTGCTAAGAAGTGCTTCGCATTTAAAAATAAAAATGTACAACATTTACAAATACAGAATACATCAAATTTAAGTGGTACATTAGTACAGGTATTCATCCAAAGTTGTTTCAAATTTAGACAAGTCATCCTGTTCCACAACACACATTGGCAATACATTACACATTTCATTTACACTGGGAAAGAAAGAGTGGCTGAACATATCAATGGGAGCACTGTATGCTTAAATTGGTCCATCATGGTTAGCTCTGGAGCTTCGTTTACCGGGTGGCAGTATGTGTGCTTCTTTGCTAATATTTATTTGGCCTTGGTGTATCTAAAACAATGACTTTATGCAATTTTTCTGCCTGCACACTTCTAACAGGTGCAGGTCAGAAGAATGAAGGATTTCTGTAACTGAATCAGCCCTTTTATGCCGGGACCGTGCATATAAATCGCACATTGTAGCTCTGAATTTTTTCTAATTGTTTCTTTTGATAATTTTGGTGATGGCTCCATACCACTAATGCATACTCTAGAACTAGCCTTAGAAAAGTTTTGTAAGCAGTAGGTCTCACATCACAATATAATGAAGTTTCAGTGCTGCCACAGAGGAAGATTGAACCAGCACCAGTCAGATGGTTGAGTTACACACAGTTTTCGCAAATGCATTTTTCAAATTGTGTCAAACCAGCCACTGATGCAGAGCAGCTCCTCTTCACCGAGAGAGCGGGGGAGCAGAAAGCATGCATCAGAACTGCATCACAGATCGTGTTTCTTTGGCAGCAAGGTGGCCGTATAATTGGCAAGCATGTGTAGCCACTTTAGTGGTGTGCTAAATGCAATGGGCTCTCACTTATCTCTCAAGGTGTCACGATCATTCAGGGAATCGATGTTGCCGATGACATTTGTATCTAGATAGTGATCCCGAGAAAAGAGGCACCACTTTTTTCTGAAACTGCTAGCTGTCAACTTTTTTGCTTGATATTCAGTGGTTCGGTGATCATGATAACATCTGCAGAGCCCTTTTGATCTGTGAAACACTCGTGGTTTTGATAACAAGTCACAGTGGCAGAATGGACGCAATAGCTTTATCACTTCTTGCAACAGTGTTTTTTGTCTGGGTCTCCTTAGGCTTCGTGTGTCACTTATGGCCGCTGTGATGACGGCTTTGACAGTGTACGTGGTATCAAGCTGTGGTCGCCACATCCCCGGTGCAACGATCCTTTTAAACATTATTATCCCACCATGGTGGTCTAGTGGCTGTGATCACGACCACGGCGGCTGCATTTCAATGGACACGAAGGGTTGAGGCCCATGTACTGTGTGATGTCAATGCAAGTTAAAGAACCCGAGGTGGTCAAAATTTCTGGAGCCCTCCACTACGACAGCTTTCATAATCATAAAGTGGTTTTGGGACATAAAACCCCAGAAATCCATTTCAAACATTATTGAAGTTAGTTTTTTTACTGCACTGTTATTAGAATGTTCTCATGGCATGTGCATATAAATAAGAATCCTTTGGCACCAATATATCGCATAAGAGGCCAAATTCTGATTTAAAGAAGTTTTGATGTAATGAGTAAATTGCTGGTTTTACCAACTTCATTATATAGAGGTTGCACTTGTCATTGCCAATCCTTCAGTAGGCCAGCTTGAACAGTGCCAAATGTGTTTCTTCTTACACTGTCACTATGACCACATGAAAGTATTCTTTCTCCTGTTTTTAAGAGTGTTGAAAGTGAGCGTTGTTTGCTTGTGTGCTAAATACTGTGTGTTATGTCATGATCATTCATTCTCTTGGCATGTGCAATGCGTTGATAAGCCTGTGAGGAAAAGCTGATATCAAATTGCCTGAGATTCTGTAACGCATGTTTATCTCAGCTAAACAGTTGCAGAGCTCTGTGGTTCACATTCACCCAATACCAGCAATATGGAATTGTTCAGTTGGCTTTTGATCCCAGGTATCAGAGGCCCTCCTGCGAGAGTGTCGGCGGGACAACCGTGTGTACCAGGAGCAGGCAGTCCGCCATCTGGCTCGGCTGCTGGAGGCCCAACAGCTGGATCGGTTTGGACCACTGCTGGACATCCTCGAGGGACCCCTGCTGAAGGTCAGCCTTGTCCTGCAATGATACTGTACATAGATAATACTGTTCTATGAAGTAAGTCTTCATGTTCTTTGGGGTACAGTAGAATCTCGCTGATACGTTCCCGTTGATACGATTTCGCAGTTGCATTGTTCGCATTCGCAAAAACACGAAATTTTCTCATAAGGTTACGCTTCTTTTCTTCCGGTTAATACGTTCCTGGAAAATACAATTATTCATCACCAAGCCTCAGTTTATCGTCCAACTGAGATCGGATGATGCGTTTTCTAGCCTCTAGAGTCTGCATGCAACCAAGAAGTCGGGAAGTTTGCGCGATCGAGAGCAGTACTGGCTGCCCACCGCAGTGGCTACACCACAGTACTTGCCTGACCATGTCACCCCGACCATGTCGCCCATGCCACTTCTGCTGTAGTGAGAGTGCAACGAGCATACTCAGTGGATAGCTGGGCAGGGATTGGAAGGAGCGTGTCGAAAGGCAAGGTGGGCTATCTGCTATAGAGGAGATGAAAGGGGGAATAGCCAGCAGTATCATGGCGAGATGTGTTATATGCGAATGTCACAAAGGGAAGTGCAGCGTCCCAGTCGCAGTGATCAGTCGAAACATACATAGCGAGCATATCGGTGATGGTGCGGTTGAAATGTTCAGCGAGACTGTTCATTTGGGGATGGTAGGCCGTAGTAAGCTTGTGTTTTGTGGTGCAAGAGCAAAGTTATTCATTGATTACTTTTGACAAAAAGTAACGACCTCGGTCCATTAAAAGCCAACAAGGAGCGCCGTGATGTAAAATGACTTCCTGAATTAAGAAGTCGGCGACGCCCATAGCGCAACTGGTCAGGAGAGGTCTCGTGATGGTGTAAAGGGTTGAAGAATCCGTAGCAACGGCAGTCCATCAATTTCCTGTGATGGATAGAGGGAAAGGACCGAGAAGGTCAAGACCAACATGGAGAAGCGGCTCAGCTGGTATATCTATGGGCTGAAGGAGCCCAGCAGGGTGAGTATCGAGCTTTTTCCAGCGTTGGCACGACTCGCAGGAAGCGACATAACAGCGCACACAGCAGTATAGGCCGGGCCAGAAAAAACGTCGTCACACACGGTAATAGGTCCTGGCAACACCAAGGTGGCCAGCTATGAGAACGTCATGGGGTTGCTGGAATACAGTGGAGCGAAGATGAGTGGGAACTACAAGTAATACTTCTGGTCCCACGGGGAGCATGTTCCGGTGATAACGAACGTGCGAAGCCAAAAGTCTGGCGAGGCAGTATGCGGGCATCTGATGATGTCTCATAGAGCCACATCATGCCGCTGCTCGTCAGCCATGTTGGTGAAAGTGGAGGGCAAGAAAATGCAAGTTGATGCGTCGTCCTGCTGCAGTATTTGGTGCGTCGACAGGGTACCGGGAGAGGCAGTCGACGTCTTGATGTAGTTGCTGGACTTGTATGCTACAGCGGACATGAATGCCTGATGACATAGAGCCCAGCGACCCAGGTGGCCTGTCGGATCCTCGAGCGTTGACAGCCAGCATAGGGCGTAATGGTCGGTGGTAATGGTGAAAGGCCGTCCATATAAATAAGGGCAGAATTTGCTGACTGCCTATACAAGGGCAAGACACTTGCGCTCGGTAATAGAGTAATTACGCTCAGCTGGGGAAAGGAGCCTGCGGGCGTAAGCAAGAACTCTATCATGACCAGCTTGACGTTGGGCTAAAACAGCGCCAATTCCGTAGCCACTTGCATTGGTGCGGACCCCGGTAGGGGCGGACGCGTCGAAATGGGCGAGAACTGGCGCAGTGGTGAGCAACGTAATGAGTTGTGAGAAGGCGAAGGCTTGCTCAGATCCCCTGAAAAATGGAACGCTTTTCTTCAGGAGATCAGTCAGAGGGCGGGCAATGTCAGTGAAGTTCTTCACAAGTCGTCGAAAATAGGAACATAATCCTACAAAGCTTCAGGCGTCCTTGACGCACGTCGGTACAGGGAAGTCAAGGACAGCACGAACTTTGTCCGGATCAGGGCAGACATCAGAAGAGTCAACAAGGTGGCCAAGGATGGTAACTTGGCGGCGTCCAAAGCGGCACTTCGACGAGTTGAGTTGTAGACCAGCCGCATGAAACACTGAAAGAATGGACGAAAGTCGCTCGAGATGAGTGTCAAAGGTTGGCAAGAATACAATCGCGTCGTCCAGGTAACATAGGCAGATGGACCACTTAAAGCTGTGCAGAAGCGTGTCCATCATTCGCTGAAACCTGGCTGGAGCATAGCACAATCCAAATGGCATCACTATGAACTGGTAGAGGCCGTCAGGTGTAACAAATGCGGTCTTCTCGTGATCCAGGTCATCTACAGCTATTTGCCAATAACCAGAGCGTAGATCCATTGAAGAGAGATAGGTCGCTCCGTGAAGGCAGTCGAGAGCATCGTCTATGCATGGGAGCGGATAGACATCTTTTGTGGTGATTTTGTTTAGGTGCCGATAGTCTACACAGAAACGCCAGGTATTGTCTTTCTTCTTAACTAGGACCACTGGTGAAGCCCACGGACTCAAAGAAGGCTCATAACGCCTTTTGTGAGCATCTTGTCGACCTCTTGTCGAATAACTTGGCGCTCTGGTGGTGACACACTTAGGTAAGGCCGCCTGTGAATCGAAGCCGCATGACCATGCGGTGCTTGACGTGTGATGTCTGACCTAAGGGCCGACCGTCAAAGTCAAATATGTAAGAGTATATGACAAGCAGAGCACAGAGGTCATTGACTTGTGAAGGCAAAAGATCTGAGGCAGTCATCTTTGTTATGCGGTGTTCCAGTGGAGATGACAGAACTTTGTTGGCACTATGTGGAGCAGAGGAATCGGCAGCTGCCACTTCTAGTAAAAACGGTGGTATCTCGCAGTCATGCGATGGCAACAAAGTGGCGAGAGCAATACCTTGAGGTGTAACTTGAGGGCTGCGACCGAAGTTCAACAGAGGAAGGCATGTCTTGTTTGCCCTTACGGTGAGAGCAGTGTATGGGAAAGGCACGTTGTGCGACAGCAAAACATTGCAGCATGGAGAGACCACATAGTCACCATCTGGCGCGGTGGGGCACAGCTAAGCTGCGATACAGACTAGTGCTTGTGCTGGCAGGCGAACAAACTGCACACGAAAGCTTGCTCTGGACTGTACCGGGACCGTTAGCAAAATCAGGCAGGTCGAGCTGTACAACACCGGCTGAGCACTCGATGATGGCTGAATGGTCAAATAAGAAATCCAGACCGAGAATGACGTCATGAGGACATTGCTGAAGAACATGGAACAGGACAGCATTGTGGCGGTCGGCCACGCGCACACGTGCGTTGCACATTCCGAGCATGGCCGGAGTTCCTCCACTGGTGACACGTACAAATTGGCACTTGGGTGACATTAGGGCCTTGTTTAGCCTTGCACAGAGGTTAGAGCTCATAATAGAAATTTGTGTGCCAGTATCAACAAGGGCATGCAGTAACAAGCAGGCCATCCAATTTCACAGCAAGCAGGTTTTGGTCCGTAGTCAGGGTGAGGAGAGTGTTTTCAGGTCTGGGGTCGAATGCATGTCACCTCCGGGAGTTGCATCGGTCAGTTTTCCAATAGCGAGCGTCCAGATGGGCGAGGGGATGTGTAGTGACGGGGCAGAGGCGAGTGGGAGCGATGGTCTTGATCATGCGGGGACGGCGAACGGCTGGAGCATTGGACTGATGTGGTAGCTTCACCGGATGATCCATTGTCACGAGTTGCAAACCGCAGGGGCCGGCTGTCGTCCCGCCGATATACACTGAACGAGCGAGACAGAAAGCCTTTATTGTGACAGTAGAAGGAGATATGTCCAACACTATGACAAAAATGGAAGCAGATCGGTTTGTTGTCTGGTGTCCTCCGCTGTGCAGGGTCACGATAGCAACGAAAAGTTGCCAGTGTTCACAAAGGCTATGACATAGGACTAACCCGTGGCTGCATGGCCGAACACACAGGCTGTAGTCCTGTGTTAGCAAGCTCTTCCCGTACAACAGTCTGAATTAATGAAATGGTTGGTCGAGGGTCCTCAGAAGGGCACGTCAGGAAGGATGGCGGGGACGTCGCCTCGATTTCGTGTCGCACAATGCGGACTACGCTGTCGGTAGTAAGCGGCTGACTGGGAGGTGGCTGTACGTCTTCGCAAGATGACGTCACGGTAGTGTTCGGAAGCCAGACGAATTACTGGGCGATACGGCGACTCTTCAATTCTTCAAAACGCCGGCATTCCATGATAATGTTGTCTACACTTGAGCAGTCTTTGGACACCAGCAGATTGAAAGCGTCATCTGCAGAGCCTTTGAGCACATGGCTTACCTTGTCTGCTTCAGTCATGTTGGCATCGCCCCGATGGAAAAGGGCAAGAATGTCAAGTATGTACGACACAAATGATTCGGTTGAAGTTTGCACCCGGCAGGAGAGATCTTTCAAAACAGCATGCTGGCAGCCAGCAGATCTGCCAAGCAAGTCACGAAGCTTTTCCTTGCACGTGTCCCAGCTGGTAAGGTCCTGATGAGTCTGAAACCGGACACCCGCTGTACTGCAGAGGTAGAAGGTGACACTGGAGAGCACCAGCGTGGGGTCTCACCTATATTGCGCCGCTGCAACACGCTTGTACTTCGAAATCCAGTCATCGACGTCAGCGCCATCGGCACTACAGAAGTTACCAAGGTTACGCGGCTCCATCAATACGACAAGCTGTGCCTGACTTGCCGGACTCGCGGTTGGAGCACAGGAGGCAGCGTCTCCTTCCGTTGACACACCGGAGCTGTTCAGGGCATGTTTACTGTGAAGTTCTGTCTTGCGTCATACCCAGCGCTTTCACCAAAATGTTACAAATATATTTACAAAGTATTTACGGAAGGAGAATAACCAAGCAGCCAAAAGTGTGGTTGCTGCTCAAAGCACACTTCGCCGACCTCCACACAGGTAGCATCTTCTTCTTCCTTGGAGCTCTAACACCACAACAACATGAAGAAGCCCTGAGAATGGCTATGGGTAGTCCCTGAACTGCATTGGAATTGTAACCGGTCCCTGTAGGCCCAGCACCTTGTGAATCTTGGACTTGGCACTTGGCTACACCATGGACATTTAGCTCCCTGACTGGCGCTGTGGCCAACCATGGCGAAAGGTGGAGGGAAGCAACAGTGACAGCCGAGACCTTGGTCAAGTCATGGCCGATGAACCTGCTACACCTTGCATCTGTCAGGTTCAGCAGACCATGCTACACGTATGAGAGGAAATGTGGTTGAGCTTCAAGAATTCCTGGTGAAGGAAGTATAATTGGTCTCAAAAAAGGAACCACACCAAAGTATGACTACCTAAATTTGCCAATGCAGACACCTTCCCAAAGTTCTTGACCATCCACTCACTAGAGGAAAAATCACCAGTAAAAAGTTGTTGTTCTCAGCTCTTGCCTAAGCTTTTGTTCGTTCTTCTGATCTGGATCTCTTATACGCCTATCCGACACTGTAGGCCAAACATGTCAAAGAACCAGCCTTCCTGTATCATCGCTCGTAGTCATCACATGGCACTCAGGTCCTATGGCTGCAAGCAGGAGCTTCTCCAGCACAAAAACTGATTTGATTTTAGATGCGAAGCAGCTCTTTGACTATAGTAAGGCGGCAACTTGGGCGAGTTGGTATCGGTTCATCTCAAGGTAACAGCGCACAAAAAACACGAAGACTGACAGAAGAAGCGACGCACACAACAAGCGCTGTTGTGTGCGTCGCTTCTTCTGTCAGTCTTCGTGTTCTTTGACTAGCCTGTGTAACGTTTTGTGCGTCCGTACAGCGAGGGCGAAGGCAACGCGCTGCCCTCGCCCGCAACACCGTCTTTCTTGCTCGTTAAAATGTTTTGTTCATCCCGAAAACGCTTTTGTAAAAGTATCCCCGCATAATGAGTGCACCCCCTAACTTTCCATCTGTTTTTCGGTAAAAAAAGTGTGTTCGTTGTGTGAGTAAATACGGTAATTGCTAAGCTTAGCATCTCTCATCAACTGATAACCATGCTGGTTCTCTTCTTTGACTGGACAAAGCGCCTCACAGTCGAAGGCCGAGTTGAACCAAGTAGACTGGGTTGCACTGGCCGGACTTTTGGAGCAGGTTCGGGTTGCCCAGGATACTGCTTGCACTTCAGGCGTACTTCCGCTCGGACAGGGATCTTCAACCTGGTGTCGCTCGGGCTGGATATTTGTATCACCTGGGTCTTGTGCTGAGGCTCCCTGCACACCAGGACTTCTCTGCTGCGGATCAGAGGAGGAGCCAGCTGCTAAGTCAGGGCATGTTGCTACACCATTAAAATGGATAGCTAACTCTGGCATTGCAGTGTAAGGCACCATCCGCTCATGGTTCCAGGTGCGGCCATCGTCAAGTGTCTTTATGCCTACGCTTGACGATGGTGAATTGGTGCAAATAGCTGCAGTTGCCCTTAGGTAGATGACATAGCAGTTTAACATGTACGCATTGCTCCGGTATCAATGGCAGGCTCTTGGCAGCTCGGTGTCTGTATGTGTAACTCTTGCTCTTGTGTTGAAGCTCGGCTACTCCTTGGCGCGAGGCTTTAAGTTCCATACCGGGTTCCTGGGAAAACTTGCTAGCCTGTGGTATCCCCATCAAGTTGAACTTTGTTCGCAGGTGCCGGCCATGTAGAAGTAATGCAAGTTTCTTACCATTCATAGCATGTGTTGTGCAATGGTACACGCCAAGGTATTCCGTAATGGCTTCTTTCATGGGTCGCTGCTCTTGCAAGCATACTTGGATATATTCATTTTGCACTCTGTTGAATCTTTCCACTTGTACATTGGCTTGTGGGTGATATAACTGCACAAAAGGTATGCTTGATCCCCCTGTTCTGCAAAAACTACTCTAACTCATTGGAAGTGAACTCCTGCCCATGGTCGCTAGCTCGTCCGGGTAGCCTTCACGGCTGAACGTGCTCCGCAGGAGTGATGTTATTCTTGCAGTTGTGACGTAAGAAAAGCATACTTCGGCCCATTTGCTGTGGTAGTCCACAAGCATAATCGTAAAACAACATTCTGGTGATGCATTTGCAAATGGACCCACAGCATCTATGCCCAACTTTTTCCATGGTGCCGCCGGAAATTCTACTAGTTGTAAGAGTGGCACAACTAGATTTGCTGTTTTGTGTACGGACTGGCAGACGGTGCAGGATCTAGCTACCCATCTCTTCTACTTGGCTATCCTGTCCCAGCCATTAGTATTGACCACAAAGCCTTTGCTTTGTCCTACAAACTCCTGGATACGACTCACGCACCGCGCCGCCTTCATGAGATGGTACCGCAGAGATGACGGAACTGCGAACTGGTCACCCCGAAGAAGTAGACCATCCATGATGGACAATTCATCTCGGATACGGTGGAAAGGAACAACTTTGGAAGGCAGAGATTTACTTGGCGGCCATGCTGACTTCATCCAGCCCACAATCTTCTGTAACATGGGATCCAGCATGGTCTCAATGACAAACTCTTGATGGGTCACGCATGGAGAAATTAGACATAGAGTTTCTTCCATCCTGTCACATTCTGTTTCTTTAACTGGTGCTTGCTGCGGCATTCTGCAAAGAGCATGTGCTGTCACATTCTCTGCCTCCTTCTTGAATTCAGTGTAGTAGTTGTAGGCTAGCAGCCTTGCATGCCACCTAGCTATCCTGAAAGGTCGTTGACGAGCTTCTTTGGTACCCAAAAGCATCACCAATGCCCGGTGATCCATACACATAATGAACGGGCGCCCCCACAAGTACACCCTCCAGTGCTCACAGGCTCAGATGCATGTTAGGGCCTCTAATTCGCCTATTGAGTATCTCTTTTCTTGGTCTGTCAGCTATCTGGAAGCAGTAGCGATGGTGACCAAGTCTGTGCGGCTCTGAAGCCGACAGTGGAAGCATCAGTGGTCTCGACTGCTTCCAGAGCCAGGTCAAACATCTGCAAGCATGTGCTTGGCAATAGTTGTTTCATTTCCTCAAGAGAAGCTTGCCTTCTTATGTTCCAAATGAATGGCGTACCCTTGTGCAGCAGTTCTTGGAGTGGGTCGACAACTTCAGCGTAACGTGGAATGAATTTTGCGTAGTGTCCAGCCGTGCCAAACCACGAGCGAAGTGCATCTCTACTGGCTGGCGCAGCTGCATTCCATATGGCACTCACGGTGCTTTTCTGTCGATGTACACCTTTTTCTTTATCGCTCACAACTTGTCCCAGAAACGGCATTTCAGTCATCCTGAAAAGGCATTTGGCGTTTAGCTTGAGCCTGTTCTTATCAATGCACTGCAAAACTTGTTGCAGGTTTGCATCATGTTTTTCGAGCATGCTTCCAAACAAGATAATATCGTTGATATAGTAAAGCGCTTTCTTGCAGCCTTGCAGGATTTCGGACATCACCTGGAAAACGGATGGAGCAGATGCAAGAGCAAAACATACTTGCTTGAAGGCTGTCAAATCCCTGCTTTCTGGGGCGAGGGCAACTTGATGGTACGCGGCAACCAAATCCAGCTCGGAGAAGCACTTCGCATCTTGCAGCTTATTCAGTAGTTCCTCGGTGTGTGGGAGTGGAAACTTGTCAACCACAATTGCCTTATTTGGCATATGTGGATCAACACAGAGTCTTATCAAGTAGTTCCTTCTCTGCACAACTACTATCGGGGAAACCCACCGTGAATTGTCAATTTTCTCGATGATGCCCTGTTTCTCAAGTCGATTCAATTCTTCAGAGACCTTTTCCCTCACCAAGAATGGTATCCGATGCAGCTTAGCAATGACAGGGCTGACATCCTCACAAATTCTTGCTTTATGCATGAATTTTTAGTGCACCCAAGCTTGCCACCAAATAAGTGTGAAAACTTGGCGGCTACATTAGCCAGGAGTCCACCAGGCCCTCAACAAGTGCGAAAGCAGTATGGGGACCCACCATGAACTTGCAGTTGCAAAGCGTCTAAACCCAGGATGTCGGTCCCCTCTGGAACCCCGTAGAATAGCAGTATGTAGCCTGGCGGCTGTTGAATGCAACTGAAGCCCAGTAGCAACCCTGGACAGGAATACAGCAGCACGAGAAGCTGAACAGCATTGCGGTCGAGGATTGCAGAAAAACGGAAGACCAGAGCTTGTCGTAACTGGCAGAAGACAGTATCAGCACTGTAGAGCCGGTAGCCACAAACACGACTATTGTAACGCCATGTAACTGTACGTCAATGTACAAGCCTCTTCCGCCCTTGAGGCCTAATTGTAATACAGTCAGTACCTTCAGTGCATCTTCGAATGCAACTTCTCGGATAGGAAGGATTCTATTTGCTTGCTTACAGCGGCACACTCGTGCAAAGTGACCCAACTTTCTAGATTTTCTACACATCTTATTTCTCTCCCCGTAGGTGATGGAGCTTGCGATGTGACGATGGGAACCACAGCGGAAGCATGACCAGGGTGCAAGTGGTGGCTGAGAGGCCCCTGTGGCTTGCGTATGAGTTCTGTCAATGCTGCAGATGTAGTCTGGCGGCGACAGTTCCCTGCCATATTGCGCCGTTGCATCAAAGCTTCTGTCAATGGTTACGGCGCGGTCCAAGGTCAATGTGGAACCCTTCTGTAGCAATTGTTCTTGTAGCAAATGCTGGGTTGTTTTTGCTACCAATTGGTTGGTCCCTTGAAACCTAAAGGCACCGGCGCAACCAGACGACACGGAAGGAGAGACAAGGACACACGAGCGCGGACTAACAACTGGCTTTATTTGGAAAAAATGACGTGGTTTTATAAGTGCCTCAAAGATGCATGGGAAATGGAGGGGGACAAAAAGAATAAAGGGGGGTGGGGAAGGTGACATGTCAACAACGCAGGCGCAAAAACAACCAGGAAAGCACAAGAAACCAATCCAACATATTGCTTAGCAATGTAACCCCCCGATAGCCGCATCAAGAAGATTAAATTCCGCGTCAAACAGAGCGATATACGGCATTTCCCATGCATCTTTGAGGCACTTATAAAACCACGTCATTTTTTCCAAATAAAGCCAGTTGTTAGTCCGCGCTCGTGTGTCCTTGTCTCTCCTTCCGTGTCGTCTGGTTGCGCCGGTGCCTTTAGGTTTCAAGAATGTACCAACTCGCCCAACAAGAGGTTTTGATGGTTGGTCCCGGATGCAAATGTCTGCCTGAGATCCATTCGCATGAAGTTGCTAGCTCACGTAGGGCTGTAACGAAAGCATCCACTGACTCTTTTGGAAACTGTGCGCACAATCTAAAGCGGTGCCTCTCCACTTCATTGGTGATGGTGGAGAAGTAAGCGTTGTGAGCGCAATCGCATATTTGTCAGTCTCCTTCGCGCTGTCCTTCTCCGTGGTTGACATCTCCGGTTCATCTGACGGATGTGGGCTCTGTTTCGCCGGCAATGCATAAAAAATCCACTGACCTTCTGCTCCAAGACAGTGTAGAAGGAGAGCCTTGTGATGGGCAGCCGAGTGGGTGTTGCTGCCCGATGCCACAAGATAATTCTTGAACATCCGACGCCATTGCCGCCAAGGGATGATGGGTTTCCCTAGTGCTGACAGAAATTCTAATGGCTGCAGCAGGCTCATTTTAGAACTTCGTAGCCAGCCACTTTGTCCCACCCTCATCGCCATGTGTTGTATTCGTGCATGCTTCTATGTCCGTGCACAAGCCAAGGAATCTGCTCCGATCGAAGGTCACGAACAAATCCCTTTTATTCCATCGCACTGAAGTATATATACAGATGATAAGATTACTGATGACTAGAGGTGTGTGAATACCTGAAACTTCGAATAATTTTCGAATAGCACTTGATATTCGATTTGCACTTTTACTATTTGAATAGTTCCAATAGTAAGTTGGTAAAGAAGTTGGTAATTAAGGGGAAGATATGCCATGTCTCATGACAAGTGGCCCATTCCCGCTAGTGCGCTTCGCCGCATAACACCGGTGTACTGCGGTGAAACTGACACTGGCGTAAGGTAGCAAGTTGGGTGAGTTGGTACACCTTATACACCTTCTCGCATATCTCCATTGTTTGACATGACACGCACATTCTGTATCACGTGTTGTTCTCCTTTATATATATGCCTGTCTTTTTCAAGAAAGTTTCAGTTAGCAGCGCTTGTGTCGTCTTTTCCTTCCTCTCTGTCCTTGTGTGTGCGCGCTGTTTCATGATGACATTGGCATATGGCGGCGGAGCTAACACCCATGTACTGCTTGGACTTTACTCTTCTGTACTCTTCCCACCCGTGTACTGCGGCAAAGCTAACAACCGTGTGCTGCGGTGAACACTCGCGTATGCAGCGAAGCTAACACTTTCGAACTCGGCGAAGTTACCTCAGCTTTCCGTTGCACAGTTAGGTGTTGGACTGTTCTTCGGGACTTCAGAATGACACGGTGAGCATACATGCCAGGCAAAAATTTTTTGTGCACGTTTAGCAGTACATTTCTCCATAATCAGATATGGCATTATTAAAATATATTTGAAAATTATTTGAGAAATGTTCGGTTTGATTTGCACTTGAACATAAATATTTGAATTTGCTTCGCACTCAAAATTTTGCTATCCTGACACCTCTACTGATAATGCCATCACGTGAGAGTATATTTGTGGCACCATCTAGAAGCAGCATTAAACAACATTAAATGGCATCAACTATAAACTCAGCAAAATTGGTTGGGAAGTCTGAATATGCATCATCCGCCACGGTGTTCTAGTGTCCATGATGTTAAACTGCTGACCCAAATGTCACACGATTGAATCCCAGTTGTGGAGGTCGCATTTAAATGGAGGTGAAATGCTAGACGCCTGTATACTGTACAATGTCAGAGCACATTAAAAAACCCCAGGTGGTCAAAATTTCCAGAGCCCTCAACTACACCGTATTTCATGACCACATCGCGGTTTCAGGATGCAAAAACCCCAGAAATTGTTATGCGCCATTGTGTGTCACTTGTACAGCTGCACTCTTTTTTTCTTGTGTACAGTATGCAGCGAGCCGAAGTGGGAACAGTGAAGGTGCTGTGGATCAGGACGAAGATGATGAGGGAGCATGGGACTTGGAGTCTCAGCTGCAGTTCCAGGAGGCTTCCTTCGAGGCCTTGGGTCAGGCTTGGCCTCAACAGGCACCTGCCACTCAGGGTGAGCTGCCTTGCTCTGTTGACTCGATCTGAAGAGGTTTGTGTAACAAACACCCTGCAGTTCTGTGGTACATCAATCATAGCAGGATAAGCTAGCTTCTGATCTTGCACAACAGGAGCTCTTATGCCTCTGATTGACTGCAGGCAGCAACCACGTTCCTATGTGCAAGTATATTTTGGTTCTTGCCCTATATAGTCCATCTCATTCCTGCGGTTTGCACTGTTGAACAGCACAGATGCCTCAAGGAGTTAAAATGCCAAATATTGGTGCAGTAAGGAAGGCTTCCTCCGTATGCAAGTACACTCCTCACAAAGTGTTGTCCACAGCAAAACGTATTTAACTCTCTTCCAAAGAGTGCCAGAATGCTCATTCTCGCATGAACACCCATCCCTGGCACAAATGACACTGTGCAATGAAAGTTCTAGTGAAGTCAGACCACATTAAAAGTGACGTACAATAAAGGGTAACCCACAGCACTGGCATAGAACAGGGTAAGCTAAGATGGCATTCTTTTGTATTCTCCATGCAAGGGGATGGAAGGAGGCAGAGAGACAACAAAAGACCTTGGCTCCCCAAGGGCTAAGTGCCCCATACTACGACTCTGCAGCAAACTCAGAGAACTTGAGCAGGACGTGTGGTGTGTGAGAGCAGACAATGGAGCAGTGTGAGCATCACAATGCTGTGCAACCACACGAACAACACAGTGACCCCAAAACAAAAACCATGGCTTTCTTTCAGAAGTGCAAAAATTGGAAGCATATAAAAGCATTGTTGTTTTTTATTCATTTTTTCATATGTCCTATGCAACCATTTTATAGAACAAGAGTGGGAACAGGAGGTCTAAAGCTATATCAACATGGCAGCACTGAGCACTCAGAAAGACAAGAGACGCATTCATGAAGTTGAGCGTTTTTGTGGTGTTTTGAACTTCCATCTTGTCACCCACCCGAACCAAACCAAATTTTTAGGCACAGAGTTTTTTCCAGCTAAAATTATTATGGTACAGTGTAGAGAGAAAAAGGCAGTGTAAATAAAGGCAAATACACAGGCATTGTAGATGCCAAAATGGGTCATTTCTAGAGCTGTGCAGGAACAAAATATTGAGTGCAAAGCGAATTCGGATGTTCAAGTGCAAATTGAATATTTTTCTAATAATTTTTTAATGTTTCTTAACAATACCATACCAAATTATGGAGAAATGTGCTGCATGGGTAAAATACTTCGTTGCATGACTAGTGTACCATCACAGTGTCATTCCAAAGTCCTGAAGAACGTTCCAGCAGGGAACTGTGCAACAGAAAGCTGAGCTAACTTCATCGCAGTAAACGATTGTTAGCTTGGCCGCAGTACGTGGGTGTTAAGTTCGCCACAGCGCCGCAGTACATTAGTGTTAGCTTTGCCGCCACACACGAGTGTCACTTTCGCTGTAGTGCACAGGTGTCATGCGGCAAAGCATACTACATGCAGGTATGGGCCACTTGTAACAAGACTACTTTTCCCTTAACTACCAGCTTCTAATAGTTTAAATAGTAAAAGTTCATTGTAAATCAAATTGAATAGCAAATGCCATTAGAAAATCATTTTATATTTCGAATATCCACACATCCCTCGTGTCTTCCCTTCTTTTGCAATTTCTATGGTTCCTGCATAGACATTTAAAAAGATTGAGCTAATGTTGGCATGAAAGCCCACTTTCTGTCATCACATTAGGTATAACTTTGCCTTTGACTTACTTGTACATATTCTTCCGCGCAAAGTTAGCAAATACCAAAGTTGATTTGATGCCTGTGCAATGCAGAGAAGTACCGAGCTCGGCTGTGCGATCTCCTGCTGAGTAGCTTCTCATCAGGAGGTACCTGGAAGGTGCAGCTAGCCATCATCAAGGCTCTGCACTTGTTTGTGCTCAGGTGAGTTCAACGCTTTTATCATCTTAGAATTCTGGCTCTCCAAGCTATTGTAGTGATCGAACAGCTGAGTTTCCGGGCAGGCGAATGCTGGTGTCACTTTATTGCGCATCCTTTTATGCACAGCCAGCATATCAACAAATGAACAGATAAGTCATTAGTGATGTCAGTAGGGTTAGTAACACCCTCTACATGAAGCCCTTTACACCACATCCCTTCTTGTCGAAAATGTGGGCCAAACACTGGGTAATTACAAGTCCACTTTCTTTGGCGTAATGACGAGTCTTTCAGATCGGCATACCGAGGACCACGACATGGAGTCACGCTATGAGTCGACGTCGGTCTATCCGCACCTGTAGAAGAAGGCACGCTTTCTTGGGTAACCACGTCAGGTTTTGCACCACCTGGAGAAACCGCACAATGCAACACATCACTCAGAAGTTCCTCCACACTGTCAGTTGTCACTTCTGTCCCCGGCCTCGGTGAGGCCACCGTCAAAGCAGGACTCATGCCACGATCACCATATGGCACAAGCAGACGACAGTTGCGCTGCATCACACCGTTCAGTATCTCTACCATGCAGGATCTCGGATGCTGACCTCGGCTCAGCACCTGAGCAGTACACCTGGAATCTGTCACCCAGGCATCCTGACGTGGTTGCAGGATAGGCAGAGGTCAAGCACAGTGGTGGCAGTTATAGTCTGTGGTCTGCCGGTGCTTAGCCTCTTCATCACACTCCTTGAAGATTTCGTGGTCAGGCAGTTGCGGAGCTAGATGGTCACGAACCTTTGGCAACCGGGTGCACAGGCGACGACCCATCAGAAGTTGAGCAGGACTGGAGCCTGTAGAGCCGAGAGTGTCCCTGTACACCAAGAGAGCCATGTGACAATCAACATCTCTTCGCCACAATTACTTCACGGTTGGCACTGCACATTCCACTTCCCCATTTGACTGTGGGAAAGCAGGACTACTCGTGCAATGAGCAAAGCCGTGGGTTGACACAAACTCCCTCGACAAAAACTGCGGTCCATTGTCACTCCGAAGAACCTCGGGCACTCCGAATCGAGCCATAATGTTCTTCAAAGTGGTAATTATTGATATGCTTGGTATAGCGAACATGGTCTGGACTTCCGGAAATTGTGAGTAGTAGTCAACTACCAATGAGAATCCCTGGCTTCCAAAATGGAAGATGTCAGCGCCTACCTGTTTCCGACGGGAGCTCAGGTGTAACCGTCGCCAATATGGGCTCTGCCTTCGTCTGTGTCGTCGTTGCACACTGCTCGCAGTTTTCGACCACTTCTTTGATCCTGCGACCTATACCAGGCCACCATAACGACTCGCTGGCCCTCGCCTTAGACCAAGCCACTCCAAGATGACCATCACGGATCAAGGCCAGACTTCTGCTTGCAAAACTGCAGGAACAACCAGCCAACCGCCTTTCAGCAAAATCGAATCGGCAACCTGAAAGCTCGTCGCGATGCTTCCAATACGCTGCCAACATTACTGGTAGTCTCATCTTAAAGAGCCAACTGAAGTTTCAGACCTCGATTAAGGTGGAGCACACACCATCCAATGCTTGCTGCCTTCTTATGGCCTCCAAATCCATCGGCGTTCTTTCCCCGACGGCTTCCACAACCAGTCGCACGTAGTTTTCAACTGAAGCAATTACAGCATCCTATGACGGAAGCGGAGCTCTTGACAATGTGTCAGCAGTCGCTAACTGCTTGCCCGAAACATACAGCACCTTGAACTGGTAGCACATCAGCTTGAATCGCAGGCACTGTATCCGGTGTGGCAGCAGATCTACTTCCATGTCACCCGAAAGAGTTGTCAGCGGGTGATGGTCAGTTTCGACGACAAACTGAAGGCCACGAACGAATTACCGTATTTTCCGGTGTATAAGATGCACCTTTGTATAAGACGCACCCCCCAGTTTTCGCAAGTTTGCATGCAAAAATTAATATATAAGACGCACCGGTGTATAAGACGCACCTATATTCACTCACTTCCCGCAAAGAAACTTCATAAGTAGGGTTGAGCAAGCCTTGTAAAATGTCGTGCTTATGTTTCTGCGCGCTAGTCCGTAAGAAAACTTCTACTACACCAAACTTACGAGAAAAAATAAGTAGGGTTGAGCAAGCCTTGTAAAATGTCGTGCTTATGTTTCTGCGCGCTAGTCCGTAAGAAAACTTCTACTACACCAAACTTACGAGAAAAAATAATGCACACCCACTGAAACGTTCCGCATGACTGCAAGAAAAACATTTTATTCATCGAAGCCCTCAAAGTCCTCGTCCTCCGACGCGCTTTGGAATACCGTATTTACCGCATAATTTGCGCCCTCACATAATTTGCGCACCCCTAATATTTAGCCAGCTTTGCAAAAAAAAAAAAACGCATATTTTGCGCTCCCCGTTCCAGCTCGCCGGCGCGCACCACAACAGACCGCTGCGCAGGCGAGCGTAGTCATACGCAAAAGGGGCTGCGAGTGCGATGCCCCTTTTTCCGATTCTTTTCTCCGGAAGCCCCCGAAGCCCAAAGTACGGTCACTAGAATAAAAGCATGCGAGTGGGGGCGAAGAAAACGGCTGAAGCAGAGATCAAACGAGCCCGGCCTATCTCCGTCGCTCCGAGGGCCGATGTGATAACATCACCCCGATCACGACACCTGCCGTCGATGCGATGCGGGGAGGAAAGGCCCCGCCCGTCTTTAACGAGCATGAAAAGACGCGGGCGAGGGGGGGGGGGGGATACGTGTCGCTCGGCTGTCGGCTGCCGAGATAGCGCTATCTTGGCAGCCATCAGCGGCTCATAAACTCTTCTACGTGCTGCGCCTTCCCTGGAGCAGCCGAACGTTTTGCAGTGTTACGTTAGATCGTATCCAAAAGAGTTACCGCGCTAGTTGCATTATATTACACGTTATTACACGACACACTTCTTTTTTTATTTTTCCGTTTTATGTACTTTGGTTTTGTTGTGGAACTGTAGTACCGGCACGTTGAGTCTTGGTTATTATAATTATGACGCATCATTCGCGTCGTACTGCTCTAGTCGTTAAAAGACTCATCAGCGTCAACACGAGTTTCTCCCAAAAGAACTACAAAAAAGATAGGTATAAGACGGACAGTTGTATAAGACGCACCTCCGAAAACTTTGGAAAATACCGCGTCTTATACACCGGAAAATACGGTAGTCGAACTGCTGCACGGCTAAAATCTCTTTCCATCTGGCTGTACCTCTGCTCAGTCTTCATAAGCGAGCGTGAAGCATAGGCTACAGCCCGTCTTTTGCGCTTTGGCTGGTCTTGCATCAGGACCGCTCCGAGCCCTAAGAAATTTTCATCCTCTGAAACCACTGTAGGGCGAGATGGGTGATAGCAGGCCGTGCAAGTTTCCGAAGAAAGCATTGTCTTTGCTCTTTCGAATGCATCTTGCTGGGGTGGCCCCCAGAACCAGGCCTTCTGCTTGCATAGACGTTCTCGAATCAAAGCTGGCATATCTGACAGGTGTGGCAGGAACCTGGCGACATGATTTACCATCCCCATGAGCCCCTGGACACCTCCGACGTCCACTGCCAGTTCCATCTTCTGAATGGCTTCAACCTTAGCTGGGTCTGGCGAGATGCCGTCTGACGAAACCACGACGCCCAGGAACTTGACACTTGACATTCTGAACTTGCACTTTTCCTTATTCAGGGTCAGTCCTGCACTGCGTAACCGGTCCAACACCTTGGAAAGCCTTTTGTCGTGCTTCTTTCGGTTGTGGCCAAACACCAGGACGTTCATCGATCATGTTGACCACGCCTTGCTGCCCCTCTAGAGTGCAGGACATCCAGCGCTGAAAATACTCTGGTGCAGATGTAATGCCGGAAGGTAGGCGGCAGAAGCAGTACCTACCGAAAGGTGTTATGAACGTTGTAAGTTCCTGGCTGTATTCTGTCAGCTTGACCTGGTGAATACTAGACGTCACGTCCAACTTGGAAAAGACCTTCGCCTCTCAAGGAGTCCTAGTTCATGTTCCACGGTCGGTACGACGTGTCGCTCCTGGAGGACTTGTTTAGCTTCATCAAGTCCACGCACAAACGGAACGATAGCTGCCAGAGTTTTGCACTACCACGAGACCGGCACACCATCACATCGGCTTCGTGATTCGCCTAATTGTGCCCTGTGCTTCCATCGTGCCGAGCTCAGACTTTACGACTAGACACAACGGGATAGGTATCCTTCTTGGTCTGTTTAAGGAGAATATCCGCACCTGGTTCGATGTGGATCTTGTACGTTTCGTCCAGCACGCCGAGTCCTCTGAACAGGTCTGAAGCGATGCCTACAGTCTTGGACAACTCACCCCCAGTCATACCGTCCACAAACTTGACAACTTTCAGAGCCTGAATAGCCGGAAAGCCTAGCAGAGGCACATTTTGTGAACGCACCATGTACATTTTCTGCTCTGTTGTCCTGCCCCTCCATCTCAAGGTAGTGCAGAAGGTACTCAAAACAACTAGCGGCTGCCCTCTGGCGCTCATGAGCTCGGCTTCTTGAGCGTCAATTCGGGCCGGTATTCACGAGAATGTGCTCGGTGTGACAAAAACTTCACCGCCACTATCAACCTTGGACTTGAGCAGCGACCCATTGACTTCAACATCGACGTACTTGGCAAGTCGAGTGATCCAACTTCGTTAGTCCTATAGCCAACACCGAGGAACGACACACTGCCACTTATTATGGAGAGCTTATCGAGCCGGGCATTCCGTTCCTGGGTGGCATGTTCTGCCACAGAAATGATACTTGCCCCCTGAGACTGAAGGTGGCATTTTGGCTTTTGTGGGAGGCCTTTGTTGTGGACGATTCTTCTTCGCTTTAGTTGCATCCACGGAGACGGCCAAAGACGCAGTGCTAGCGACAGCGGTGTTACGTGCGATACACTCCCTGTCGGCATCCTCTTGTTGACGTGCTTGGATCAGAGCTTCTTCTTGACTGAGCTTGAGCACCTGCACAATTAGACAGGTTGCTGTCGAGCAAGCCCACAATCAAACGGTCACACACTAGCCACTCCTCAACTTCTTTGGAAGGGTAGTTGAACCGTTGTGCCATGACCCAAAGTGCGGTGTAGAAAGCGTCTGCCGCCTCACTGGATTGCTGTACCCGACGGTGAAACTTAGCGCTTTCGTACAACTAATTCGCCGGATGGATGAAATAAGAGTTGAAACTGCCGGTGATTTGCTTGAAATCCGTCATATCAGCCTCTGTAACTTGCAGCGAGCCGAGAATTTCTCTTACCTGTGGACCCATAGTGTACAGCAGTGTGCGGACATGCACTTCTTCATCGGCAGCATAGAAGCCTGAAGCGTAGAGGTAGTCTTCAAACTGCATGAGCCAACGTTTCCACTGCGCTGGGTTGATGAAATCGAAGGGCAGCGGAGGTCTGAGGTTTGCCACTGCAAACACGGCAGCTGGCGTACTTGCCGGTGCACTTGGTAAAGTACCTTCCATTTTCCTGTGACCATTCTTCATGCCGTGCCCGGACGGGCGTGGCCAGCAACTGTTATCCCCAGCACATACCTGCTGACATGCCCCCTTCGCCATTGGTGTCGAAGCACGCCCACTTCTGACACCATGTAGTGATCGAACAGCCGAGTTTCCAGGCAGGTGAATGCCTGTGTCACTTTATTGTGAATCCTTTTATATACAGCCAACATATCAACATCGAGAGATAACAGAGATAAGTTGTTTCAGCAAATGAGTTCTGCGGAAACCTGCCAGGTGGAGTAACATTTTATGGAAGGGAAAATTAGCACCCACCCATTTGTAGCACAAGGCTACAAGGAAATCCATATGGATTTCTCAGAAATTAAAGCTTCCTAGTTGCCGAAAATTCGTCCTGGTCCAGGGTTCAAACCCTGGACCAGGACGAATTTTTCGGCAACTAGGAAGCTTTAATTTAATTGGGAGCGCCAGTTGAATTCGACTGGCGTCCCAACTGTATTCAAATGGTAGCCATTTCGAAATAAATGGTGGCCAATTGGTAAGCCATGTAGATCTGACGAGTTGCCCAACTGGATTGCTTTTGCAAACCAGTTCGATCCAACTGGTCACCCAACGGGATATTAATAAAATCTTTTTTTTGTGTGTGTATGTGAATTTCGGTCATTAACACAGATCTCATCTGTCACACCATAGAAACCACGCAGTCTGACTGCGCGAGCAAAACATTAGAGAAAACTTCCAGTGGACAAGTGCAAAATGAAAAAAAAACAAAAAACGCTCCACTGATGTTACCTACTCGGATATGATCACGTCCATTAGGCGTATTCTGACCTGCATGGTAGTGCCACGTTTTTGCAAAAGACAGGCAATTTTTTGGCAGGTGCGTTAATGCAAAGATGAAATAAATGCTGTGGTCCTACAACCTGAGTAAAGTACAAAGACCTTTTATTTAATCAATATTGTTACAGCTGCAAAAATATTTATATTGGCTATTTTCTTGTTTCAAAGTGTTTCTCATTTCTGCGTCTTCCAATTGAAACCATCTGGGTTGTCAGTGAAGACCCATTGAAACTAACTAGTTGAACCAATTAACTCCCGACTAGACATACAAAATGATGAAAAAGTGACTCCCAGTTAGAACTGCCCTACCAACAACTCCTTAATATCAAGTTCATATAGCGTAAACAACCTGACTCAGCAATCTTCAAGCTTTCTGATGATGGAAAAGCTTGAACCAACCGTAATCGGGCATCCAATTGGACAATCCAAGTATTCCAATTGGAAAACGGCTGTCCCAATGGGTTCCCAACGGGTTCCCAATCGGACCGTTTGCAACCAACTGGACTACAGGTATTCTGATTGAGAGGCCAAATGGAAAATTCTGTGCCAACTGGCATGGCCAGTTGGAAATGTCAAGTCCAGTTGGACTGTCCCATTGAAGTTTACCACTCCAGCTGGATTCCCGTTCACTCCATTTGTGATCCCTTTGCTAACAAATGGTATGTCCAGTTGGACCAATTGACTTTTTTTGACTGGGCTGTGCGCAGTGCAACTACAAGTATATCGGGGAGTGGGAACTTTGAAAGAAGGCCCAAGAAGCATCGGAATGACATCAACAAGCACCATGTGATGCCCAATGCCCTTGCAGAACATGCCGACTCTACAGGCCACCGGATAGGCTGGGACAACGCTTGCGTGCTTTCAAGTGAATGATATCTTAGTCAGCGGCTTTATCTTGAGTCCCTTCATATCCAGACCACGGCACACACTTTGAACCGCAGTGACGGAAATCAATCCTATATGTGCACGCACTTTACGTCATGTACTAAATCGCATATAACTTCATGCACTTCATTCCCCTTAGTTAAGAACATGGCTCCCGCATGGGAGCTGAAATGTCATTAAATTTTATTTTCCTTGGTCGGTGTCCAACTGTGTTTTCACTAGTGTGTCATTCCGGCTCGATGAGATTCTGTCGGGCACTCAACTTCGTGACTCTCACTTTTCTCATTTACTCTCACCGCATCCTCCATGCCTATAACTTCCTTCACTTTGTTTGCAACTGGTTCATGACCTTTTGAAGCCGCCTCTTTCTCACAGCTCCTGGTCATTTGGCCCCGAGCTTTGAAGTTGTAACAAACTGTCTCCCTTTCTCGAAATATGCACAAACTGTTTTCGATAGAGCTGTGCGAATAGTAAAATTTTGAATGCAAAGCAAAGCTGAAAATTTATGTTCAAGTTCAAATCGAATCGAATATTTATCGAATAATTTTGGAGTATTTTTTTAATAAAACCTTGTCAAATTGTGGAGGAATGTGCTGCTAAGCATGGGCAAAAAAGGTTTATTGCATGACTAGTGTACGGGATCCCACACTGTTATTCCAAAGTCCTAAGAACAGCGCAACAGAGAACTGTGCAAAAGAAAGCTGAGCTAAATTCGTCGCAGTGCACGAGTGTCAGCTTTGCAAAATACATGGGGGCTAGCTTTGCCGCAGTTTGCCGGTGTTTAGCTTGACCGCAGTACACGAGTATTTAACTTTGAGTGTTAGTTTTGCTGCATTACATGCATGTTGGCTTCACCTCAATACATGGATGTTTTACGGCAAAACGTACTACAGTTAAACCTGGCTATAACGAACCTCGATATAACGAATTCCTCGATATTACAAAGTTTTTCAATTCCCCGCCGTAACACCATAGAAGAACATGTATTTGTAACCTCTGTATAATGACGTGGCAGAGGGGGACACCCTTGGTATAACGAATTCACCCACCAACAACCTAGTAATTTCGCCCCAAATATCAAATTTTAGCTTGAGCAGTGGCCGGATCCACTCCTGTGGCTACCCCACCGACGACGAAGCGCGAAGCAATATCACTGCGAATGGCACGCACACAGCCGCCGCGGCAACCTCGGTTCTACAGAGTGCTGCCAGCGAAACACGAAGTGGGAGGATGCTTACCCGCGTGGGCCCCACTTCCTTCTCAACTCCCCCGCGTCACTCGAGTTGGCAGCGCAGTCCGTGCCACCACGGCTGTGTTGTTGCGTCCTCCCTCCAAACCTAGTATTGTTTTCCCAGTGGGTTGTGCGAATGTACGATTCTTTTGTATTATTTAGCCATCACGCCGCTCGCGTTGGTTTTTTGTTTTACGCAGTACACACTCGTCCAATTGGACTCCCATATCCATGCATTCAGTCGCTTGGGTGTGTCACTGCAAGGACGGCTGCCTCAACGGAGACACGGCCCGCCCGTCACGCAGGAGCTTGGCTTTCACTGCGCGCGAATAGAGCAGCCTTGGGCTATGTACAGTTTCACATTTTTTTTTCTTATATTATTTTACGGGCGACTGTGCCATCCCTACTGAAAAGATGACGGATGAGGTGCTGGTGGAAAGTGTCCGATATCCCACCGATGGCGACGAATCCTTCAATGACGATTCGGGCTGCGTGTTCTGCATTTTTGCTGGGAACTAAATGTGCTCTGGGCCCTTTGCTTCATTTGCATGTTCTTTTTTTCGAATTTTCATACCGAAACTGGATATAACAAAAACATCTTTATAACGAAGAGTTTTGGTCATTTGTCAATTTCGTTACATCCAGGTTTAACTCTACATGCAGGAGTGGACAACTAGGCATGAGACATAGCGTATTTTTCCCATAGTCACAAATTTCGAATGATTCAAAAAGTTCAGTGTGAATCGAATTGATTAGCAACCACCGTTCGAAATTTTGCCCACCCCAAGTTGTCGGACAAATCTTGCACCCTCCCAAGCACATCACTTGGTCTCATTCTTAAGCATAACACCAAAACACCTGAACGGGGCTTTCTGCACATTTTCGCAATTATTAAACTCTTCATCCAAAAGGCGACCTAGAATCTCAGAGACATGTAGAGGAAGTGCCATATTTTTGGTGTATAATACCGTTTCTTTTTTTTTTTTTCAAAATTGTCGCCGGTGTGTCTTATATGTACTTTTTTTTTTTGGCAAATTCTCAACTCATGTTGATGCTGATGACCAGTCTTTTTTTCCATTATAACAGTTCGATGCAAATGACTCATCATAAACATAATAACAAAGAGTCAACCTGCTGAAACTGGAATTTCATTAATAAAAGTAAATAAAACGGAAAGATAAAAATCACATCATTTCGACATCACTGGGAAGATGATCCGCACATGGCGGCAATCTACGGACAAGCTACAGGTCATGAAAAGTGATAGAAAGGTGGACCGTGGCAAGAAGGAGCGATGGCCAGAAGTTGAGGGACACCTGCATATGTGGATGTTGGAGTGGCATGCACAGGGTGGGGCCTTGTCAACGGTGCAGCTCTGCCTCAAAGCACAAATGCTGGCCAAAGAGATGGGCGCCGTTGGCTTTTTGGCTTTGTTGGCAGGCCATCCTGGGTGCTTCAGGTTTATGCGCCGCAAAGCACTGGCTATGAGAGCCTGCACTAGCATGCACCAGAACATGCCGCAAGATTTTGAGAAGGTGGAACGATTTTAGTCTTTCACAAAGAAAGAAATTGAAAGCCGTGGCATCATCGACAGCCATATAATAAGTATGGACGAGGGGCCATTGACATTCGACATTTCTATGTAAAGGAGTGTGGCACCAAAAGGCAATAAGGCCATTACTATCAAAATGACAGGCCATGAGAAAGTGCATTTCACGGTCGTGCTTGCGTGCTGTGCCAACGGGAGAAAGCTTCCACTAATGATCATTTTTAAACAAAAGACTATGCCCAAGGAGTCCTTCCCGCCCGGTGTTGTTATAGAGACAAATGTCAAGGGCTGGACGGACAAAGATACGACGGGCAGGTGGACCGAGAAGTGCTTCTCGAAGCGTCCAGGTGGCTTTTCTAATGCTGAAAAATAGCCTCTTGATCATGGACAGTATGTGGGCGCACATAACTGAGCTGACGATCAAGCGAATTAGGGCAAAAGCTGCACCGCTGCGGTTATCCCAGGCAGGATGACTAAAATACTGCAGCCCCTGAACATCACGGTGAACTGCAGTTTTAAAGATGTTCTGCGGCGTCTGTGGGAGTTGTGGATGACCGACGGAGACCACAGTGATAAGAAAACAGGACGCATGAGGCATGCTTCCTTCAGTCAAGTAACTACGTGGGTCCGCGATGCCTGGTGTGCGGTAACAGAGGCCACGGTATCGGCACGGTTTTCGCAAGGCAAGCCTTCTAGCTTCGGCACCCAGGCAGCCTGAACTGGACAAAAGCAGCGATTCTGAAGACAAAGCTCCAGTGACGCTGCCACCAGAGCTCGCCGAACTTTTCAAGAGCGCCTCTGGGTATGAAGATTTTGAAGATTTCAGGGAATAAAATGTTTCTTCTGCATTTATTTGGGATTTTTCCATGTTGTGTGCAATATTTTTTCTGCCAGTTTGGTAAGTTTTCTTACATACCAGTGCTCAGAGTAAGTAAGTACGGCATTTCACTGTTTGCACAAAGGCACATTATGAAGTTTCGTTGCAGCAAGTGAGTGCATACGTGTGCATCTTATAAACAGGTGCGTCTTATATACCGTTCTTTCCCGCAAAAGTATTCAAATATAGGGGGTGAATCTTATACGAAGTTGCGACTTATACACCAGAAAATATGGTAGTGGTAGTAGAAAACATTATTTGGGTCCTCAGTCTTCAGGCAGGGAGGTATTTCGCCAGGCCATGCCCTGTGGCCGCCCTCTCCGCCCACTCGGTTACCTGGCATTGGACCCCCAGGTCGGAGGAGGCGAGTACTTCCTCCCAGCCTTCATGTGAGGGAGTAGCGAGATTTTAGGGGAGCGGAGATAATCTGCAGTTCCAGAGTATGTGAGTGAGTGTGGCTGTGGTTTAATTGTATCGGGGTATATGTGTATGTAAGTAGGTTGGTGACAGTGTGTGTCTGTGCGCCGGAACCCATATCAATTCTATAACAAGGAGTATGTCATCCTCTGCGCATTTTCCCATGCATTAGCCATGCCAGGCTGAGTGCATTGGGAGCTGTGTCGCCTCAGCCGGAGAGCATTGTTCGAAAGGTTGAACATCAACACAATTCCATATCAGCAACTGCTTAAACGAAGTGTTGATGAGCCGCAGTCTCAATAGCAGCTTATATACCCTCCGATCCTTTGCACAGTGCACTTTCGCTGATTCAGATCGTGTAAAGATTGACAGCTGCGATAGCGATGCTGGAGCAGTGGTGGGAACGAAGTGAAGTATTGAACATTTGTGGCTTATTGCTCACGTTTCGGCATGCAGGACAGCTAGTCTCGGTATAATTATTTGTGTTACACTTGCATCTAAGGCGCACCTTTCTTTGCTGTTGAAACAAGCCCAAAAATTTACTGCAGCATAAGCATTGAGTTTTAAACCGAAACCATGTTCACGGCATTGGCAGAAGTCACCCGTTTTATCTGTTGAGATCAGATGGTAGATTCAGAACTACTAAAACATCGCCATTGCAGAATGGTGGCAGGTCATCTTCAAAATGAGTTCGTATGGCATCATTTCGAGCTCGCCTTCAGCCTCTGTGCCTCGTGTCAGTTGCAAACTAAGGACGATGGTGATGCACCTCTTTTGTTATCAAGCTAATGTCTGAAGATGAGTATTTTGCATGCTGTAGATAGCTGCATCGCGTCTTTGTGTGCCGCAAGCCTGTGATGTAACATAAACCATCTACAGCTGGATGTTGACTGGGATAAACAGTAACAGACGAAACGGGAAAATAACCGGACCTCGTAGACAACCATGCATTCTTCTTTAAATCAACTCTGCATTATCAAAATTTTCAAGGTAACAGCACTTAAATGTTGTGCACCGAGGAAGCCGCATGCGAGCACGCCGCTTTGATCTTTCTCACTTCGTATGCCTCATAGTTTTATCGCAATTGCGTCTGAAGTGTTCATTGTAAAAGTCGGATGCTTAGAAAAGTGTTCACTTCAGCATGGAGGCTGCTGTTCGCTACAGCACTGCAGATAGCATGGAAGCTGCTGAGTACCTTGAAGGGCTCAGAAAAATTGTCCACATGTATTTCTGCTCAAAAACAGACAAGTATCCATGATGACGTTATACAGTAAAGGTATGTTGAAAAAGCTTGTGCACATTTATTGTGCATTAATATTGTGTTTATTCTGACCATTTGATAATTCAGACATTCAGTTAATTCAGCCAATCGTTCCAGTCCCTAGAAATCCAAATTAACAATTAATTACCGTACTACACAGTAGCTAACGTGCTTTTTATTTTTGCCGTAATATGCCTTGGATGGTGCTTTATAGCGGCAAATTTGTATTTGTAAGTGTGTCGCTTTCCCAGCCACCCAAATGCCACTTCCAGTGTACTCAATTTCAAGGTTTACATGGTTATGTAGCTTAATTATATGACTGAGGCTGCTTTGACACAACGTTCCTTGCTGTGACAGATTGTGCACTGCATTGCAAGGTTGCTAATTGTACTGATTTTGTTAATGCTTCATACACTAGTCTCTTTGGAACTTATTTTAGTCAATATTCATTCTCATTTGATTGCTGCTTTTGGATTTCTCGTAAAGCTCATCCTCTTACATCAGCCAGGTCTCTTGGGCAGTATTCTCACTTTTTGCATATTTTCATTGTTCAGTTTATATACATTGACCTTATGGAATGTTATTTAATGCCCTGAAGATACCGCATAACATTGAATGCCGTTACCATGAAATTCACTCATTCATTGTTTACTCAGTGCTCATATGACAGCATAAGCTCCTTTTATGCTGAGAACAACATAGTCATTTGGCTGCTGTTTTTTGTGTGGCTGTCACTGTTCTTTGCCAAATGGATAAGTTCCCACCCTATTGAAGCAAACAGTGCTTTCTCTCTCTGTGTTTTCTGATCATCAGCACAGAGACGAACAGCATTGTTGCAAATAGCAAAGCAGCATTGTTTTGCTTGTTTGAGTGTACTACAATATGTTCAGGCACATTTTCATTGTGAACCCTCGAAAACTGAGTGTACATTAGGTTAGAGTAAAAACGCATGACAAAAGCGGTTCGCCACAGCAGGCATACTATACACAGTAAGCGATACATATGCTTCTCTGTGCATGGATACTAAATCATGGACTCGTCACGACTACATTTTACTTAGTTGAAGCTTAGACGAGTCGGTAGCAATTCATTATGAAAGTTTTTTGCAGTGCATATACTAAAAGGAAAAAGGCCCAGGTGAAAATATTGCAACTGGAAACCTGGTACCAACTGCAACTGGTCCCCACTGGGAATTTGACCATAAAGCACTTGAACTGGTCCCAACTGGTCCCCATGTACTGACTCCAATTTGCCCCGCTGCTACTGAACTCACTTATATGTGAGGCCAGTAGCAGTGGCATGACACTTTTACCCCTGTTACACATATATGTCAGAGATTGTTACTCAGCTGGGACCTTACATCATTAATTAATAAGAGTGAAGATCACTCGTTGCCATCGCATGTGACTGAGTTGGTAACTATTGGTCGCAAAATCTGCTGATCAAGTAATACAGCAGAAGCAGCTTGGTGCTGAAACATGGCATTTATTAGAAATATTGCAGCTTGTGCTGTGGCTGGGAATCTTGAATGCTTTCTAGGAGATGCGGACAAACTCTTGCATATTTCGCAGGTCATGCACATATTTCATCACCTGAAAGCAATTGTACTTCCGCACTGTTAGCAGAGTTGAAAGAAAATCAGTAGAATAAACATGCAACCCTGCCAAAAATGGCAAACGTCGAAGCCGCTGGCTTATACGTAAAAAATTGTGCAACTGAGAAGTTCAACTCAGTGCAACTTAGCACTTTTCAGCGTAAAAATTCATAGACAGAGGCATCGTACAGTGCTGTGTCAAAAACCTTGTTCACTGTACACTGTTCCACGCTGTCAACATCTCAAGCCACTGGCAAAATTTCTGCCTCCAAAATACAGAACTTGCACCCGAAATATAATTGTGAAGTACTCACCTTCAAATGCTAGCATCGGCACCAAGAAAAGCAGCGCCAAGCCGTTTGCACACACTGGATCCACAAGCGTGTTGTCACGGGCGAAAACAGTTGTCATGTGCTCGTCCGAAGTGTCGTCTCTTCCACAGATGCAACGTTCAACAACAACTAAACATAAATTAAGTAAGCAAGCGACGAATATCCACACATTCCTCCTCTGCGTAAAAACATCACATGTATCACAGCAGCAGCGGCCCGCACCTATGCCTCGCCTCGGCCATCCACATGTGCTCTACGAAACTTGCGCACAGGCACTTCTGAATTTTCTGTTACGTGGCTTCTTGTTGTCAATAAATATTGCGGCATTTGCGCAAATTAATTTTATTTTTTGAATATCTTTTGCGCATGCATTTGTTAATTTTTTACTCTATTTTCTTCGAACAAACCAGATACGAAACTAGTAATGGCCGTCAAGGCAACTGGTTCCAGTAGAACAGGTTATGGTTCCTGTTGGTGTCCAGATGGGCGCAACGGGAACCAGTCGCCCCTCACTTCGTTTCTAACTGGTACCATTTGGCCGGCAACTGGGACCACTTGGAGTGGTCCCCAGTTGAAGTGGTCCCAACTGGGACCAGTTGCTCCCCAGTTCACCTGTAACTGGGACCACTTGCTTCCCATTTAGCTTCCAAATGGGACCAGTTGGCTTTGAACTGGGATCAGTTGATTCCAGTTACTTCCTGTTGAAACCAGTTAGATTCCCAGCTGCACATTTTCACCTGGGGGGCCTCCGCCTGTCCTTTTTTCTATTAGTATATGTGCTCAAGAAAACATTCGTAAGACATCTTTTACTGAATTTTGTGCTGTGAGCAGTGCGGCTCTGGATAGCCTCAAACAAGGCTCACGAAAGTAGGGTAGCAAAATGCTCACAGTAACGGTTGGTTCTTTCAGCTCCTTTCTCTTTGTGCAGTCTCAATTCGGGACTATAAGTTCTCATGAAAGCAAATTTTTTTCCCTTTTTTCCGTGACTTTCATTATTGCAGGGTTCAGCTGTAGTGCTCTCTTTTGTGTCTACACAGGCTTTCATGGCCAGCACAGGCACCTGCAGAGGAGGTGGCATCCATGGCCAATGGTATTGTGCAAGTGGCCTGTGAGGCTTTGGGTGAGTAGGATGCAGTGCTGCGTCCAGCCCACTTGCTATGTCATTTCAGAGATGCACGATGTAGTGCATTAACCTTTTGAAGGTCGAATTTTTTTGAAAAAAACTTTCCCAGTTGGTCAAATTACTTCATTGCGGATCTTGAATGTACAAAATGTATAAAGTCAAGAATAAATAGTTAAAAAAAATTAGGAACAGTATTTTGGTGTCAGCATCACTCAGAACTGCAAAATATTCAATATTCAGAGTGTGGTATCCCTTGAAACACGGGTGTACACACAGCGTCTTATTGCACTCTGCACACATAGAACGTGTGTCTGTTCTCCTCTTAGAGCGACCAGTTCTGTTGGCACACGCGTGACATCTTCGCTGCGCGTGGCTGCCTTGGGCAGAGGTTGAACTGGCTGAATGCAGTTCGTCATACGGAGATGAGCTGCCCTCTACTGGAAAAAAAAAAAACCGTCTTCCAATTCAGACTCGGCGAATGGAGCAAAATCAGAGTCGGGTAGAGTCATCGCTGTTGGTGTTGAGAGAACGGGCAGTGCATTTGGCCATATCACCGTGCATCTGAAGAACTCGACAGAAACTCAGTAAACAAGGAAAGCAAGAATGCCCTGTGAGCAGCGTTAATAAACAAGCTAACAGCAGCACCAATAAAGATAGAAATCAACTTCCACCACCCCTGCAAGGGAGTATCAACCAAGATAAAAATCACGTTTCGCGTGCCTCCGTTGCCATCAGGTGACGAAACCAAAACCGCTAAAGCGCTTTGCTGCACAGAGCGAGCATACCTCATTACCGGCACTGATAAACAGGCTAAGAGCAGCGCCAGTAAATGTAGAAATCAACTTCCGGCGCCCCTGCAAGAGAGTGCTGAGAAAGATCAAAATCAAGTTTTGCGCTCCTCAGTTGCGTTCACGTGGCGAAGCTGGAACCGCGAAAGGGGCATTGCCGCAGACAGGCGCAACACGCTGAAGCTAGACATCGGTTCCGTTTTTATCCGCAAAAAGGTAGCGACAGATTTTAAACGGTTCTTGCAAATCCTAAAAGGTGGCAGCACCTCCCAGCGAGCATGTATCGTCATTATGGCGCAAAATTTTAAACGGAGGGTCGAAACCGTACCCGTACGGCAAAGATCTTGCGCGACAGAAAACCACCACCATCACATACAGCAAAAACCTTTAAAGGGTTAATAAAGTGTTGGCCATGGTACCTGAATTATATTGCTACAGCATCAGCCAGGCAATCAAGGTATGAGCCAGGCAAGGGTGGAAGACGATGAGGACGATAGCTTGTGTAGCTGTTGGGCGCCATCTTTCCTCGACTGTACCAGCAACCTAGCGATCCCCTGTAAGTAAATCTAGCTTGACCTTCAACCGTAACAGTTTAGTGGTGGAGGTGCGGGGTATGTTGACTAAGAAGACGCAGTTGCTACCGGGGATCCTATGACGAAGCAGACGCCTCGCTCGATTGCCGCCACTGGAGATGTCCCACCACAGCAACAACCCGTCATTCCTGTCCTCTCCGGCGCAGTCAGCCGGTGTCCAGTCGCAGACTCTGGTGAGAAAAATATGGTGAGGACGTCGAGCAATGGCTCGCACATTACAAGCGTGTGAGCAAGTACAACGGATGGAACCTGTCGGCTCGGTTAGAGAACGTCATTCTCTTTCTCACGGACACCGCACTTCTATGGTTCGAGAACCACAAGGACACGCTAACAACGTGGGACCGCTTTGTTGCTGACATCACAGAATGCTTCGGAGATTCCATCGCGAAGATGAAACGGGCAGAGCAGACGTTACTGCAGCGTGCACAAGTCCCAGATGAGACCTGTACAACATACATAGAGGCGGTCTTGAAGCTGTGCAAGACAGTAAACCCTGTTTTGTCTGAAGAAGATAAAGTTGGGCACCTTCTCAAAGTGATCGCTGAAGACGTGTATAGCTACTTAATTGAAAAGAGAGTCTCAGCTCAGCCACCGACCTCATCAAGCACTGCCGAATGTTTGAAACATTGAAGCTGCGCCGTATCACGTCAAAATGCAGGGGTTAGCTAATGTTACCACTGTGGCAAGCGTTGACGACAGCTCCGGCTGTCAGTTCGATCTTGCGACCACTATACGGCAGATAGTCCGCGAAGAACTCGAACAGCACACCAAAGGAGCAGTGGGTGTCGAACAGCTGGGTCGTCCCGACCATTACCGTGAACCTGCGTCCGCTGAATCCTTGTTGTCTGCCATTCCAGGAGCTCTAAGCTATCCTGCCGATCAGCGGCCACGACGTTGATGTCATTTTCCCGATGAAGTGACGCACCACGAGCGCTCTTACGGACCCGTCAACACGCATCGGCAACCCGAAAGCCGTGTTCGCTGTTATGCGCAACCACCGACGTTTGACCGTGAAGTCTACAACACGAGTTGCGCATCGCCCATTTGTTACAGATGTGGAGCTACGGGTCACATCTCCAGATTTTTTCGCTGACGCCGACAGACAAGATACGGTCAACAACCAAGTTGGGCTAATTTCGATTGCGATGTCTGTGACAACCACTGGCAAACTAACTTTGGAGCTGCCCGTTCCACTGGCTCAGCACACAGAAATGACTTAGGACAACATATCAGGAGTGCCTCACCGGCTTCACATTGCAGCCTGATGCCACCAACCAGTCGACAACGCCGTTCGCCATCACCACAGTGACGCCTTACGTCACCACCGCCGTCGGGAAACTAGCCAATGCGGCCAATGGAGGTGAGGTCGCCGGACAGCCTGGATCTCTGAAATATTCCTCTGGTGATGGTGAAAAACAAAGTGCATGTCTTCATTGATAGTATACCTACAAGTGCTTTAGTGGATACTGGTGCTACCGTGTCCGTCATGAGTGCGACGTTCAAAGAGAGTTTGGGACGGAAAGTTATGTTTCCGTGGAATGATGGAGTGACCTTTTGTGGTGTCAGTCGAGAGTGCCTTATTCCTCTCGATATTTGTGTTGCAAGTGTTTTGTTCTGTGGGGAAGATTTTAAAATAGAATTTTTAGTATTACCGTGTTGCACTCATGATGTCATTCTGGGTATTGACTTTCGTAAGGATTGTGGCGCTTCTGTCAATTGTGGTACGGGTGAAATAAGTCTGGATAGTGCACTTCTTGCCGCCCTTGCAGACACACCTCTGAAAGAGGAAAGGTACTTAGTTGTTTCTGATGATTTGTTGCTATTCACTCTCGCATTTCTGTGTCAAAGCCACTACTGCCGACCATTGTCAAAGCCACTACTGCCGACCATTGTTAATTTGATGCACAAGTTTTACCGCTTGCTCCTAGCTGCGCCAAGAAGGATGCACTCATTCCACGTTCTGTCGTGAGTGTAGTGAATGGTGCCACGAATCTCTGCGCTTTCAATTGTTCATCGGCCCCTGCTGTTCTCCTGTGTAATATGAAACTCGCCACATTTGAGGAAGTGACTTAGAGCTCCATTATGGCTTTCAGCGAAGAGGCGTGGTGTCGAACCAGAAACGTCAACCCAGCTGTTTCTGACAAGCACATCCTACGAATGATCAAGTCTCTGCCCTCAGATGAGCGCCAAGCTCATGCGCGAATTTTTCTGGCGCATATGTCTGTGTTTGGTTTCGTACTAGGTGACAACGAGGCTTCACTCCCTCGTTCTCGTGCTCGCCACCGAATTGACACCAGCTCAGCACACCCCATTCGCCAAAAGCCTTATCACATGTCTTCAGCGGAGAGAACAGTTATTATTGCTGAACAGGTCAAGGACATGCTACAGAAAGGCGTCATTCAGGAGTCCTCAAGTCCGTGGGCAGCACCAGTGATTCTAGTGAAGAAAAAGGATGGATCATGGTGGTTCTGTGTTGACTGCAGAAAACTAAACTCTGTCACCAAAAAGGATGTGTATCCGCTTCCTCGGATCAATGACGTTATCGATTGTCTGCACTCTGCTGCTCACTTCACCTCACTGGATTTAAGATCAGGCTATTAGCAGGTGCCGATGAACCCAGACGACAAGGAGAAAACAGCCTTTGTGACACCTGATGGCCTTTATGAGTTCAACGTCATGCCCTTTGGTCTTTGTAACGCGCCAGCGACATTTGAACGATTTATGGACACCATCCTCCATAGACTGAAATGGGAAATTTGCTTATGTTATCTGATTGATGTTGTGATTTTTGGAAGCACTTTGAATGAGCATAACCAACCTCTTAGTCTCGTCCTTGATTGTGTCAAGAAAGCCGGCCTGGTACTGAATTCCAAGAAATGTCGCTTTGGAGAGACAAACGTTAGTGCTTGGACATCTAGTCAACAGAAACGGTGTGAGACCCGATCCACGGAAGATTGAAGCAATAAGTTCCTTCAAACCATTGAAGTCACTGCGGGAGCTGCGGAGTTTTTTTGGGCTTATGCTCGTATTTTCGTCGCTTTGTACCAAGATTCGCCGATGTGTACCCCCTGACATGCCTTCTCCATAAGGATGTTCCTTTCAACTGGACGTCGGCTTGCGACAAGGCGTTCCATCAATTGAAGTTTCAACTACCATCGGGACCCATATTACGCCACTTCGATGTTTCCTCGCCTACAGAAGTGTGCGCTGATGCTAGTGGAATTGGGATCGGTGCTGTGCTCGTGCAACATCATCAAGGATCTGAACACGTTGTGGCTTATGCCAGTCGGTCTCTGAGTAAGGCGGAACGCAATTACACCGTTACAGAACAAGAATGCTTGGGAGCAGTTTTCGCGGTTCACAAATTTCGGTCGTACGTCTACGGGCACCCATTAACTATAGTTACAGACCACCACGATCTATGCTGGCTGGTGAATCTCCGTGATCTGAGTGGTTGACTGGCACGTTGAGCTCTTAGACTTCAGGAGTACGACTTCGGCATCTCTTACAAGTCCAGCCGTCGTCACGCAGATGCCGACTGCCTTTCTCTCCTTCCTCTACCGACTACAGAGTGTGACGAAGACAGCTTCGATGACTGTTTTGCTTCTGTTTCGTACACATTCCCAGACTCGACGAGATTCAGGGATGAACAAGCAAATGATGTTAGCCTGGAGCCCCTCTTTACTGCTGCGCTACGTCCTGAAGCCACCGGTCGATTTTCTGTGCTAGATGTCCTCCTTTACAGAAGAGTTATTCGGGTGAAGACGCACCCTTTCTCCTGGTGGTTCCGCAGAGCCTGCGACCAGACGTACTGAGTGCCATGCATGATGACGCGACCTCTGGCCATCTAGGCTTTATAAGAACACTGAACCGCACACAGGAGCGTTTTTACTGGCCCAATATGTGAGACGCTATCAAGCAGTACGTCAGCGATAGCGAGAAATGCCAATGCCATAAGCGCCTTACGAATACTCCTCCGGGTCCTCTCCAGCCTCTGCCACCACCCTATCTGCCATTTGAACAAGTAGGCATTGATCTCTTGGGGCCATTTCCACGATCTCCTAACGACAATCGGTGGGTTATCGTATGTGTCGACCACTTCACCCGTTACGCAGAAACGGCGGCCATACCATCTTCAACAGCTACATGCGTTGCCACATTTTTGCTGCGGTTTGTTATTCTCAGGCACGGTTCACCCCGTGTGATAATTAGTGATCGTGGTCATCAGTTCGTTGCGGATGCCGTTGAAGAATTGCTTCGTCTCTGCAGCTCAAAGTTCCGACATTCGACGCCTTACCACCCTCAAACCAACGGCCCTGTAAAGCGTCCGAACAGGACTCTTACCAACATGCTGGACATGTGTGTATATCCTTTGACGACAAAGACTGGGATGACGTGCTCCCATTCATCACATATGCTTATTATACCGCAAAGCATGATACAACGGATTACAGTCCTTTTTATCTGCTGTACGCACGTCTACCTTTAAGGAGCATTGATACAATATTTCCGTTTGAGTTCCACAGCGAGTACTCGGTTGCCAAGACGCTGTGCCTTGTAGAAGAAGCACGTCGGATCGCTCGACTTCGTACCGTAGAGTCACAACACCGATCTAAGGAGCGCTACGACAGCCGACACCAGTCTGTCTCATACAGCAAAGGGGACTTGGTATGGGTGTGGACCCCACAGCGTGAACGTGGATTATGTCACAAGTTTTTGCCCCAGTATACTGGACCTTTTGTGATTGTCGATCAATTGAGCGACTTAATTAATGTACGTGGTGGCCCGCTTATCATCAGCTGGTCGCTGTTCCTGAACACAGCTAACGCACATCGTGCGTCTCAAGCAGTTTCATCCTGCCATTTCCCAATGATTTGGACTTGTCCAGCGGGCTTCGTCTGTGAGCCGGGGAGTGCTACGGCATCAGCTGGGTAATCAAGGGATGAGCCAGGCAAAGCTGGAAGACGACGAGGACAATAGCTTGTGTAGCTGTTGGGCGCCATCTTTCCTCGGCTGTACCAGCAACCTAGCGATCCCCTGTAAATAAACCTAGCTTGACCTTCAACCGTAACAATATTGCCATGGGGATAGGAATAACCAGGGCAGTATGGAAATTATATTTACACAATATACACAAGTGAAGACAGCAGCAGACAAGATGGCAGAGCATCAGCACGAGCTCTGCTCTGATCGTCGGCTTCACCATCTTCTTGTCAGGAAGTGTTTTGGCAATGGTGGATTTTTAATCTTGCCCAGTGGTGGAGTATAAACCATTACTGCCAACACCAGTAAGGAGGCTGAAACGTCAGCAAAGTCTAGAGAAATGAGACCTATGGCAGTGCACTCAAAGTGCTGACAAGTGCAGCAGGTAAATGCCATGGACAGCTGGGATGTCCCCCCTTTGTGCAGTGGAAATGTGCACTAGCAACTTATGTGAAAAACTCAAAGATTTACACATGTTGAACGGTCAGTGTAAGCACATTGGCTAAAAAAGCATTTTGTCCAAAACTAAATACCTTCAGAGAGCCAGCAAGCAAGCCCCGACATTTTTTTACACCTTCCAAATAAGCTTGCCCACTTGTAGAGAATGCTGCGGCGATCACTTTTTCGAATATCCCAGCTCTGCATGCCACACAGGCGCTCCATTTCAAAAAAGCAACTCTTTGAGCTTGACCAGTCGGCTTTGCTTGATAACTGACGTTGGTTCCCGGATTGGGGGTGTTGATGTGGCACTGAGTTCATTGAGTGGCATAAACCAGCACTACGAAACTGTGCTTGAACCTTTAGGTGATGCGGAATACCAGTGAGGAGCACTGGTTCACGGATGTAATGTCACGCTGCCGAAATGGGCACAGACACAATGACGGGCTACCCTCTCCACAGTGGAGAAAGCAGGGAGGCCAAGCAAGTGGCTGAGAGTTGCTGACAGGTCATTTTGCCTCCCATAACTTCCTTATTACAGCACGTACAGTCGACTCTCGCTACAACGAGCACCGCTTCAACGAAATTTCCAGTACAACGAAAATTCTCGGATCCCCGTCAGCAGCCCATAGGAGTCAATGCATAAATATGCTCGCCACAACGAACACATTCTTTTGTGCCGTTTCACTTCAACGAAATTTGACGATGCAATTCCATCTCGAAAATTCGATTTTCTATGCAGTAAACACAATCCGAAACATTTTGGTGCATTTCAGAAGATAAAAATCCGTCTACAAAGTCGAAATCGCGTGTTGGCGCCGCCAGAAACGGCCGCTGTTTATTGCGTGGTTGATAACCGATGTCTACCGATGCCGTCTACCGGTGCCTGTCGAGATAGCGCGCGTCACCGCCCCTCTCCCACCGGCGCCCCTTTTGGTCCTTCCCCCGACGAAAGAAGGGCTGGGCGTTTACTCTCTGCTTGAGAAGCAACCGACGACAGCCATCACACGCGGCGCGATGTTATCGTATTGTTCAGTTCGTTCGGCGGAGACGGCCGAGTCGTTTCATTTCTGCTTCAGCCGCGTTTGTCCCCCAGCGTTAGCGCGCTTTACACGCGCGTAGAACATACGATGCATGGGCGGTGTTATCGAGTTGGACTTCGTACAGAAAAACGGCGACTGCAAAAACCCGCTAACAGTGTCCATACCACTGCTGTCGCAATAGCTCCCCACCCCGCGGTCGACAACTTTTTTTCGCTGCCGGTCCCGCGGGTAACGACGCCATGACGCACATGATACGTAGGCCGATGATACTCACTGCGCCGGCTTGGCCGTCTTGCGGCCAATCAGAGTCGCTACGTCGCCGATGCAATCTCTAACAAGCTCAGCCGCCGCAGCTTTCGGTAGTGTTCGAGGGTGGCCGTAACAGGGGAAAAGATGTTTCTCGTCACCGCATGCAAAATGGCTCATCATCGCATTTATCCCTCATATCTGTGCTGAGCCTGAGCCTCTCAGTCGTGCGCTGCATGGCGTCCGAGATCGCATCGCGGCAATCTCGGAGACCACACCCCGCGATCATGCTTAAGATTAGCTGCGCCAGCCTGTGCGCAGCACGCATGGCAGCATGCGGCAGCGAGCGTGAGGGAACTGCGACAGCACAGAGGAATGCAGCATTGCGAGTAAGTGATGTTACCGCCGCTTGCCCATGGCTATGCCCAGCAACGTGCGAAAGTTTTGTCGGGACGAGGGATTTTTTAATCGGCTCGCAAAGCGCCTTCGAGACACCGCATATCAAGCGAAGCGGGAAAGCCACAGCGCGGCCGTTCGACGGAGTGCAGGGGTCCAAAGTCGGCGGTCTGTTTATTATGCGAGTGCGTACGTACACCACGCGAGTACGACATTTGTTTTTATGAATGTGAGAAGGTTGATTACTAAGGGGGCCTTTTTTTTTTTTTTCGTGGGTGCACGTTACAATCGATGCTTCACTTCTTTCTTTTTTGGTCGCGGGAAACGGGTACGCGTTACTAAAGTCCCTAGATCGCTTTTCTCGGTTTTTTTAAGTAGCGACAACTACCTCCTCTCCCGGCACCCTTTCACACGCAGCACTTGCCGGCCTCCATGTTCTTCTTTTCCCCCCGGAGCGGAGTATGCGCATAGACAGCGTGCGGGCGTAAACGGTCGCTGCTGCGCAGCACGACTGGAGTATTAAGTTTCAGGTATGGGGTAACACAATCTAATACAAAGCAAGACTAGGTTAGAACTGCACTGTGGAGGCCCAACACAGAATTTCTCGCCGTATTTATGAAATCTAGTGATCTACGGTGTTCGTTTTCAACTCATCTTTTCCGGCGTCCCCAGCCTTATTGTACTAAAACCGGGCTGCAAAAACTGGCACCTTGTTAGCAACTTTCTTACGACGTTTGGGTCATATGCCATCCCTGCCTTTGCTTGTAACTGGAACGAGTGTTCCATGGGCATTCGTTTCTTAGGAAGATATAAAGACCAACGCGTGTGTATTGCGAAAACGCATGAGCTGCGCATTCGCGTGCAATATACAGGTAAGAACAGTAGCGCTTACAGAAATATGCTAATTAGGTGAGCACATGCTTTTTCCTTCTAAATCGTTTGCGGCTCATAAATGTTTAGACCAATATAGTCGTTGTTCCGCGCGAATTTCGGCTGCTTTCAGTCAGATAAAAGATGCGAAAAGCTTCTCATGCTCACTTAAAAATACTTGCTCCGTGCACAAACCTTACGCAAATATCTGATGTCTTGCTTACACTTATATCATGATTTACATAGTGAAAAAACAGTTCTATAATGAGTACATTATATTGTGTGTTATTGTGCACATATTTTATGAACTAACTCATTTTAAATCCTAATGAAATCTTTTATATATTTTTCTTTCTTTTCTCTAATCAGTTTTCTTTGAATGATGTTTGATTTCTTATACAAATTGTTGTTGTGCTTATATATTTTCTTCACTTAGACATCCTACTATCTTATTGCTATTGGACTAACCAGTGTTCTGAATTTTCATGAGCTGTACCATGAACGAGTCCCACTTTCAAACCTTTTTCTTTTATAATCTAGTGTTGATGGCAAGGTTATCGTACTGAATTGCACGCATCTTTTAATGCTACTATTATTTTTACATGGAAGTCGGCGCCACGGAATTGGTAACAAGTAACAGGCCTTTACGAGCATTCAATGGACATTGCAGGCGACATGGTTTTCCAATAATACAAATAATTTTGTATAATAGCTGCACTTCTGTCATTAATATTTTACCGAATCCAATTTTTTGAACACGGGACAGATATAGTTAGGGCATTGACCGAACCTCATTCAAGTTTCTTCCATCCATCCAACCACTGGCATCAGTGATGCTGAGGTAACACAACAAAGCAATCAAACGCTTCAGCATTGAAGAAAGTTTATTCGCTATACCAGCGCCTCGTGGGTGTGGTGCTTTTCTATGGGTGGCACAGCTAGGCGGCACAGCTGTGGATTTCAATTTCTTTATGCCGAAGTTCTTTCAGATGGCAGGCTCAAACTGGTCCTCAGTGAAATGATGCTGCAAAATACAGCACTGTCAGAGCACAAGTCGATATCTTTGACAGCGTGTACAATATTAGAAGTACAAACAACACATTCGTGACACAACATAGGTAACTTTCTCCTGCTTGTGTTTCCAATATATAAACAGGTACAAATGTGTAGGCGACACGCCTCTTTATAAAAAAGAAATTCACAGAGCCACAAGGCGAGCAGCGTTATTACAGAATTTCTTTGACGTTAAGTCCACATAGGACACGAAAACAGACCCTCGCTATTCCGCTCATATCACGCCATGCTTATTTCTTAAGCAAATGCTTGCAATAACCGGATGCAATCCTTTAGAACCGGTAAAGTGTGCGAAAAAGCGTAAGGTCACTAAATGCGGGTATGTGTGTTTTTCTGTTAAACCAGCTGCGAAGTACCCCGAAGCAAGGAGACTATGCGACTGAGCAATATCGTCCAAAGCGACGCATGCGCTTTGGATGTAGAGAACTGCAGTGGTGTATTAAATCAGGCCACAAGGGATCCTCCGGATGTATGTGCGTAAATCAAGACACAATACTTTTTATTCCTCCACTTGAGCTCCTACCAACACGCTGGCACCGCGGCATGAGTCGAGTACGCGCGAGTTGTGAACGTAGAAAAATACGCACTGTAAGCAGACTATGTTCGCGTAAATACAGTATGTGCTACAGTACGTGCTAAAAAGCGGGCGGACAGATGTGCGTAATTAAAAAGTCATGAACTCGTCAAGATAGAAGCGCTTACTCGAACTTCGGAACTGCCGAAAGCGTGGGGCGCTCTCATGCGCCTCACCAGGTTAAAAAGAAATAACAATAAATCTACTAGCATTTTTCATGATTCTGTGTACAAGGAAAATACGACATACCTTGCACAGCTTGCTGGACTTCGTGGGCTTGAAATGCTTTCTGCCTATTTTGTGCAGCCACATTCCACGCCTTGTTTTGTCGTGCATTCCGAGAGGCACAGAAAAAAGCGCCAACCCTTTTCTCGACTGGACGGGGCACCCCAAGGCACTACACGATGGCATTGTTGAGCGTGCCCACGCGTCGTCGACTGCAGGAAACACTTCGCACAAGCATGCAGAAGAAGACAGATGCGTACGAAAACACTCAACTAACTACTCGCGACTGCTTTCGAGTGAATGCAGATGCTGCCGGTGTAGCGAGCAGCCGTCACGGGTGCACGGCGTCGTCGGGGAGTAGGAATAACATGGCGACCGGAAGCCGCCGTCAACCGGATATGAGCGTTGGTCAATGAAATTCGTCAGCGGCACATCAAAACTTTACGCGTTACTATCGAGGGCGCAGCAGAATCGAGTAAATACGTAAATCTTCCGGATTCCGTTTCTCCAAACTTGGCATGTATTGTTTCAGTACTCGCGGTTTCCGAACCTTTCCGACTACCGCCGTGATGCCGCATGCAAGATTGACGTATAAAAGTTTCATTGTTCTACCAGTTCAGGTCAGTTATATTTCCTCAATTTCACTACAACGAAATTTTCGCTTCAACGAAATTTTTTCTGCACACCGTCAATTCCGTTGTAGCGAGAGTCGACTGTATTCACAAAATTCAAAATTCCTTTATGATGTGAGCACAATGCTCACATCATAAAGGCGCTCACTTCTCAGCACAAGTTTTGGACCTTGGGCTAGTTTGCTGGCCCTTTAAGGAAGCACAAGCCCCTGTTCACATGTTTCTATGATCACTATAAGGGTCTTTTGCATTCTAGAAAGCTTGTGTCATCGTGGTTATGGTGCATAATTTGCTGAGAAACCTGCATTGCAAGTGTCGCACACAGTACTCATACTGGTTCACTGACTGCTTTAACAATTTTGAACAGAAATGACAAAGTACTCCAGCCTTTGCCTCGAAGCCCTGAAGCTACTCAAGACCTTTGTGGAGCGCATACAAGGTGAACGATGATTTTGTGAATACTTTTTCTAGCATCTTAGGTATTCATCTTAGTACAGGCATCATGGCATGTCTCTTTATTGTAAAATGAAATACCTGCCCTGCAGCATTTGTGTTGTGCTTGCTTGTTATTATCAGAATAGTCACAAAATTAGTCCATTGAAATGAATAGAGAACACGGCTTCATAGTAGGTTTCACCTCACGCATTGGACAAAAGATTTAGTGATAAATTGCCTCTGTTCAAACGATTAGTTGTTGGTCTGAGAGCTTATAGGCCTTTTATGGGACTGGCACACTTGTATTTAGATAGTGTTGGTGGATGGTGGTGAACTTACGGGCACATAAACTCCAGTGAATATAAGAAAATTTATCTTTTACTTAACTTCTTGAATGTCACACTATGATGCAATATTCGGAAAGCATGGAACTAGCGATGACAATTTGCCTAAACTGTTGATTATTAAAGGCACAGCCACATTTATAATGACTAAGTGTTCTTTTATGCATACTTTGTTTCTGGAACGTTCAAACTTCCTGTATTCAGAGCGGATAGTTCACTCGAAAGTGAGGGGTGTTTAAAGGGGTCCTGAACCACCCGCGGGCTTGGTGAAAAAACATATTCTACGGCTAGTCTATGCTGTAATGAACATCTCAGCCAAATGCTGCAGCCATCCGCGAAGCGTAGTGCTCACAAGCCGAGCACAAAGTTTCCACTTCCTCAGCAGCTCTCAACTCAGAAACAGGCTTCTCCTCACGCTCCTTGTATGTGCTTTGTTTCATCATAGAGCATATACAAGGAGCATCGCTCCTATTGGCCGATGGCAGACACGCCCGCCGTGCCTATGTGCGGGGCCTTTCACAGCGTGCATTTCTTAAAACCAAAAGCGCGCGCGTCCTGCATGCTCGCTTTTCTTTGCGTTTTGAGTGTCTAGGCAAAATAGTTGCTGGAAATATGTTGAAATGTATATGTTAATGCACAAGTCTCATAGATGTGATTTGAAAGTGCCCGTAAACTATTTTGTTTAAGGGAAAAAAAATAATTTTTGATGTGCACCACCAATGTCACTGGCAATGTGTAATGACACACTGGATGTACACGTAACTGATAGTCTTCTCATCATCTGCTGAAAAGCAGAAGGCAGCAGGTTTGCAAACCTAATTCAAAATTTTCAAGACACTTCTTTGATTTTGCATTGCTAAAAAAAAAGCTCCTACCAACATTTTATGGGAGTTTTTTTTTTGTTGTTTATCCTCCCCTTACATATCTGTTTTCACATTTGTCAGTTCAGCGAAGCTTCTGCAACTAGTGAAGTTGACAGTTCTACAAGGCAAAAAGCAAGGCACTCTTCGGGCTGACGTAATTAATCTAAGCAGAGTTCGAGCACACGGATGCTCGATATGCTGTGGTAGCCAAGAGGACTTGATCGCACACCTCAGGAAAGGATGACGCATTCCAAGTTCCTGGACGAAGTCTTCCTGAATCCTCTGTCTTGGTCTCGTGAAAAAAACCAAGAAGTTCTCCGGTGCATTGGAAAGGCAAGTTGACGAAGCTCTGAGAATCAAGGCTCGCGATGGGACTCTGGGCACATGAGATAAAAAAACATGGCCGCTCAATTAGCGATGAAGTAAAATTCTATGAGAATGATTTGGTGTCATCTTGCTTACTACGGAAAAAGGACACGATTCGAGGCAAACAGAAGCATCTATACTTGATGAACCTGAAAGAGGTGCATGGAAGAGGAAATACAATTTGAGGTGTGGGTCCCCGACATTCTCCCGTCTGCATCCTCGTCATTGTGTTCTGGCTGGTGGGAGTGGTACACACAGTGTATGTCAGTGTATGTGTGTGCATGCATGAAGGCCTGAAAGAGACAACTGAAGAGCTCTTGGCTACATCGGTATGTCAACTTAACAATGAAGACAGCATTTTCAGCAAATGTGCATCCTGCCCAGGTACAACTTATGCAAAGACTGCGCTTCAGCAAAGCCTCGCCTGTATTATTGAGCGGAGACAATGTATATGTCCAGCAATGGATAAACGAAGTTCGCTGCTCACTCGAGACCATTGTTCTCACACCAGAAGAGTTTGCTAAAAGGTTCACAGACATGTTCAATCGGCTGAAGACCCATGATTTCAAAAGTAAGCAGCAGGCCAGGTACTTCCAAGGACTTAAGTCAAGCCTAAGTCCTCAAGAAGCTGTTGTGATAATGGATTTCACAGGGAACTACAGTTTTATACTTCATGATGCACCTTAGTTGTACCACTGTGTTAACGCACAGGCCATGGTGCACTTTGTAGTTGTCTGCTTTATCAAACAGCCAAACAACCGTGGCGATGTTTCTGTGCGATGTTTTGCCATTATTTCAGGCTGCCTGGAGCACGACACAGTCACAGTACACGTATTTTAGAGCATACACACAATTCAGTACTCAAGGCAGTGAAACGAGACATGCCACAAGTCAAAAAGATACATTACTTTTCTGATGGAGCTTCCTTGCACTATAAAAAACAAAAAGAACTTTTTGAACCTTTGCTGCCATGAGGAGGACCATAACCTCACAGCAGACTGGAACTTCTTTCGCACTTCACATGGCAAGAGGGCATGCAACGGTGTCGGCAGTACACTGAAACATCTGGCAGCAAAAGCAAGCCTGCAGAGGCTGTATGGTGGTGAGATTTAGACACCAGAGAATTTGTTTGCTTGGGCCAATAGTAATGTAAAGAAAATTACAGTAATATGGGTACTGAATTCCAGAATTCAAGAGGACCCAGCTTGCTCCAAGATTCGCCATGGCGATCGCTGTCAAAGGAACCCGACAGCTGAATCATTTCAAACCATCAACTCTTTCAACACTTCATGTTTGGATTACTTCAAACTTCAACACTTATGAACTTCCAGTGAGGAAGCCAGTGTGAATAACAAGGTAGCTTTGTTTGATACTAGTGATTGAAGTATCAGAAATGCGAATGGGGGCAGTAACATCGGAATGCAAAAAACCTGAACGACTAGAAACTTCCTTTTTGAAATGATAATTTCCTTTTGTTAGTGCTGGTAAACCATGTTGCACTGTTTTTAAGCTAGTGTGAGACTTCTCAGAGCAAGGAACCATGTGATCCATGCATCTGCGCAGCACCAAAGCAGAGCCAGACAATAAATGCCACTGCCACATGCACATGTCAGTTCTGTGCTCGTCTGTGACTGTCCTTAGTGTCTAAGAAAGCCAGCTGCGAAGTGACAAAAGCAACCTGGTCACAATACACATACACTGATGTGAAGTGACACTGGCAGAGTTTGCTTGAACAAGTGATGGAGTCCTCATACAAGCCCAAAAAACCACCACCAACATGCACACATTCTGCTGTGAAGGCAGACGTCGGTACCTGCCTGATAGTGACATTGGTTCAAATATCAAAAATTATTTTGCCTTAAAATTTACACGTACAAAAATTTTCACATTGCAACAGAAGACGTTTGAGCATACAGTGAACCATCTCACGTATTTTTATCACAAGGGCCTTGATGCATAATTTACGAGTGAATGTCTTTAAAAAGTCATTTTTGTCAACTTCACATGCATTTTTCTCAATAAACATTTATTTATATAAGTTGAAAATATTTTTAGCCGATACATCAACTTACAACAGAGCTAAAAAACTTTTGAAGCTGCCACATTGCTGCCACTGCCTTTATGAAGAATGTCTAAAAATGCATGTTTTCTTGCCTCTTTGCTAAGCCTATTTAAGCCGGAAAATCTTCGCTTCGTAGCAATATCGCGCTTCGTAGCAATATCGACTTACTTGTAACGCCGCTCAAAAGAACAATGACAATAGATTGCTTGAAAACAGAATGTGCCGTTGTACCTAGTTTCAAGGTTGAATACACGATTTATTCCCACCTGCCTTTTCCTTCCTACTAGGACATTCGAAGGGTGGTCACATGACCACATCATTTTTTTTTCAGTGAGGACACCTTGCTGAAATTGCTTTCACATAATTTCCTTCTAGCTCAATTTTTTTTCAGTAGAATCGGTGGTGGTCAAATTTTTGGCTGGGACGTTTCTCCTGGAATGACCCTACTGCCAAGGCCCTGCAGAGAATTGATACTACTGAGTGGCCATATAATGAGTGGACGTGCAAACCTCAAAACATTAATGAATGGTCGTAAACGCCCCAAGGGGTAGCATGCAGATGTGCATGTGTTCACGCCTATTTATTAGCATCAGCCATGAACCAACTCGTTCAGCAACAAGTTTTGCTAGTTCTGCAGATGAATTGCAGCAATGACTGATAGCACAATGCTCTGCATACTGCCCAGGTGAACTGATAGAGCTAATTACCGCTAATTATTATGATGATCAAGTCTTTACGGTGTGATTCACACGTTTGCGAGGAATTCCTCGTCACAACTGGAGCATCAATGCCAGTGTTGAGTAAAATGTCTCATTGACTCAATGGCTCATCCGCTGCCTTCACTTCCTGACAGAGTGGATAGCCTCACATTTTCCCGTGGAATGCCAAAAGACCTGACTCACGGATGTTGTGTTTTCACCAATAAGTTTACTACAACTGATTACCTATCATTAGTAATATTTGAACCAAAGTTGTGAAAAGTCATAAAGCTGTGTGAATATCAAAAAATTCTGAGTGCAAAGTGAATTCTAATATCTATGTTCAAGTGTGAATCCAATTGAATATTTTTCAAATAACACCATATCTAATTATGGAGAAATGTACTGATAAACATGGGCAAAAAATTTATTGTGTGACATGTATGCCCACAGTGTCATTCGAAAGTTCTGAAGAACAGTCCACCACTGAACTGTGCAATAGAAAGTTGAGGTAACATGGCTGCAGTACGTGTTAGCTTCGGTGCAATACAGGGGGCGTTAACGCTGCCACTGTACATGTGTTAGTTTCGCCGCAGTGCATTCGTGTTATGCGGCGAAGCGCAGTACATGTGGGAATGGGCCACTTGTCATGGGACATAGCATACTTTTTCCCCTTAATTGCCAACTTCTTTACAACTTACAATTCATACTATTTGTTTGAATAGCGAAAGTTAAGTGTGAATCGAATTGAATGGCAAATGCTATTCAAAAATTATTCGAAATTTCTAATATTCGCACACCTCTACTTTCTGGATATGAAGCCCTAATTTCGTCACCATGTCAAGAACAATAGGACTTTATGGTGGGCGAGTTGTTACATTGCGCTCCTCCATGTCTTTTTTTCTGTGTCTGTGCCAAGTTTGCATAACCCATTTTTCCTTACATATCAAGAACCCAGCATGTCTTTTATGTCTGCAAAAAGCCCACCTTCCCTGTTCAATGCAACCTCACAACCACATCCGCATTACAAAAAAGAAAGTAGCATTCAGGCTTATCTGAACGTCTAGCTGGTTCGACACTGATAACTGCACATCTTGACAGCAAGTCCTAGACTATGAATTTATCATTGTGGATTTGAGTGCTTGCTATCTGCTTGAGGGTATCTCTAATTTGTCCCAGTGGCTAAAAATTTGCAGAATTTGCGTCCTACTACAAACTCAATGTTATGAATGATGGCAGCCTAACGTCATTGCCTAAGGCAGCCTAAGGTACGTCATTGCCGCACCTTCGAGGCCCTCAAACTGCGCCGCATAACACCGAAGTTTGGCAGGCTGGCAAATGTAACGACTGTTGCTAGCATCGAGGACGACAGGTCGCCGGCCGATCTCGCGAACACCATAAGACAGATTGTTAGAGAGGAGTTAAGTCGCTGCACGGAATTGAACAACGACTTCCGTGATGCCCAACAGTCGCACTTTCCGTCACCAGCTCCTCGAGATCTGTCTGTTGCTGCGGCAACTGTCGGAGAGCGGCACCCGAGAAGGCCTGTATGGACGCAACACAACTACCACCGAGAGGAGGATAACGATCGTGCTGCAGGGTATCCCCGTCGAACGGCCTACTTGGAGCCACGGACATACCCGGTCTACGCGAACGTAAGCCGCGAGCCTCCGGTGTGTTACACCTGCGGTATCACGGGGCATATCTCTAGATTCTGTCCCCACCGTCGCCGGTCGCCGCGGTGGTACGAACGCCAACCACAACCAACGTCCTATGGAACCGAACGTCGCAACTATGACCACTCCTGGCCTCCCTGCTCGTTTGCTCCACCGGTGAGTTTCGGCAACAACACTTCACGACAGCATCCCCGCAGTGATTCCCCCGTCTCCGACCGCAGTCTGACTCCGCCGCCTTCACGCCAACGTCGGTCTCCTTCGCCGAGGCGGCGTTCATTCTCACCACCAGCTTCGGGAAACTAGGCTGCGCGACCGATGGGGGTGAGGTCGCCAGACACGATTCGACACAGATACCTCTGCCCGTTACTATGATGCGGAACAAAGTGAAAGTGGTTATTGACGGTGTATGTGCTATGGCCTTGGTGGACACCGGGGCAATGATATCGGTTATGAGCCTGACGTTCAAGAACCGTCTTAGACGTAAAGTGATGTTCTCCCTCGACAAGCCTACTAGATTCCGTGGAGTAGGCGGCGAAATACTGCGCCCCCTTGGTGTTTGTGTTGTGAACGTTCTGTTGGCGGATAAGTGTTATTTGACCGAATTTGTTATTTTGGAACGGTGCACACATGATGTTATCCTGGGCATAGACTTTCTACAAACTTGCGGGGCCTCTGTTAATTGCGGTGCCGGTGAGCTTTCGGTAAACAGCGGGAGTCCAGGAATCGTTGCATGCCCAGAACAGCTGCCAGGATTTGTGGACGAACCACATGAAGAACAGAAGACATTTGCTGTAGCTGATGACGTGAGGCTACCTCCATGGTCATTCGCATCGGTATCGGTAGTCGCTTCTTCCTATACTGATGTTTCATTTGACGCCTTTGTGCAACCACTTAGTGATTCTTGTCGGAAGAAAGACCTACTGGTGCCTAGCAGCATTGTATCGGTGATTAATGGCTTCACATCGTTGTGGGCACTAAACTGCTCTGCTGTGCCTGTGCATGTTCCTAAACACATGAAGATTGCTGTATTTGATGACGTCACGAGCAGTTCAACTATGGCCACAGGGGACGAGAAGACTTCCATTAAAGTGCGAGCCACCGGCGCCTTCGAAGAGGAAATTATAGGCATGGTCATCAAGTCGTTATCATCTCGTGAACGTAACACGTTAGTACAAGTGCTGTCCAAGCATACTTCTGTGTTTGACTTCTCCCAAGACCAGCGCCGCACGACTATTCCATCCTCGCGTGCCCGTCATCGAATTGACACCGGATCGGCTCATCCCATCCGGCAGAAGCCTTACCGAGTGTCGTCCTCGGAGCGCAAGGTTATCGCGGAGCAAGTACAAGAAATGCTTATGAAAAACGTAATACAAGAGTCGTCAAGTCCGTGGGCCGCACCAGTTATTCTGGTGAAGAAAAAAGATGGCTCATGGAGATTTTGCGTCGACTACAGACGCCTAAATGCGGTAACAAAGAAGGACGTGTACCCGCTCCCGCGAATTGACGATGTGATAGACTGTCTGCACTCTGCCTCCTACTTTTCGTCCCTCGATCTACGTTCCGGATATTGGCAGATACCTATGGACCCCGCTGATAAAGAGAAGACTGCTTTCGTTACACCGGATGGTTTATTCGAATTTAACGTTATGCCATTCGGTCTTTGTAATGCCCCTGCTACGTTCGAGAGATTCATGGACACAATTCTTCGCGGACTCAAGTGGGAGATATGCCTTTGTTATCTTGACGACGTCGTTATTTTCGGCCGCACTTTTGAAGAGCATAACGAGCGTCTCAGCCTGGTTCTGGAATGCATGGAGAAAGCTGGTTTGATTCTCAACTCCAGAAAGTGTAAGTTCGGGGAACGACAGACATTAGTTCTAGGTCATCTGGTCGACAAAGACGGAGTCAGACCTGACCCCCGCAAGATTGAAGCGGTCAGCGCATTCAAGCCTCCACAGTCATCTCGAGAGCTCCGTAGTTTCCTGGGCCTTTGCTCTTACTTCAGGCGTTTTGTGCCAAGATTCGCCGATATTGTGGAACCGTTGACGCGTCTGTTGCAGAAGGATGCACAGTTCCAGTGGACACCAGAATGTGAGTCATCGTTCCGTCAACTCAAGTTTCTACTGACGTCAGACCCCATCCTGCGTCACTTCGATCCTTGTTCCCCTACCGAGATCCATACAGACGCAAGCGGGGTAGGCATCGGAGCAGTGCTCGTACAAAAGCGAGATGGCGCCGAACATGTCGTTGCTTACGCGAGTCGCTGCTTGAGTAATTCTGAGCGAAATTACACTGTCACTGAACAGGAGTGTCTCGCAGCTGTTTTCGCTGTTCAGAAATTTCGCTGTTACATCTACGGCCGCCCATTCAAGATAGTCACCGATCATCATTCATTATGCTGGCTTGTCAGTCTCCGAGATCCTTCTGGTCGTCTCGCACGGTGGGCCTTACGACTTCAGGAGTATGACTTCGTGGTGACATATAGGAGCGGCCGCCGCCATGCTGACGCTGATTGTCTTTCCCGCTTACCACTTCCAACGACCCATTCTGAGGAGGACGCTTTCGACGACTGCCTGGGAGCTATTACACCCGAGTTTCCCGATGTGACCGTATTCCGACAGGAGCAGCGTAACGACGTCAGTTTGGAGCCTCTCTTCGTCGCGGCGCGCAATCCGAAAGCCAGTGGTGGTTTTTCCATACGTGACGGCTTGTTGTACAAAGCTAACCGCTCTGCAAGTGGCGCTCGCTTTCTTCTTCTTGTCCCGGAGAGCCTCCATACTGCTGTGTTACGTGCGATGCATGACGACCCAACATCCGGTCATCTTGGGTTTGCCCGCACCCTGCAGCGGGTTCAGGAGCGCTTTTACTGGCATCGCATGCGTCAGACAACAAAGCAATATGTGGCCAGTTGCGACCAATGCCAACGTCGCAAAAGACCTTCAACCGCTTCCCCAGGCCTTCTGCAACCGCTCATTCCGCCTCATGCACCTTTCGAACAAGTCGGCGTGGACCTGCTGGGCCCATTCCCACGGTCATCAAATAACAACCGATGGATCATCGTTTGTGTGGACCACCTTACACGCTACACAGAGACCGCGGCAGTACCGTCATCTACCGCTGCTTGCGTCGCATCTTTCTTGTTGCGTTATGTCGTCTTACGCCATGGCCCACCTCGCGTGATCATAAGCGACCGTGGTCGTCAGTTCGTGGCAGACACTGTTGAGGAGTTGCTTCGACTATGTGGAACGCAATTTCGGCACTCCACGCCGTATCATCCGCAGAGCAACGGCCTTGTTGAACGTACGAACCGAACCTTGACGAACATGATAGCCATGTACGTGTCATCGGATCACAAGAACTGGGATGATGTGCTACCATTTATAACATACGCCTACAACACTGCGAAGCATGAGACAACAGACTACAGCCCTTTTTATTTGCTCTACGCCAGGTCACCGCGGAGCTTCCTTGACACTATTCTGCCGTTTTCATTAGACACAGAAGATTCAGTAGCCAAGACACTTTGCCTTGCCGAGGAAGCCCGTCGAATAGCACGCATCCGAACATTGGCATCTCAAAGTCGCTCAAAGCAACGATATGACAGCACACATGAAGAGGTTTCGTTTGAAAAGGGTGATCTAGTGCTGCTATGGACCCCACAGCGCAGGCGTGGCTTGTGCAGCAAGCTTCTATCACATTATGTCGGCCCGTTCGTTGTGCTTGATCGCCTGAGTGATCTCACGTATGTACTTGCGCGGCTTTTGTCTAAAGACAGGCGCTCCAGGAAAACGCAACTCGCTCACGTTGCACGTCTCAAACGTTACTATCCCACCACAGCACAATGACTCACCCGGTGGGCTTCGTCTGCGAAACGGGGATTGTAACGGAAAGAGTAGGAGATGGGAGATGAAGAAGAGGACGACGAAGTGGAGTGCGCCATTGTACCATCTCCGTGGCTATCTACCTTGGCGATCCCTCATCCCCGCTGACCGTCACTTGTAAATAAACATCCTTCATCCGTAACAATACTACTACTTGCATGGTACGATTGAATTACAGCAGTTGCTTAAACTTGACATTAGTGTCACAGCATTCCACTCATTAGTGATTGTCCTCTGAAGTTAAGAATCACAGCAGTGACCACGTCACAAGTTTGGCAGCTCTTCTTCCAGGCAAGTGGTCAATGTCTAAGACAAATGTGGTCTGCTGCATGAACATGCCACCAAAAAAATGTTTGCAGCAGCATGTTCGTGCGGTAACGAACTCTAGAAGTGAGGTCACTAGGTGATTGTTATTTGGAAATGTGCTACAGTGCCCCTTTTATTTGATCTTTGCCGCAAGTTGCTAGATTGAATCTATGGGCGAATTGGTAGTCTACGATTGGAATGAAGCTGAATTCAGTGCAGAAATTTGGCTATAATGATGATGAAATGACAATACGCAAGTTCTCATATTAACTTGATCATGTATTATTTTTTCTACGTTGAAAATCTAACATAACTTTTTCAGAGGCTTCAATGTGCCACAGGATTTGACTCAGGCTTTTGGAAACTACATTGCAGGCACTCAGACGTCCTGGATTGTGGGCCCATCTTTTGAGAAGCTGCAGTGCGCCGTGTCGACCATGGCTACCCGCGACAATGTGGAGCTCAGGAACTTGGCCCAGGAAGTAGCAGACATTATGGCTGCATTCACATGACAGAGACATCAGTAGAATACACATAAAATAAAGTTTGTTCACACCGCTTTAGCATCCGCAGAATTCCAGACCACGTGCCTCCGGTCATATGCCATGTTGTGACCACTATTGGCAATATGGAAGCAGTGCACCAAGCTGCACCGAGGCAGAAATGCTGAAGAAGGCAGCTGTCTTCCGTGTACATTGCACCATGGCTGCGCAGAGACCAGTAGGAACGGCCTTTATGGTGTTATCTGCGTGGTGTACTACACGCAGAATTTCAACTTGTTCCGAAACCAAAACGACTCTAGCGGCAAAGTCAAGCCAGTCTTCAGCTGCTGCTAGCGGCTTTGACTAAACACACCAGTGCACCGCGTGCACTCTGGTTGCAATTCTAGCACACTTTGCTCTGGCACTGCCAATTTTTGTATTGCCGGTTATTGATTCTTGTGCCGTTTGTCTAACAGAGCATTGCATCGGCCAGTTTTTTAGGCCAGGGCGGCGCCCTAGCCGAAAATTCCACACCTGCCCGAGCCCGGCCAGTATCTTTTTTAAATATGGCGTGCGTATCCGGCCCTGGCCTGAAAAGTGTGGGTAGAGCCTTGTTGGTTATCCTGAAGATGCTAGCCACACACAGCAACACAGGGTGTTTTCTGTGGATACTTTTAACTGCTTCACAATTTCCACAGGGTATTGGTTTGTTATACACCCATGCTATTAAATAGTTACACGCAATATAAGTAGGATTGTTCGTTTTTGGGTTTTATATTTTTGAAAATTACGGGGTTAAATGTTGGGTGCTATTTTTCAAGGTAGTGATTGGGGAGAAATCAGGTTTTTGGCAGAATAATTCCGAAATTGGGTTTTATTTTTTCAGGTTAAATTTACAAATTTGAATTTACAAATGAGAGTCTTATAGCATCCATACTGCTTGCACACAGATTGTGAAAAGTACTATATACGTCACTGGCGTTCACTTAAACCAACAGAATCTGATTTTGTGTTCCCGAGGTGGGGTAAGCTCCGCCCAGCACAGAAATTGGTTATGTGGCACTAAAATTCAGGGCTGGAAAAATCGCATATACCGCTATACTCTTCTAGCATATTCTGGATGTGAGAATCGGGTTAAATCAGCTTTTCAGCCTTTCATTACCTCAGAAAATCAGCCCTTCTTTTGTATGTTTGAGTTAGGAATAATTCCTGCAACAGCTGCTGGGTTTACATGGACATGCAATATATCAAAATGAAGAACAGTAAGTGCACTTTCAAACAGCATTAAGTTTATTTCAATCGATAAAGAAGTTGTTTTCTGCAAAATCACAAACAAGCAATTTTAAAACTCAAAAAGATTTGACGGAATACTATCTCTGGCAAAATTTTTTTCTAGCAAATCTTAAAATGTACATAATGTGAAACAGCGCACGGACGGGACAAACATAAGGAAAAAGACAGTAACACGAGCGCTGGTTTCAATTCTACGTCACATTATACACCAGTACCAACAGGCCCGAATCACATCCGTTTTGAACTTAAAATATACAAATTGTTTCAGTATTACTTGGCACTCTCTGTATCAAGAATCACAATCTTAGATCGAGTGCTTCTGGAGTTATAAAAAAATACTTACGCACAGTGGTAGTCAATTATATGGTGGATTTTGGTTAGAATATTTTTTTCATGAAAAAGAATAATTACAGGCATAAATTTGTGTATATGAATGTATTAAATGCTCATCTGAAAGGTACAGTTTGGAAAATAAACAGTAATTAAAAGCGTAATTAAAATTAACAAATGGAAATTAGTTACTAACTGGTCCAAGCTAAACTCTCACGGGAGCGACTTCAATGTCTGCACCGCCACTTGAACCAGAAGGAATGCCTCTAAAGGCCTGACCACATCCACGCGATAGCCTAACAACAGCGACAAACAACACGACTGGCTGACACTGGCATTGTAGTTTGAAGCAACCACATGCAAACAACGCAACAAGGCAAAAAAAGTGATATTTGTAGGACTAAATCATGGCCTCCGAGACTTGGCGTACCAGCAGCTCCGGTGCATGCAAATTTTGGAGGCCATGACCCTATTTATGTCGTACTAATAAATAGTGAAATATATTGGAAACCCCAAGAGGCCAACGAATTATCACCTTAATACATTGGTTCTAGAACAATGCGCCATTGTTGCCATCAAAAACAAATGCCATGCCGTTAGTGGGAAACGCTGCATGTAGTGCCATCCGGTATCTATGAATTGAACTACCCTTGAGGCTCACGGCAACGACTTAGGCTTGGCTGTGTCAAAATCTGCCTGTTTTTTTTTAATAATGGCTACAGAAGATATCGCTTTAGTACATGAGAATAAGGGAAGGCTATATTTTAAGGTTTGTTTCTTGCCGTAGGCGTCAATAGCAAGCAACTAGTGCGAATTAGAATTGAAGTGTGCACTTTGGTTGCTGCCATGTTGCGAAATCACTTGGCGACGCGCTCTTTTCTGTAGTCTGTTTCAGAAAATCGGTGCAGCACTGTGAGAACTACAGGCCCCTTCGGCCAGTCAGGAGGGCAGTCAGGGGGACACACATGTTAAACGTATCCCTCCACGCCATGGCATCTTCCAATGGTGAACGCTGAAGCGGCAGGAGAAGCTTTGGAAAGAGGAGGAGGAGGAGGACAGAGTGAGGCCCCTATTGGCCTTGAGATTGACATGTAGATGGCAGCACTGTCACTGCGTGACTGTGGATAGGCGCTCACCGGCACACATTGAAATGTACACAGCGGCACTCTGTTGTGAGCGGTTTGTGGAAGTCATTAGCTAAATAAAAGCTTTAATTGCAGTCAAACAGTAATACATGCATCCCTCAATCTCACGTCAGCGCAGTAATTATGCAAAACATTTTTATTGCATGTGAAGGAAGCTGATATGCCATTCAACAGGGTAATGACATCACCCACCCTCACAGTTTGACCTCCTCGGCACTTCTCGCCAAAAATTTTTCTCTCACCATACTTAAGTTCTCTACTTTCCACAATATTGGTGTTGCTATTACATGACTGAAAGTGTTTAGTTCTTGCTCATTTTTCTCTATTAGCTGCAACAAAACAGGGCTGTTGCTGCACATTGAGTTGAAGTAGCAGCTTGTGTACTCCACGCTGTAAGCTTACACGAACACTTGCGTTTAAATACCTTGCATATCATCTTCCATGAAATGCAAGGCAGTTAACTGGCTCAGTTAGTCAAGCTACACGACTGTATACGCCGCTTGAGTGCTATCATGATATTTGACACACGCCTATACTAAGTAAACATTTTAATAATCAAATGCTTCACTTTCTTACCATGGTTACTTGCATGGCCTTGACAAGAAAAGGTTTATTTTTTATGCACGTAAAAAAAGAGGTGGGTCATTCTATGCCAAACGTCCCAAACATTGTGCTTGACCCTCTCCAATTGTATTGTAAAAAATTGTGGACGTTCATATCAGTGCAATATTTGTCCTCGGAAAGTATCTTTTCGAAAAAAAAAGCTTTGTCTATTACAGTGACTTGAATTTTGCCTTAGTGGATGAAACCTCGGTTGCAAAAGAATACTCTAAAAATATAATACTTCATGGAACACCTTAAATATCTGCTATTTGCTTGAAAAAGAATGGCAATATCTTATTGTCACCTATTGACGACCACTACTATGTCTCACGATGTGCTTTGTGGTGAAGCAATGCTGCAATTCTGTGCCCATTTTGATTATTTTTAAGGAATTCTGCGAATATTACTGACACAATAGGACACATGGCTGGATAGTTGGCAGTAAGCATGTCAAAAAAGTATTGAAGTCGATGACCGAGCAGTTTCGAAGTGGAAGGGGCGCAAACATTGAAAAATGTGTGAAATGCCCCATGTTCAGGCGCATGTAGAGTGGTGATGTGGTTCAAGTAAAAATGCACGCTTGGTCTCATTTGGAAGAGTAAACAAAGGAGATTTACTTGTGAAAGTTTAATCCGAGTGATTTTTGTTTTAGGCGAGAAACAAAATATTATGTTAAGCGTTTGCGGCGTGCCTGAGCGTGGGCCCATAAGTCCACTTCACTGTGCCGTCACACTTCCTTGGTGCAACAGAAATATGCGGCGCCCTCGCGGGTGGCATGACCCAGATGTGCTCTTCAAGCAGAAAATGTCTGCTATTTTCCATCGTGCTCACAATCACATATCGCGAGATGATATCACTGCAGTACTGCATTTACACGGTGTTTCATGCTTCAGTTATTCAAAAGAATGCCAAGTGCACTTTGCCGTATGCATCCAAACTGAAAAAAACTGTGCCGAACCAGAGGTGCGACGACGACATAACACTCACAACACAGGCGCTCAGTGATTTTAAGAAAGCACAAAGACTGCAGTATAATGTCAAATAATACTATAACTAATACTTCTATGCTTGGATAACAATACGTGAAAGCATTCAGCAATGCACCGGGTCAGGGAACAAACATATTGGAGGATATGTGTGATATATGCGCGCTAATGTAAAGGTGCAGTGGCTATAGCAGACGCTGCAAGGAACTATCCACCTTTGGGAGCTTCGTCCACTCGCCACTAGGCGCTGACTGTGCTCAATCTCGAGGCCAATTGGCAGGTGTGGCTCGCAACTGCGTTACAGTGTACTAGAAGAGGGCAGTGGGCTTACTCCGCTGCTCGTCTGACGCAGTTGGCGTCGCATTGGAGAGGTGGCGCCACAGGCATCTTTGATGGAAGCTTCGCCTGCAGAAGTTGCCGGCTGCTGGCCGCTCGCGAGAGTTGCAACGCTCGTTTCCTCGATATTTGTAATACACTTTCATGTAATGACTGCCCTATGACTACATTGAGAGCGTATGTTGCTTACGCTTCGCCGTCTTTTTTCCTTTTGCGATAGCGTTTGCTGAAAGTGAGTCGATGGCAGCCTACACAGCGTATGCCGTTCTAGTTCGACGCAGTTAACGCATTTTTTTTTTTTTTGAGGTGGGGAAGGCTTGAGTTCTTTGCATATTTTGACAAACACCAGATTTGTTCAGGCCACATGGTATTTTTCCGAATATGACACCTCGGCGAAAAGGACGATGTACCTCTCAAAATATACGGTTTCATACAGCGACCAAATATACGTACAGTTACATGCCGTGTAGATCTAACCTAAAATGATTTTGTAACAAGGTTATGCTCTGCCTTCCATCAGATAATTATAAAACAGCGCACGCTCGCTTCCTAGATAAGCTAAAACGTGCAGGCGTGCTGGCTTGGTTTGTGCCATTGTTGTGCTGAAATTGTAGCTCAAATATCTTTTGTTCTACTTCGGTTGTTGCACATGGAACAGTAGTTCTCTGGGGTTATTCATAACCATAATTATGCAGTTTCAGGTCTGTTAGGCATATGTACAGTGACATAATGGACAACGAAATTAAGATACACACGAAGCTCATGTTTCTAACACGAAGCTCTTATTTGTCAGAAAGGAGGTATAACATCCAGCCATTAATTCACACACTTTATTCACTTCATGCGCAACGGCTTCAGCTGCTTGGCCCTCTGCCACTTTCCTGCTTTGTCACTGTTTTGTCCTTTCACATAAAAATGACGACGTAAAAACTAATTAATTTTTTGTGAGGGTAGCTGCATGTACTGTACACTGCAACCAATTTCGATGGAAAGTCTGTGCTGAACAACTGCCAGCCGACCCACCCCATAGCCTCCGCCGGAGAGTAAGTCCACTGCCCACCCCACTTTAATGGTCCGTCTGAAGCTTCCGATCGCTTCCTCCTACAAGCGGTCCTCTTGCGTCGGCTTTTTACTAAGGTAAGCTGGCAGATCGGGAAGAAGCGTCGGCACAGCATCAACGCGGAGAACGGGTCTCCCACGAGGTATCCGCACTTCTTTTCGCTGGATAATGTGCGCATAGTCTCTGAGCACATGATGCGACTCGAAGTGGAGCTCGCACACTGCGCTGATGTCTTCCAGGAGCTTGTCCGCCCTGTGCAGATTTTTTTCCCATTCTTTACGCCTGTTCTCATCCTTCGGGACGCCGAACAACGATAGCTTCCGCCCACCCTTCACGAACACGTAGCCTCTTTGGCACCGAGGCGCGTAGCAGTGGGTTTGCTGATATCGCGGCACGGCTCAGGCACTAAAAAGCATACTAATTTCTTGCGTGGTGCGTACGGCTCAACGCTGACGGCAAAAACACGGCGCTACAACGTCCACAGCAATAAAACGTGGCTCGACAATTGCTGCTCTGCAAGAGCTGGCCGGCACTTTCAGCCGCAACGCTCCTCCCACGTTCCATGGATGGATGGATGGATGGATATTAGGAGCGTCCCCTTTATAACGGGGCGGTGGCCGGGCCACCAAGCTCTAGCTTTATTTCTTTTTCGTTTACAACCATTTCTTTTCCCGAATCCCACATATTTTCACAACTAATTTTTTCCTCGTCTATTTATTTTATCTATTATCGTTCTGCTGTGATGGAACAATCTTACCCGAACTACCTTCCCAGTCAAAAAAACCAAATGGGTCCAACTGGAGAATTTCCAGTTGCCACCAATTGGTGTTGGACCAGTTGGATTTTCGCCACCCTTTGGGTGACATACCATTCATAACTAACTGGGAGCGTTGAGTTCCGCCCGAACCGCCGAAGAGAGAGGACGCCTTTTTTCGCCGCTCCTAGAGCTTCGCCCTTTCTCTTCCGCGCCAGCCGCAACTCCTTGGCCTACGAGAGCGTCCACCCGGCCGCTCCGCTTCGCACGAGCTCGGCGCCCATGCGCGCTGCAGCTCTGCCTTCGTCGCCACGAACGCGTGGATTTGACCCTGCTGACGCCGACCCCTTCTGCTGCATAGTGCCGTGCCACGTGTACGTACGGCAGCGATGGAGGGCAAGCCCTTCGAGTACGAGGGACCATATCGCCCGGACCCCTCATTGTCCTCCTACGAGAACGCACAGCTCCAGTTGAAGTGGGACATCCGGTGCATGAAGCGCAGGGAACAGCGTCGTTTGGAACAGCAAGCCGCGTCCGCCATCGACAGTCGGTCCCAGTCAAAGGCGCGCGAGGAGCTTCCTCAGGCGCCCGCGCCTTCCAGACCTGCACGATCGTGCGGTGTGGCTGCCTTCCCTGTCGCCGCCACACCTAGCTACCGCTTCGAACACCCCTGCTGCTGCCACTCCTGTCGCAGCAACGAGCTCCACGGAGGTCTGCCCATCGTCCGCGCTCCTTCCCCTCTCATCGGACGAGGAGATGGACGTCACGAGCACGTGCAAGCGTGCACGTGAGCCCAGCGAGGACGACGATGCTGCAGCCCCCCGCAAGCAGGCCGCGAGCACCGTGCCCGCCCCAGCTCCTGCCGAAGCCGTCCCTGCGACTTCGGCCACCATGAACGTGCCGGCCTCCGCCGCCGACATGATTTCGACGCCACCGCAGCCACCCATGCCACCTCCGAGTGTTGCTGCGGCAGCCCAACACAGGGTAGCTGCTCCTGTAACCACGCGGAAGGCTCGGAAGCAGCGGAAACGGCGCAACGCCAAGCGGCCGCGGAAGCAGCAGCCCCGCGTCCCAAAGCAAGCCACGGAGGAACCGTCGACCCCACCTCCAAGCCCCTCGCTCGTCGAGAGCGACTTCCAACTCGTTGTCTCGAAGGCAGCCCGCCGGCGAGCGAGGGCACTCGAGGCCCGATCCTGCGGTCGTGGGGACGGTGCTCTTCCGTCCGTCAACACCCGGCAGCAGTTTTCGAGGATCGTCTCGACTGGCGATCGCGGCGGCGCTCTCCGCGCGGCCCAGTGTGGCGGCGGTGCGCATCAACCACCGTCGAAACATCGTGGCTGCGGATGCGTCGTCTGCGGAATGCCTCTCGGCGCTCCTGTCCATCAAGGAGCTCAACGGCGTCCTCGTCGCCGCCGGGAAACCTGCAGATCGCCGTACGTGCACGGGCTTCGTGTACGGCGTTGATGGCGACCTGACCGATGCCGAACTGCTCACGGCCGTGACCGCGAGTGTTCCCGTGCTCTCCGCGGCTCGCAAGGAGCGCGGCTGTGAAGCTCCGCTTCGCCGGCACCGTTCCCCCCGAGACCGTGACCTTCTGCAAGATGCCATTCCGGGTTCGCCCGGTGAGGCCTCGTCCCCTGCAGTGCCTCCAGTGCGGCCGCTTCGGCCATGTGCTCGCCACGTGCCCACGCCCGGAGGACTGCATACGCTGTGCCCGAAAGCACCCTGCTTCGATGAAATGTGCTCCACGGTGTGTGAACTGTGGTGGTGGCCATTCCGCAAACACCCCCACCTGCCCCAGATGGCAGGAGGAGAGGCGCGTGGCTACTATCATCGCAGCTTCACCGAGTCCAGTGTCTCGGCGGGCTGTGAAGGCGGCGGTGCGGGAGGAGAATCATCTTCGCTCGTACGCAGCTGCCCTCAAAAACGGCCCACCGACCAAACCGCCAAAGGAAGGCGCACGCCCCACCCCGGCGCCGCGCCGCTCCCTCACCACGCCAGCAAGCTCTGCCTCCCCGGCCTCGCCTGCTGTTTTGCCTGTTGCTGCTCCGCCGGCCATGCCTTTGGCGCACGCTCGTACCGTGCGTGCCCCGAACTCGTCCATGCCGGCGTCTCTGAACTCATCTGCTGTACCAGCAAGCCCCGCCCTCCCGGCCCCGCTTGCTACAACGCCGACCCCCACGAAGGAAGCAAGGGATGCTCTTATCCAGCTTCTTTCTGACTTGGGAAGGCAAGTCGCCGAATGATTTCCGGCGGACAATCCGCAACGTGTCGCGATCCTCCAGATTGCCAGCGTATTGCGCAGTACTGTGCTGAGCATGTAGAACTTCACGCCGGCGGCGGAAACGCCAAAGCATTCGTACGGCTGCTGCCTCTGGACCGGCTGCCTTTGCGAGCAGTGGGACGTGCTTGTTCCTGCTGCTATCGAACGACCTTTCTCTCTTCCTTCTTTTCCTTCCTTTCTTCTCTTCCACTTTCATATCCCTTATCCCCTCCCCTAAGGCGCTTAGCCGTGTCCCCAGCATGGGTGACAGAAATTAGCGTCTCTTCCTTCCTAATAAACCACTACCACCACCACTGGGAGCGCCAATTGAATCCAACTGGCATCCCAACTGTATTCAAATGGCAGCCAGTTCGAAATAACTGGTGGCCAATTGGTAAGCCATGTAGATCTGATTGGTTGCCCAACTGGATTGCTTTTGCAAACCAGTTCGATCCAACTGGTCACCCAATGGGATGTGAATAATTTTTAGGGGCGAAGCTCCTTAAAGCGGCACCCGTTCGTCCCTCGTCGTAGTCGTAGTAGTGCGTAACCAGTCTTACGCTTTGACCTCCAAGGTGGTGCCGGTGGGAGATTTCTCCTGTGCGTTGTTGAACAATAAAAAATTCGCAGCGTGCGCGCCCAGGTGAAAATATCCAAACTGGTCCCAGTTGGTCCCAACTGGTCCCCGTTGAACTGGTTTATGGTGAAATTCCCAGTTGGTCCCAGCCCCAAATGGGACCAGCTGGTCCCAGTTGGTCCCAGTTCGAATTGGTTCCAGTTGGAACCAGTTGGTCCCAGTCCTACTGGGAGCAGCTGGGACCAGTTGGTCCCAGTCCCATCTGGGGCCAGTTGGTATCAGCTCCGGCTGGAAAAAAGGAGCAGCGCTTGGGCACCAGCACAAAAGGTGCCAATGAGCAACCACGCATACACAGCTATGCTAAACAATGACAGTTCGGCCAGTCAACAAGTTTATTTTTTATATGCGCTATCAGACTATGTCTTCGTTGCCTCAGTGGGTGCAGCAAACCGTTTGTTGGGCCATCATACGTCGCGATTTTTTTTCAGAAAGGAGCTTCATGACGTTGGTGATGGTGGATGACACGTTGTTCCCCTTCATTACCGGTAGACTGTCGCTGTAAAGTTTAACAGAACAACACGGTCGAATGAAATATATATAGATATAGCTTTGTGCAGAAAACATACAAGCACTTTGAGCCATCTTGTCAGCACAACACGAGAAGCCTTGTTTACAATAAAATGTTCCATCGTGCCAACAATCTAGCCTATGATACAACGTTGCGGTACTTCTACCTCCGGGATATACAGAATAGCTTGCATTCAAAATACAAGTGAAATAATTATGTACCTTCAAATTGCTCCATCGTCGCCAACAAATCTATCGCAGATCGACACCCGCGCAACACAAAGGATCTACATATCCGTGCTTGCCATGGGCGAAAACATTGGTCACGTGCGTTGCCTGCAGTCATCAGGTCTTCCGGAGATGAAGCTAGCAGCACACAAGTCCCAAAATTATATTATGCAGCACACAAGTCCCAGACTGCTTCGAAAACATCACAACTGCGCGGCGCACGCGCACGCTTAGCCTCCGCACGCACACCTCATTTCACCGGCTTGGCTTGGCTGGCTTGGCCTATCCTGCCGCACCGGCCACGTGTGCCGTACGAATACTAACGTTGCGTTTCAGCATTTTTAGGGAGATGTCAAAAATACTTCTGTACGGAACTTTCGCTGCACATTTGCGTAAGCAAATATTTTTTGCAGTCAATAATACTTCAAGACATAAATGTGTACACGAACGCATCACCATACATTGATTTAATTTCCAATGCATATGCTGTGCAAACCTGATATATATTCCGTCTCCATGAAAACATTGCAGAACGTTAATCCGAACACACATACAATGTATACATGTGCAGCCTCTTTCAGTCCATTTTCATACCCCAGGTAGACAAGATTTCCAGGGCCCTCCACTATCATAATCATGTCGTAGTTTTGAGATGTAAAACCAATTATAAAATTAGTCTATTTTCAACTACCCATACACGCACGGATCTTGAATTGCTTTGACCTAAGTGTCCCTTTTTGAAGTATATAGATCACCGCCAAATACATGGCGCCCAATTTGGCTGCCAGCAGATGCATGCACATGGGGTCCCAGCACGACCACCTCTATAAAGTTTATAAAGGAGGTCGTGGGTCCCAGATGTCCTAAAATTGGGACCAGATGCAAGCCTGATGGTCCCAGTTTCCTCCCACATGAGGTACCAAATTGGCCCTGTCGGGTCTCAGATGGGCCCCATCGGGTCCCAGACGCGCCCCATCGGGTCCCAACTGGTCGCCATCGGGTCCCAGTTGGCCGCCAACGGGGACCAGTTGGTTCCAGACTGGGACCAATTAGGAACCAACTGGGACCATTTGGTTCCAGGCTGGGACCAGTTGGTACCAGTTCATTACCAGTTACACATTTTCACCTGGGCGTTAACTAAAAGCCGAATTCTTCTGTCTCTCATTCCCCATCAGCAGCCATTTCGTGCGTCCCCGATGTATGTAGTAGTAGCAGTAGTTAGTAGTAGGTAGCCACCGGCGCGTGCCTGCTGGAGTGCACGCACGCGCCGAGGGCGAGCGCGTGGCACCTGGCGCTCGCCCTCGCCGCGAGCTCCGGGAGCCACGCGCTCCCCGGCAAACTCGACACTGCCCCGGCAAACGCGAGAGACAACGTTGGCGCAGGCAGCGTCTCCTAGCGAGTTTCTTGATTGAGAAATACCGACTGCTCGCGTTGGAGAAGCGTTCACCGGCAAAACCCATATATATATATATATATATATATATATATATATATATATATATATATATATATATATATATATATATATATATATATATATATATATACACACTGGATCTTGACTTGCAATGAAGTGCCGGTGGGAGATTTCACTTGTGCATTGTGCATGTTGAACCGTGAGGATTCGTAGCATGCGCGTTAATTAATCCGGAACTCGGCACGATCTACGATGCACATCTCGAGCTTCGCCCACTCATCATCATTCACTCCGTGGATATGCTGTAATTTTTTTTATTTCTTTTTTGTGAATTTGGGTCATTAACACAGATCTCATCCGACACCATAGAAACCACGCAGTCGACGCAGTCTGACTGCGCGAGCAAAACACTAGAGAAAACTTCCAGTGGAGAAGTGCAAAACGAAAAAATAAAAATGCTCCACTGACGACGGATATGATCACGTCCATCAGGCGTATTCTGACCTGCATGGTAGCGCCACGTTTTCACAAAAGATAGGCAATTTTTTGGCAGATCCGTTAATGCAAAGATGAAATAAATGCTCTGGTCCTGTGACCTGAGTAAGGTACAAAGATCTTTTATTTAATCAAGGTTGTTACAGCTGCAAAAATATATATATGGGCTATTTTCTTGTTTCAAAGTGTTTCACATTTCTGTGTCTTCCAATTGAAACCATTTGGGTTGTCAGTGAAGACCCATTGAAACCAACTGGTTGAACCAATTAACTCCCGACTAGACATACAAAATGATGAAAAAGTGACTCCCAATTAGAATTGCCCTACCAACAACTCCTTAATGTCAAATTCATATAGTGTAAACAACTAGACTCAGCAATCTTCAAGCATTCTGATGATGGAAAAGCTTGAATCAACCATAATCGGGCATCCAATTGGACAATCCAAAGATTGCAATTGGAAGATGGCTGTCCCAATGGGTTCCCAATAGGTTCCCAATTGGACCGTTTGCAACCAACTGGACTACAGGTATTCCAATTGGGAGGCCAAATGGAAAACTCTGTGCCAACTGGTATGGCCAGTTGGAACTGTCAAGTCCAGTTGGACTGTCCCATTGAAGTTTGCCACTCCATTTGAATTCCGGTTCACTCCACTTGTGATCCCTTTACTAACAAATGGTATATCCAGTTGGACCAATTGACTTTTTTTTACTGGGTTGCGCTTTTGTTTGCTCCATACTTTTGCGCCACCAATGCTCTAAGCACCTTTTACTTATATCTATCGCCGGCATGTTCAGCTTTCCCCTGTTACTCCTGAAACCCATGGCCTCCTGTAGGGTAGTGTCCACAGCTACACCTGGGTGGACATCTGTACATTCAATCAAAACATGGTCTGTCGTTTCCCTAGCTTTTCAACAGCACGTACATGTGGAGGAGGAGGGAGGAATAAACTTTATTTAATGTCCTGTACATGGCTAAAGAGCCCGCCTAACTACTCCCACGTTGGAACCGGGAGGTCAAGCCTCCTGGCCCTATCGTGGGCGTACTGGACAGCTAGGACTTGTTGCTTGTGGTCTTGCGACTTGATCATGCTTGAATACCTGTCACGAGTAATGCCAGGGCCAAGCGACCCACACTCCCAGAACATATGTTCTGATGTACAATCGTCTTCCGTGCAGGCTTTACATATAGTATTCATGTCTTGAATGTTATACCATTCCTTGTACTGTACAGGTGAGAAATATGAACGTGTTTGTAGTTGTCTAAGTGTCACTGCTTGTGACTGCTTGTCACTGCTTGTGCTTGTTTGATGTGTGGAGGAGGGAACAGCCTCCTACTCATGTAATATTGCTTTGTAATTTCGTTGTGTGTCATGGGAGTATCTCTGAGTGTATTCTCAAATCCAGCAGAGTCGATGCCATTTGTAAAAGCACCCCGGTCAGTGAGTTCGCGGGCGCACGTACATGTATCCCCTTCTTTATTGAATTTCGCTCTGTAACTTCGGGTTCTCAGGCAACCGGACCTTGCCTCAAACAGTAAAGCGCTTCCCTTTGAATTATCGTAAAATTTTTCTCTCTTGATTTCGTCTTTCCCTTTTCGGTAGTTGTTCAATGCCGGTTTCTTCTCCATTCTTGCTATCCAATCCGAGTTCTTCGCCGCTCTGACCATGCTCTTAACGCTCTTTTTCGTCCCATCCGTTTCGTTACTGGATGTATACTTACTGGTAAGCTTCCTAGTTCTCTTCCTCCATTGTGAATCGACGTTCTTCCTATACAAATACCTGAATACTTTCGCTGCCCATCTACTTTCTTTCATATTCCTTAATCTCTGTTCGTACCTAATTTTACTCTGAGCTTCCCTTCCCTCAAAGTCAGACCATCCCATATCCCCCTTAACAGCCTCATTTGTGGTCTTCCCATGGGTGCCCAGTGCGAGATGTCCGACCGTCCTCTGATTCACGTCCAGCCCTGATTGTACCTCTGACCTCATGCACACCACTGAGTTTCCGAATGTAAGTGCTGGCACCATTACACCTTTCCACAAACCTCGAATTACCTCGTACCTGTTGTAACCCCACAGCGCTCTATGCTTCATTATTGCGGAGTTCCTCTTTCCTCTATCATAGCTTTTTCTTGTACTTCCATGTATCTATTCCCATCATTTATCCATATCCCGAGGTATTTGTACTATCGTACTCTGGGTATCTCCTCGCCCTGTATTGATATGGTCTGATCGTTGCTGTCACTGAATATCACCCAACCGCATTTTGTTACACTAAATTTTAGCCCTAAATCTTCACTTTCCCGACCACATATACTAACCAGACCCTGCAAATCTGTTCGACTGTCTGCGAATAGCACAATATCGTCTGCATAAAACAACCCGGGGAGCTTTTGTTCTATCACTATATACCTGCCTGTCTGTACGACAGCTTAAAACCAATATTGCTCATCTCCAATGATTTCTCCATTCTCCTCATGTAAAGCATGAATAATAGTGGGGACAACGGGCATCCCTGCCTCAACCCTTTACCTATATCGACGGCCTCCATTCTACCATTACTCGCCACACCTTCCCATTCCACACATACTGTATTTCCACTGTATATTTCCTTTAAAGGGGCCCTGCGACACTTTTTTAACTGCCGTCTGCAGTACTGCAGTGTGTGTAGGATCGAATGCTGAGATGAACGCAAAAAGAATTATGCAAATCGGTCGTCTAGAACTGGAGTTATTAGCCCTCGAAGTTCAAAACACGAGCAGACAGCATGAAACCAACATTCCTTTTCGTATTTCGCTCTCCCGCTGACGTCAGTAGAGGCGTCCAATAGCAACGCGCGTCTTATAGAGCCACACCGGAAGACGCCGGGAGCAGAGCGCGCGCGCGCAGATAGCGTCCGGCCGTCAACACATCTGGTGTCGTTTTGCAAGTAATGTCAGATACTTTCTCTCTATCTTACGAAGCATAAAAACTATTTTAGTACATTTTGGTACTGAATAGCGTGATCAAAGAGACACCACACGTGTGTAACAAGCACCTTGGAGCGTCAAGCCAATCAGAACGTCCGGCCTGGCCCCTCCTATGTCGTCACTCTATGTCACTTCCTGTAACAAAAATCTCCGTTATGTGTCGCCTCAGTTCAAACAGACGGCGATTTTGGGCGGTTTGTTCGCTGAAATAAAATTATAACCACTCTGCTTTCGGCGTTTCTACTCTCGCTGCGACATCCCCACGTGCAACAGTTCTAGAATCAGTAATAAAAACGGCCTACTCAATTTGTGTAGCAGGGCCCCTTTAAGAGCTCTATACAGTCATCCCCGATACCAGCCTCTTTCATTATGTTCCATAAATTATTCTGATTCACATTGTCATACGCACCCTTAATATCCAAAAATGCCAAATGTAGAGGTCTGTTCTCTTTTCCGGCTATTTCTATACACTGCGTAAGCGCAAAAAGGTTATCATCTAATCTCCTGTCGACTCGAAATCCATTTTGGAGCTCGCCAAAAGTGCCATTAAGCTCTGTCCATATCTGCATTTTAAATTTAATTGCCTGCATCGCCAACCTGTAGAGTACTGATGTAATGGTCAGTGGTCTATAGGAGCGAATGTTATTTTTCTCTCCCTTGCCCTTATAAATGAACTTCATCCTACTTTGACGCCAACTGTCCGGTATTCGCCTGTCCTTTAACCTTTTTTCAATTGCTTTTAATAGGGCTTCTTTGCTGTTTCTTCCGAGCTCATTTATTACAGTAATGCTAACCCCATCTAATCCTGTGGCTGTTCGTTTGGGAATCATTTCCTCCGCCTTCTTCCAATTGAAATTTTCCAGAACTAGTTCTTCCACTTGGTCTCCCTTGCTACTGGTCGTAAAGGGAGCCTCGTCATGCTTTTTAAAGGAATCGGCTGTTGCGTTTCGAATATAAGTCAATGCGTCGTACCCCTCCAATTTATTTTCTTCTTCATCCACAATATGCCGTTGCACAGTTACAGTTTTCTTCCCCAGCGATTGCAGGTGGTTCCAGAAAAGCCTAGATGCGTCCTTCTTTTCGCGAATGTCCGGTATCCAACGTTCACTTTGGCCTTTAATCTTGGCTTCAACTAAACTCTGTACCAGGGCTTTTTTCTCGAGATATGTTTCCCATTTTTGCTTGACCTCGTCTTGTGGCCTCTGCTCCTTTTTTGCCTGCCTATGTATTCGAGATTCTTCCCGTCGATTCTCAATTCTGAATTTCCCTGTTCCACCATCGTTTTGGCTTTCGCTTTCCCCTCCAGCAACTCTTTTGTTTCTCTTTCGTAACTTCAGTCCTTATTAGATTAATAAGCTCATTATAATCCCACACTTTGCCTTTTGCTCTGCTCACTATGTCCTCGATCGTTGCGACTATGTTGCTAATTTGTTTTTCATCAAAGGCGATGCCAGCGCCACCGCTCGGGTGAAGAGAGAAGCACACACAGGTGACGTTCGTGGGGTCACCCCACACCATAGCCTCCCCCGGAGAGTAAGCCCACTGCCCTCTTCTAGTACACTGTAGCTGCGTGTAGGATACAAGCGATGGCTACAGGTGGCCCTCCGTGACGAGAAAACCAGCCGCTTCTCTCTGTCGCCTGTCGCTATTGCTCGAAAATTGCATCCATGTGTTTGGGTCTTAAGAGTATACGTATAATAAAAGAAAATGGCACAGAAAAATGTAGCTATAGAAAAATCTTTCTTTTACCTTTTATTTATTTATTTATTTATTTATTTATTTACAGATACTGCTGTCTCATGTTTGAGACATTGCAGGAGTGGTTACAAGAAACGCACAAAAACAACAAAGAAAGAAAAAAAATGAAAACATCAAAATACATAATTGGACACTTGCTTTACAAACTGTGCATGTGGTAGCCGTCTCAAAGAAATGTCAAGGTTATTCCAAGTCTCAACTGTGAACGGGAAAAAAGAGTATTTATAACAATCAATATAACATCTGAATGGCACAATGTTCAATGGATTGTATCGGCGGGTCACTTGGCTAGTATGACCGGTGAAAGAAATGGGTGTAGCTATGCTGACAAATTCGTTCACGATGTTATGTAACATGATAAGCCGATCGCACATACGTAGGTGTTCTAAATGATTCAGTGATAAAACGTGGTAGTGTTCTGAAGGGGAGAAGTTACGGTCGTAGCGATTGAAAATGAACCTGATTGCTTTCCGCTGGACGGACTCAAGTTTGTCTTTGTCATTTGCAATATGTGGTGACCATACAACTGACGCATATTCAAGAAGAGGCCTGACCAGTGATTTATACGCTATAAGCTTGCATTCCTTTGTGGCACCTTTTAACGTTCTTCTTAGGTAACCTAATTTCTTAAGCGATTTTGCAGTAATAAGGTTAACGTGTTTGTGCCACTTTAAGTTTGGGGAGAATACAACACCAAGGTACTTAAATTCCTGGACGTTTCCTAGTGCATGATCGGGATTGCCATACGTAAATTGCAATGGTTCCTTTTTATTAGTAAAAGTCATTGTCACAGTTTTCTGAAAATTAAGCTCCATCTGCCACGTTCTGCTCCACTCGCAAAAAGAAGAAAACACATTATTTAACAAAACCTGGTCAGTGACGCTACTCACACTAGAATACAAAACACAGTCATCGGCGTATAGACGTAGCTTAACTGGAGTGTTAGTGACAACTTGAACGACATCATTAATGTAAATTATGAATAAAAGGGGTCCCAGAAACTTGTGGAACACCTGAGGAAATATGAGCTGATGATGACTGCTCGTGGTTGTAGCGAACAAACTGACTCCTCAGGTGTAAATAATCCGTAATCCAGCCAAGTAATTTGTCAGCATATGGACTTGTGAGAAGGTTACGAAGTTTGAGGAGAAGTTTTTTATGGCATACCTTGTCGAAAGCTTTTGAGTAATCAATAAAGATGGCATCGATCTGTTCATGGTTGTTAAGTGATGAGGCAATGTCATGCGTGAATTCGATCAGCTGTGTAACCGTGGAAAAACCGCTGCGAAATCCATGCTGATGCTGTGAAAGGATGTCGTTGTCAGTTAGGAATTTAATAATGTGCTTGTGAATGATGTGCTCCAGTAGCTTGCAGCACGTAGATAATAATGAAATTGGTCTGTAGTTAGAAATGATTTCCTTCTTACCCGATTTGAAGATAGGAACAACATTGGCGATCTTCCAAATTCGCGGAACCCTTTCAGAGTCAAGCGATTTCTGAAATATACTTATGAGGTACCGTGCACACCATTCAGAGTACCTTTTCAAAAAAGCGTTGGGGATATCATCAGGACCGGCACTTTTAGTAATATCTATGTTTAGTAAGAGATTGCAAATTCCAGAGCAACTTAGCTCAATATCCGGAATAGCTACCGATACAGTACGGGAGACAAAAGAAGGAACAGTGCCATTATCAGTGGTAAACACAGACTTGAAATAACTATTGAAGGCTTCTGAGATCGTTCGAGCATCCGAGCAGGTTTCGTTTCCAATAATGAATGAGCAAGGGCTGGTAGGAGGTGGACTAATTGTTTTCCAAAACTTGGTCGGATTATCCCTAATGAACGTTGACAATGTGTTATTGTAATAGAAGTTTCTGGCCTCATGCATTTTATTTTTTAGTGTTGTTTTTAACGTGCACAGAAAATCGTGGTTTGGCTTGGAGCGGCATCGGCGACGTAATCGCTTTATGCGGCGAATAAGCTGTATTATTTCCCTGTTGTACCACGAGTGTTTAGGATTGCGCTTGACATGTTTGTTCGGCACAAATTTCGATATACATTCGGACACAATCGCACCGAAGTGTTCTACTAACGCGTTCACACCACATCTGTTGCTGGACAACAGAAAATTGTCATAGGAATCTGCAAGCAGCGAAAGTACACCTTCATCGTAGGCACGTGAGAAATCAGTAACAACTTTGTATTCTGGTTTCTTAAGTTCGTAGGTAACAGAAAAATTAACAAAGACTGCACTGTGATCTGAAAGGCCTTCTACAACCGCACACTCAAAGTCATCATTCAATAGGTCAGCCGTAACGAAAACAAGATCCAGGATTGAACAACCTCTAGTGGCGCTGTGAACAACTTGAGTAAAATCATGGGATACAGCGAAGTCAATCAAAGAATTACACAGAACCTTGTCACGACCGATTGTAGTGAAGGACTCCCAGTTAATGTGGGGCGCATTAAAATCCCCGCATATGATCAGTTTGTGGTCGTGAAGTCTGTGCTTCACGATATAGTCAGTTATTGCCAATATGCAACTGTCATCTTCATTTGGCGGCCGGTATACAGCGCCAATCGCTAGAGACACACTGCACACCCTAACCTTACACCAGACAGACTCCGTTTCAAGGAGGTCAGGCAGTGTCGCGTACTCAATGCCATTTTTGATAAAGAGCGCCACACCGCCACCCCGACCACACGACCGGTCGTTTCGAATAACCGAGTAACCAGAGGGTAGAAATTCGTTTTCAGAGATAGATTCATTAAACCAGGTTTCAGTGACACATATAACTGACGGATTATGGCACTCTACTAGGCAGCTGAAGTCGACAAACTTGTTTACAAGGCTGCGGGCGTTCAGACACAAAAGCGTTAAGTTTTCTGATTCATTGTGCCTGGTGTCAATTCATTGCTTTGTCTGCTTTTTTCTTTTCTTCTTATCACGGCTATCGTGCACCGGGATTCTCTCTTCACGCGCATCATCCCAAATGAACAATTCTTCGCCAATCTTTATCTTGTTAAAGATTAGCTTAGCCTTCTGACCAGCCCTCCGAATTTCTGCAGTGCTTTCCCACAGTTTCTTGCGTATCTGCCTTGTAGTAGGGGAGTAGTCTTCTGATACAGAGTAGTTGCTGCCTTTTAGTCTAAAGCAATTTTTTAGTATGTTTAGTTTCTCACGGTGATCGAACAGTTTGATAATAACCGGTCGATGCCTGTTAGGTTGCTTCTGACCCAATCTGTGTATTCTTTCTGCCGAAGTGACTTTAATGCCAAGTTTATCAAAGAACACCTCTTTCAGCACAAGCTGCGACAGTTCTTCATACGTTTCGTTTGGTTTTTCAGCTAAACCAAAAACAATTAGGTTCTTACGTCTGCTATAATCTTCTAGGTCGACAAGCTTTCTTTCTAAAACTGCAACACGTGAGTCTAGGCCGCGCGTTAAGCTCCTGATTTCATTTATCGCTGATGTAGCTTCGCTGATGTATCGCTGATGTAGCCACCTTCTCTAATTTAGCCTCAATATCCCCCAACCTTCGTTGAATATCTTTCTGGCCCTCAAGCAGTTCATTTAGAAGCTGCTGGGCGACAGGCCCTGGATTAGACTCGACGTCACCACATAGCATGAGTAGCGACAACACGAAGTCACGGGCAATGAAGTACATTTCAATCAGTCTCCGTGGGCACGGCAGCTGGACAAAGCAAGGATCTTTGGTTTTAATTGTGGAAGCATCGTTACTAACCCGCATGAAAAACAGGAACGGATTTGACATGGTGCCCACTGGACGCCAGCCGTCGTGCCCACTGAAGAAATCCGATGGAAGCAGTGCTTTTATAGCTTGGGTCGATGTTATCGATGAAGTTGCACACGTGTGTCTCCAGTCGTCGCCCAGATTCAGCAATTCCTCTGCGCAGTCTCCGTGATGGTTTGCTCGTGGAACAGGAGTGGATTCCGTGTTCGCTGTGCTGGCTTCCGTAGTCGAGGCATTTGTAGTCGAGGCGATCAAAGCAAACTGCATGAAAAACAGGAACGGATTTGACATGGTGCCCACTGGACGCCAGCCGTCGTGCCCACTGAAGAAATCCGATGGAAGCAGTGCTTTTATAGCTTGGGTCGATGAAGTTGCACACGTGTGTCTCCAGTCGTCGCCCAGATTCAGCAATTCCTCTGCGCAGTCTCCGTGATGGTTTGCTCGTGGAACAGGAGTGGATTCCGTGTTCGCTGTGCTGGCTTCCGTAGTCGAGGCATTCGTAGTCGAGGCGATCAAAGCAAACTGCAGGAAAAACAGGAACGGATTTGACATGGTGCCCACTGGACGCCAGCCGTCGTGCCCACTGAAGAAATCCGATGGAAGCAGTGCTTTTATAGCTTGGGTCGATGTTATCGATGAAGTTGCACACGTGTGTCTCCAGTCGTCGCCCAGATTCAGCAATTCCTCTGCGCAGTCTCCGTGATGGTTTGCTCGTGGAACAGGAGTGGATTCCGTGTTCGCTGTGCTGGCTTCCGTAGTCGAGGCATTCGTTAGTCGAGGCGATCAAAGCAAACTGCATGAAAAACAGGAACGGATTTGACATGGTGCCCACTGGACGCCAGCCGTCGTGCCCACTGAAGAAATCCGATGGAAGCAGTGCTTTTATAGCTTGGGTCGATGTTATCGATGAAGTTGCACACGTGTGTCTCCAGTCGTCGCCCAGATTCAGCAATTCCTCTGCGCAGTCTCCGTGATGGTTTGCTCGTGGAACAGGAGTGGATTCCGTGTTCGCTGTGCTGGCTTCCGTAGTCGAGGCATTCGTAGTCGAGGCGATCAAAGCAAACTGCATGAAAAACAGGAACGGATTTGACATGGTGCCCACTGGACGCCAGCCGTCGTGCCCACTGAGGCGGCTTCGTGGGCCGGCTTTTATATTGCCACGTGCACTTATCTGCGCACACTGCCACGTGAAGCATGGCGCCCTTTCGCCGAGCAGGAATGCTTCATAACATACAACCCCCGGCGGTAGGAGCGCCGTCCCGGCGCTCAAGCTAAAGCGGTGTCGTGGCCAGAGAAGTACGGCTTAAGGCGGGAAACGTGTACAACATCACTGCCTGCTACGGAAGACGATGAGGTACTGTCCAACGGCGCGATCTGATATGTGACTTCCGTGAGTTGGCGGAGAACTTTGTATGGTCCGGAATAGCGAGAAAGAAGCTTCGATGACAGGCCGACGTGGCGTGAAGGCGTCCACAGGAGGACCAAAGAGCCGGGAGAGTAGTGAACTTCTCTGTGGCGGGTATCGTACCGGGCCTTCTGGGACAGCTGCGAGAGAGAAAGACGATTCCGTGCGATGTGGCGGGCCGTTTGAGCCCGAGTAGCGACATCGCGAGCATACTCCGTGGTCCCGTCGGGCGCTGGCGGCAACAGAGTCTCAAAGGGTAGCGTTGGATGACGGCCAAACAAGAGATAGAAGGGAGAGAAGCCAGCTGTATCATGGCGTGACGAGTTGTACGCGAACGTCACATAAGGTAAAGTGCTATCCCAGTCGCGGTGGTCTGCGGAAACATACATGGATAGCATTGTTGTAAGGCTGCGATTGAGGCGCTCCGTTAGTCCATTCGTTTGCGGATGGTAGGCAGTGGTCAGCTTGTGACGCGTAGAACAGGAACGAAGAATGTCGTCGACTACTTTTGAAAGAAAGGCACGACCACGGTCGGTCAGGAGCTGTCGCGGGGCGCCGTGATGCAGGATAACGTCGTGAAGCAGGAAGTCGGCGACGTCTGTGGCACAACTTGTAGGTAGGGCCCGCGTTATAGCATACCGCGTCGCGTAGTCGGTGGCGACGGCAATCCACTTGTTGCCCATTTGTGAAGGTGGAAATGGCCCAATTAGATCGAGTCCGACGCGGTAGAATGGGACAGTTGGAATGTCTATAGGCTGGAGTGGGCCGGCTGGTAACAAGGACGGTTGCTTGCGGCGTTGACAGGATTCGCAAGCAGCAACGTATCGGCGCACATAACGGAGAAGGCCTGGCCAGAAGAAACGGCGCCGTACGCGATGGTACGTGCGAGTGGCGCCGAGGTGTCCCGCGGTGGGTGCGTCGTGTAGTTGTTCAAGGATCGTAGAACGAAGTGCGTCAGGAACAACAAGTAGAAGCTCTGGGCCGTCGGAGCTGGTGTTACGTCTGTACAGAATGCCATCATGAAGCACGAATAAACGAAGCGAGGGGTCAGGGTGTTGAGAGCGCAGGCGATGGATAATGAACCGCAAACGTGCATCGGCGAGTTGTTCGCTGCGTATATCGGCGATGCCTGATATGGACAGGACACAGGCGTCGGAATCATGCGCTTCCGAGTCTGGGGAATCCACGGGATGACGAGATAGGCAGTCAGCATCCTGGTGCATGCGGCCAGACTTGTAAATGACGTCAAAGCTGTATTCTTGCAACTTCAAGGCCCAGCGACCAAGTCGGCTAGTAGGATCTTTTAGGGAGGACAACCAGCATAGTGCATGGTGGTCCGTAATGACCGAAAAGGTACGCCCAAACAAATATGGTCGGAATTTTCCAATTGCCCACACTAAGGCGAGGCATTCGCGCTCGGTGATTGAAAACTTGCGTTCTGATGAGGAGAGGAGGCGGCTGGCATAAGCGATGACACGATTTTGGCCGCCCTGCAGCTGGGCGAGAACAGCGCCGATGCCATGGCCGCTGGCGTCGGTGCGAACTTCTGTGGGAGCCGAGGGATCAAAGTGGGCCAGGACTGGTGGTGACGTAAGCAATTTGATGAGGGCGCGAAACGCATCATCCTGTTCAGGTCCCCAAGAAAATGATACGTCCTTCTTCAGGAGGTGCGTGAGCGGACGGGCAATGTCGGCGAAGTTCCTGACGAAGCGGCGGAAATAAGAACACAGGCCGACAAAGCTTCGAACATCTTTCGTGGACTTTGGTATGGGGAAATGCTGGACGACGCGCACTTTGTCGGGATCAGGTTGCACACCTTGCGCGTTTACAAGGTGGCCAAGCACGGTAATTTCTCGGCGGCCGAAGCGGCACTTAGAAGAGTTGAGCTGAAGGCCTGCTCGTCTGAACACTTCGAGAACTGCCGATAGACGGGTAAGGTGGCTTTCAAACGTCGGCGAGAAGACAATCACATCATCCAGATAGCAGAGGCATGTTGACCATTTGTATCCACGCAGAAGCGAGTCCATCATTCTTTCAAACGTCGCTGGGGCATTACATAAGCCGAACGGCATTACCTTAAACTGGAATAGTCCGTCAGGGGTTACAAAGGCAGTCTTTTCACGGTCCCTATCGTCGACTGAAATTTGCCAGTAACCTGACCTCAGATCGATGGAGGAGAAGTAGGCGGATCCATGTAAACAGTCAAGAGCGTCGTCAATCCGCGGCAAGGGGTAGACGTCCTTGCGCGTAACTTTGTTCAAGTGCCGGTAATCTACGCAGAAACGCCATCTGCCATCCTTCTTCTTGACTAAGACGACCGGCGACGCCCATGGGCTACAGGAAGGCTCTATGACGCCTTTCGTGAGCATTTTGTCGACCTCACGCTGGATTACTTGTCGCTCAGCGTGGGACACGCGATAAGGACGTCGTCTAATTGGGCTGGCGTCTCCAGTATTAATTGAATGAGTGACAAGAGATGTCTGACCCAAAAGGCGATCGTCCAAGTCAAAGATGTCGCGGTAGGACTGCAATATGCGCCGTATGTCGGCTATCTGTGCTGGGTGGAGGTCAGGCGCGATCATCTTGTCAATGTGGTCACCGGCAGGACTGTGGGAAGAGGCGGACGAAACAGATGGCAAAGAAGCGTCGGCGATCAATGCAGAAATGGCATACTGGTCAATAGAAGATACTGTGCCCAGAGTCATACCGTGTGGAATAACTTGGATTGACCAGCTGAAGTTCAATAGAGGCAGAGACACCCGGTTATTTGTAACTGTGAGAACTGTATGAGGAACCGCCACATTTCTTGCCAATAGAACGTCAACGGCCGGAGTCAGGATATAATCACCGTCGGGCAGAGTCGGAGAGGACGCCAAGCTTACATACGTCACGGCTTGCGGAGCTAGACGGACATGATCCATGGAACACAAGCGCGGCTGACGTATGGCCGTAGTGTCATCATAAAACGGCAGGTCAAGCTGAAGCAAGCCGGTTCCACAGTCGATAAGGGCAGAGTGAGCGGTCAGGAAGTCCATGCCGAGAATAAGTTCGTGAGAACATTGTTCGAGGACAGCAAGTAGTACGGTCGTAGAGCGGTCGGCAATGCTAATTCGCGCAGAGCACATCCCGAGCACGGGAAACGTCTTACCGTCGGCGACGCGGATGAGTGGTACCGTGGGCGGCGTGAGAACCTTTTTAAGGCGGCGGCGCAGTTCCGAATGCATGACTGATATATGGGCCCCAGTATCCACGAGAGCAACAACAAGTTCGTCGTCTATTTTTACGTCTATGAGGTTGCGTCTAGTCTGCAGTGTGGTCAGAGGATTTGGCTGAGAAGTCGTCGATGCAGCATCACCTCCGGGAGCTGCACCATCTAGTTTTCCCGGGGCAGGCGACCCATCGGCGATGTCGGGCGGCGGAATTGGGGCGAGCGAGACGTCGGGCGGCGGGAGAGCGGCGAGCGGGACTGATGACCACGCGGGGATGGGGAACGGCGATACGGCATGGACGAAGCCTCGTCACTGCTAGTCTGAGGTGGCTCACGGTGCGGTTGGAATCAGCCATGATCTGCATCGGGGCGACGGTTGTGCCCATAGAACGCTCGATTCCCATACCATCTGTTGCAGTAACGGGCCACATGACCAATACGGCGGCAGTTGAAGCAGATGGGCTGGTCATCAGCGGTTCTCCACTCGGCTGGATTGCGGAGAGGCCGCAGGAACGTCTGGTCTTGGCCGTATGAAAGAGGAAAACGGCGATCGATGGGTCGGGAAGGAGCGGCTGCACACACTGAGTCCAGGCCAACATTCGAAAGTTCTTGGCGGACGATGGCATGGACCAGCGGTATCATCTGCGTGCTCGAATCGCAGACACGGGAGCACACAGGAGCAGGCGACATGGCATCGAGTTCACGTCGGACGATCTTGGTCACGTGTTCGGCGGTTAATGGAGCCGCTTGTGGTGCAGGTGGGTCCTCGCACGACCATGTTGCTGCCGTGTTGGGAAGACGAGCGAAAGTATTGGCAACACGTCGACTTTTAGCGGCCTCGAAACGCTTACACTCCTGGATGATGGCATCAACAGTGTCACAGTCTTTGCATATTAGCAGATTGAAAGCATCATCTGCTATGCCTTTTAAAAGATGGCCCACTTTCTCGGACTCCGCCATGTCATCGTCCGCTCTGCGGCACAGGGCCAGCACGTCCTGTATATAAGACAGGTACGACTCCGTCGACGTTTGCGCGCGGGATGCCAGTTCCTTCTTGGCCGCTGTCTTTCTACTAGCCGACTTGCCGAATAGGGCACGCATCATTTCCTTGCATGTGTCCCAGCTGCTGATTTCGTCTTCGTGGTTCTCAAACCACACCTTTGCAGTGCCTCGCAAGTAGAACAAAATGTTTGCCAACATAATCGTCTCATCCCAGCGATTACTCTTACTTGCGCGTTCGTACAACGGCAACCAGTCTTCGATGTCCACACTGTCGGTCCCACAGAACGTGCCCGGGTCTTTCGGGTGCGTAAGGACAACCGTTGATGTAGCCGGCGCAGTGGGAGCCTGCCCCTCGTCCGCCATCGTGGAACAAGCCAAACGCCTGCCGCTGCGGAGCTCCGTTGTATCGTGGTCTACCCAGCACCTCCACCAAAATGCCACGTGCAGGAACAGAGTGCTCACCAGCAAGAACGGTGAAAGAATGTATTTACAGAATATATTTATACAGGTAGCGGCCGTTGCAGCCAAGATGGACGAACAGCAGCAAAGCCAGCAACAGCACGAGCGGTCGCCCAGTCGTCGTCTTCGTCACTTATCTGCGCACACTGCCACGTGAAGCATGGCGCCCTTTCGCCGAGCAGGAATGCTTCGTAACAATATTGTTATACTCGAGTGACGACAACCAGATAAGTCTGGGTGCTCGCTTGGTGTGAGAGCACACCAAGCGAGCAGCCCGCCGAACGTCGTTTTTCTTCTTCCCTTTCGGCGCAGTGCCCATTTCCCGCGATGACCATTGCCTCTTCCGTGTGCTCACAACGTTACATTCCCCCGTTGGCAGACGAAGACCGCCGGGCGAGTGCGCGTACAGTGAGGCTTCAGGCAGGCGATGTGCCTTACTTCTGTTTTGACCGAAAGTCGTCCGCTGCTTGTGAGTCATGCTATGCGGTAGTTAACTTCACTGAGGCACTCCAGATGATGAACGGCCCGACATAACAGGCGAGGAACTTCTGGCGCTAGCCACATTTCCGTAAAGGCGTCCAGAGCAACACAAGGTCGCCATGGATTGAAATAAACATGTCGGTTTACACTTGTGGCACTGACATTGGATGCAACTGGCAACATACCGTTCGGTATCGATGCGTGTCCTGGGCCAGTAAAAGCGTTCTTTAACACGGTAGAATGTGTGAACCCAAGATGCCCAGAATCTCGTTCATCGTGTATAGCAGATAAAACTTGTGTACGAAGACTTCTGGGAACTACCAATAGGTTGTGCGCACCGGTGGTCGCAGAGCTCTTCTTATACAGGGCGCCGTTGCGTAGGCTTTGAAAACAACCGTCAGCAGAGGGCTCTCGCGTGGCCAAGAAGAGCAGCTGTAGGCTCTCATCCTTCTTTTGTTCGAACAGGAAATTCTGGAGAAACAAAAGCGATGTACTGACCAGCTGTCAGCATCGCACAGTCGTCGAAAGTGGTATCCAGGAGAGGCAATCAGCATCAGCATGTCGCCAGCCGCCCATGTAGCGAAACGACAGTCATACTCCTGCAGACGGAGGGCCCAGCGCGCAAGTTGACCAAAGGGATCCCGAAGATTCAGGATAGCCAGCATAGTGAATCATGATCTGTGACCACTGTGAAGGAGTGTCCATAGAGGTACGAACGAAACCGCTGTACACGGCGAAGATGAGGGCCAAACACTCTTATTCTGCCACTGTATAATTGTGTTCGGAGCAACTCAAGGAGCGGCTGGCGTACAAGATCACGTGCTCATTGTCACCAACACGCTGTACTAGTGCGGCCCCGATGCTGACACAACCTGCATTGTGGACCTCAGTTGGTGATGGGGTCCACTCAAAAGGAACACCTTTGTGGAGAAGGCGTGTAAGCTAGAGGATGAGCCAAGTCAGCAAATCTGGGTATGAATAGCCGGAAGTAAGAGCACAAGCCTAAGAAACTTCGTAACTGCTTGACAGATTGAGGTGCCTTGAATGTTTCTACAGCCGCATTCTTCTAGGGATCTGGTCGTGTGCCTTCTTTGTCGACCAAGTGCCCAAGCGCAAGCATCTGTTGTTCACCAAAATGGCACTTCTTTGAATTGAGCACAAGGCCAGCTTTCTCCAAGCAGTTCAGTACTAAGCCTAGGTGCTTTTTGTGCTAACTGAATGTTCGTCCGAAACTGACAACATCGTCTAGGTACCACATGCAAACTTCCCATTTCAAGCCGCGCAGTATGGTGTCCATGAACCTCTCAAACGTTACGGGCACAATACACAGCCCGAAAGGCATCACGTCAAATTCGAATAGTCCGTCCGGCGTTACAAATGCCGTCTCTTCTCTGTCGTTATCGTGCATGGGAATTTGCCAGTACCCTGACTGTAAATCACCCAAAGAAAAGTAAGATGTCGCAAAGAGGCAATCGATAGCGTCGTCAATTCGTGGTAGCGGGTGTACATCTTTCTTAGTAACGGTGTTTAGACGACGGTAATCAACAGAGAATCGCCATGTACCATCCTTCTTTTTAACCAATATGACCAGGGCTGCCCAAGGGCTCGACGATTTTTGGATCTTTGCACGTAGAACAAACGGCGTACTCACTGTGATCGGCGGCGGCGGTAAACTCCCACTGCAGAACGGCGATAGCTTTGGCACGGGACTGCTCGTTCTTGATAGTCGAGATTTTAGTCAGATTGTTATCTAACCATAAGCAGTCGCACACGTTACAGCTGTGCCCGAACAAGTCACGCTTAAACCGCACATCGGCGCCACCAACCTCAGGTAGCGCCGTATAGCATCCAACAATGAATGGAAACTTAGACATACAGCAAGTTGTTACAAATGAAAGCCCAAATTAATTTGTTCTAAGCAAAGCTTACTTTACAATATGAAAATTGGCAGTTTTGGAAGCACAAGTCTAGGTTATGGTCTTCCTGCAATTCCAGTATTTGCACTAAGAAGGAGGCGAACTGCATGACATCACTGCCCCTATGTGGTTAAGCTCATCGGATATAGTACAGCAGTTTACATCAGAAGGTTATAGCTGTGAATATCATTCTGAAATGATTAATTTTTCTTCGGCTGCTAAGCATAATTAAAAATGGCAGGAATTCCTTAACCATTCCTGTTTCCTATTGAATCAGCTAAAGTGAGTAGAATATTATGATATACACAGCCAACATCAACAAAATCTCAAACATTGCCTTCAGGTTATAGGAGTGTCGAAGCATGAGCAAACTGCAGTATAACTTATTTTGAAGAAACAAGAAAGCACATGGAACACACAAATAAGGAGAGCCACAAATATACACACACGTAAGAACTGCTGTACCAACATACCAAACTGGTTAACCAAGATGCCCAGACTGCTCCATAACTACTTTTTCAAGGTAACGTCAAAACAACACATATATAAGGCTTTTTTGGCTGAATAGATGAAAGCTGGTAGCAATATGTTGCCTTGTAGCTTGTATGACCAAACTACAAGCCAGAACAATTTCAGTGCTGCTTTCTATATACGATGACGTGTCAGGTTATGGAAAAGACAGGTTGCCAGAATGAATGAAATTAACATTTATTTTCGAGACAGCGTTGTGAGCGTGCAAGCTCAGAGTCACTCTTGGTGAGCGGATGCCTTATTCCAGGAACCGCAATCGCATCCCGGGCTCTGGTGACGAGCCGTCGTTGGTCATCCAAGTCCCGGGTGGAGATTCTGGCCTCCCACGTCAGGTTGCCAGAAAAAAGAAAGCAACCACACGCATACTGCACATTCTCTTCATCACAGCTGTGAAGTTATGTTGAAGCATTAGTGACATAACGACTAAGTTAACTGGTGCCATTCTCTAATAGAATGTGTGTGTGCGCGTGTGTGTGTGCACGTGCATGCGTGTGTATAACGGCATATACCGCTTATAACGTAAGTCGCCGGAATCGCGAATGCCCGCACTATAAGCGGTACCGCACTATAACCAAAACAACATTTTTCAAAGTCCGCACATATGTAAAAACTGTCGAACAGGTAGCGGCGCGTGTTAAACATTCGAAGCGCGCGACCGGGCTGCTTTCACCCGCTTAAAAAAAAAAAAAGAAGAAAAATTGATATTTTAAAGATTTAAGTCCGCGGCCACGCTGTGCAAAAAAGAAAAGGAAAGTGCGGACTTCCCGCGGAACCGGACTGCTCAGAAACGGGAACCGATTACTGCACGCGCTATCCTTCGACGTTTTCTCTGACGCGTACGTGCGCGATGGCAAAAACGTAGCGATCGAGTGGTGCACGTGCCATCCATGCCTTCGCTTCCGTTGTCGAATTGATTCGTCTGCGTTTTAAACGCGGCCGCCATGAACCACAGTCGCCCGCGGCACCCTATATCTGCAGCCAGCACCGAAAAGGTAGCGCTCGTTAGGCCTATTTTGTGGGGTACTGGGTGGCGCGCCGCACGGGAAGCTTGCCCTTGACAACACAGGGATCAGATGCACAAGAATTCGCGCTTGCGGGGTGATTCAAAGGCAGTGCGCGTGAAATGTAAAAAAAAAAAAAAAAAAACGGGGGACAGACACGTACCGGTAACGCGGAGCGCGCGTTAGGAGCTGACAAACGGCCGTAGCAGCATCCTTGGCAATATCCTATCCTCACAGGGCATGCCCGCTTTTTGCAGGGCATGCCCGTTTTTTTAGATGTTGCCACCCTAAAAAAGGCAGTCGTGTAGGCTCCCTAGCTGTGCCAGTGTGGTTGGTTAGTAGGGAATCACTAAACGGTGTTTGGAGCCGCTACTGGAGCTACTGAACTTCGCCTGGAGTTGCGCGCTCGCTACGTTCTCATCAACGTGTTTTGGCGTTCTTTGTGACCCTGATCTTTGATTGATATAGGTGTGGCTTGCTATGCACCACCACATGTGCCATAAAAAACTGCGCATCGAGATTTTTACCTATGTCACGAAGCTTGCAAATGTTGCGTCATATACACGAGGCAGCCGCATTTATTTTCATATTATTTTTCCACATATGTCTGATTATACCTTTAAATAATGATGGCCGGCAAGGTAGTAGTGCTGCCGCGCAGCAGATTGAAGAACTCTGATCGCTCTGGTCGTGCAGTGCTCGACCCCGTTCTGCCCGCTCAACTACTCGAGTACCTCTACACTTGGGTGCTTGGATTAACGTGTAAACTATGATGGCAGGTCTCGGCATCTGTATACTTTTTTCGTTTTTTTTTTGTATTAGAGGACCGAGTAATCGCTGTTCCTTTAACATTACTACAACATTATCAAATGGGCATGCACCGCCACGTCAATGAGGTGCGCTTCATGTGCGTGTTGTACCGATCGAGATGAATGTTCACTTCCCGCTCACCCAGCAGCTTCCGTGGAGAAAACGAGCAGCTGCGCCCCAGCCCATAAGGCGCCCGCCCAGCGAAAATCAACGAGACAGCGACACCCTCCAGACCGCTACCAGGCACAAACCTAGGGGGGAAGGAATTGCCATGTCTCCAACCGCGAACACGGACTTAACGGAAAGCTTCAAGGACGCGCAGGCCGGCCCCCCCGGCTCCCCCTCTCGCTTTTGGCGGACTCCCGTCGCCTGCTTCTTGCGCCTCTCTCCCCAGTCTGGTTCCGACGACGACAGTCGAACGTGTGCGCTCGGACAAATGACCGCCGCGGTGGTGTAGTGGTTACGGTACTCGGCTGCCACCCAAAAAACGCGGGTTCGATCCCGGCCGCGGCGGTCGCATTTTCGATGGAGGCGAAAATGCCAGAGGCCCGTGTACTGTGCGTTCTCAGTGCACGCTAAAGAACCCCAGGTGGTCTAAATTTCCGGAGCCCTCCACTACGGCCTTTCTCTCTATCTGTTTCACTCCCTTTCCCCCACCCCCACGGACGCTTAGCCGTGCTCCCTACATGGGCTGCAGAAATTAGCGTCCTTTCCTAACCGAACCACAATCATCATCATCATACAGACCGCTCGCGCGGGCTGGAAAAAGGTGCTTACGGCTCAAGTAATAAACAAGTTTTTCTTCCCACGTATGCCTGTTATTCCGGCTACCGTGGACATAACAGGTCACCAACGTGAGTCTCGCACTATCTTGCAGCGCCAGCTGCCAGAGCAAGATACCGCTAGGATACAGCAGCTAGAGCGTGAGAATGCAACTTTGCGGAGTGAGCTTCAGGAGATTAAAGCTCTAGTTGAGGAGCTTAGACAGCGTGAACGCATGGCGGACGCGGCAGTGAACGCTCAGCAGGCAGACGCGCAACCTAGAGGCGGTAAGCGAAAGGCCGCTGACCCTCCGGTAGACTACGAGAAGGAGTTCAGTGACTTTAAACAAGAAATTACAGGAGTGGTCCGTGAAATTAAGGACGCCATCGCTGGTTTGAGCTCTGTCATCCAGACCCTCTCTGCAAGGGTGGCGGTGGTGGAACAAAACTTAAGTAGCAATCATGGCGCTTGAAGATAAGGAATTAATAATTTGGCAATGGAATTGCGCGAGCTACCTCAGGAAGAAGGCAGTCTTGCAGCAGTTCATTAGCTCGCAGGTGAATAAGCCAGCCGTAATACTCCTCCAGGAGACCCTTAAAGCAGAAGTGACCCTCCGGGGTTATCGCTCCGTGGCCTGCTGGGGGGAAGGAAAACGAGGGGTCGCCACTCTAGTTTCTAAAGAGTTCTCTTTTGAGGTTCGCGAGGTACGTCCGGATTTAAAGGTAGAACACATATTTATTGAGTTAATTCCAAACTCTCGGCTTAAAGAGCACCTCTTCATACTGAACGTTTATAGCTCACCATCAAACACTCGGGAAACTTTCAATGCGCTTCTGTGCAAAGCCTCCAAAATCGCCGGCTCGGCTCCGTTTACAGTAGCTGGCGACTTCAATGCGCACCATCAGACATGGGGCTATATCCGTAACACGGCTAAGGGGAGGGCGCTTCTGCAGCATACTAAGAATCTTAACCTGTTACTGGCTGCTGATCACAACTTTCCCACACGTCTGGGCAATTCTGTAGTGAGGGACACCACGCCGGACCTGGCTTTTGTCAAGAACGTCGAGCGCCCCCTCTGGCAGAACTTGCATGAGAACTTGGGGAGCGACCATTTCATTGTGTCGGTCTCTCTCGAGATTTAAGGCACCGCCGCCGCGGGTTTTCAAAATTGTTGATTGGGACGCCTTTCGGGAAATTAGAAAGCGGGATGAAAATAACTACGATGACCTTGGCCAGCTATTCGAGCAGCTTAAGGCAGACGTTAAAACTGCCACTAAGGAGGTGCACACGGATATTAAAACGGATCGCATGGACAGTCGCCTAGCAAGGCTTCTTGAAGCCAAGAACTCTATACTTAACAGATGGCGTACGCAGCGACTCAACAGGCGGCTCAGAAGGAGAATTGCTCTACTCAATAAGGAGATTGAATCGTACAGCCATACCCTAGCCAGACAACAATGGGATGAGGTCTGTAATGCTGTCGACGGGCAGATGCGACCAGCGGCCAAGTGGAACATTCTCAAGCATCTCCTAGGAGATAGGCAAACTAAAGCTAATCAGAGACACACTGTTGACCATCTCATTCACAAGGAAAGGTCTGCTGGGCTCTCCGATGATCACATCTTGCAACAGCTGGCGAATAGGTACCTCCCCCTGGGGGCTTCCACGGGGGCAGACTACCCAGATTTCTCCGGTCTGGAGGAGGCGGAGCTGGACTCCCCCTTTAGCGTAGCGGAGGTCAGGGCGGTCCTTTTTGATCTTAACGGGAAGTCGGCTCCCGGGCCGGATGGTATTACTAACAGGTTACTTAAAAATCTGGACGATAGATCTATTGAGGTACTAACTGCTGAGGTCAACCGGGTTTGGGAGTCGGGGCAGGTGCTGCAGGAGTGGCGAACGGCCTCTGTCGTCCTCGTCCCTAAGCCATGGTAAACCTCTCGGGCTCGACACGCTCCGACCAATCTCGCTCACGTCTTGCGTGGGTAAGGTCGCGGAGCATGCTATCCTTAACCGAATCTCCCGCTACATTGAGCACAATGAGCTCTTTCCTTTCAACATCATTGGTTTTCGTCCAGCGCTCTCTACGCAGGATGTTATGAAAATGATTAAACATCAAATCCTTGACATAGACACCAGAGATGTTCGTGGCATTCTGGCACTCGATCTCGAGAAAGCCTTTGATAATATTTCACATGCTCACATACTTGATTCTATCTCTGAATTGGGGTTGGGGTCCCGCTTTTATAGGTTCGTCCGCTCTTTTCTCAGGGATCGCGTTGCCACCATTCAGCTCGGGGACCTCTGCTCCAAGGAATTTCACCTTGGAGCTCGGGGAACCCCTCAGGGATCGGTAATTTCACCACTAATTTTTAACATCGCGATGAGGAAACTTTCGCTAGAGCTAACTCGTATCGACCGCATCGGACATGCGCTCTATGCCGATGATATTACTATATGGTGCACGGGGGGTAGAGATGGAGACGTTGAGGATTCCCTCCAGCAGGCCCTCAGGTGCACGGAAGAGTTTCTGGATAGCACAGGGCTGCACTTGTCCACTGCCAAATCAGAGCTTCTTCTCTACACACAGCCAGAGAAACGCAAATTCACTACCATCCCAGTTCCACCGGAAGAGATAAGGATCGAAATTCACACACGACAAGGGCAGGTGATCCCCCGAGTCGACGAAATCCGAATATTAGGCATGTTCCTGGAAGAGCACGGCAGTAACTCTCATACTTTGACCCGCATTACGGCGAAGGCGGACAGTATGGTCAAACTTATACTGCGGGTATCTAACAGGCATGGAGGGCTTTGTGAGGCCAACCTCATGAGGCTTTTCCATGCCTTTCTCATGAGTCACATAAATTACATTGCCGCAGCGCACAGATGGGAAAGGAAAGAGCAAAGGAAATTAGATGCGATTATTAGAAAATGCGTTAAGAAAGTCTTAGGCCTTCCAAACAACACTAATGAGGAAAAGCTCAAGGCCCTTGGTATGCATAATACATTTAACGAGATTGCAGAAGCGCAACAAACAGCTCAGGCTGCAAGACTGTCCTCTTCCAAAGCTGGCAGGCGCATCCTGGAGTTCCTGGGCTGCGAGCCCACTTTGGTCGCAGACAAAAAGATACAACTCCCTGCTAAATTGAGGGAGCAGATTACGGTATCACAAATTTCAAGAAACGTTCATCCACTCTACAATGTAGGCCGCCGGGTTGCTAGGGCTCGGTCGCTCCTCAGTTCCGCTGCTACCACTCCTGAACTTGTGGCGTTCGTTGACGCAGCACAGTATCCTGGCACACCCAATTTCGTGGTTGCGGTCACTGACCTTGATGGTAAACTCCTCACGGCAGCATCCCTTCGAGATACCACGCCGGCCAGGGCTGAGCAGGCTGCTATAGCACTGGCGGTGGCTATTCCCACGCTCACGTGCATTTTCGCTGACTCTCGGGCTGCTGTACGAGCATTCATGACGGGGTCAGTTTGTGAGCAGGCGGCCCATATTCTTACCAAAATTTCAAATAGCACTGCAATCGATGGTCACATCACCTGGTTTCCTGCCCACATGGGCAAAGATGTCCACCCTGTTATCCCTAATGCAAATGAGTATGCCCATGCCCGCGCACGCGCACTGTCCCACCGTGACGGGCATTCGGCCTCTAATTTGGGGAAGGCCTCCAGCAGCTTGATTCCCTCCTCACCTTCAACGAAATATGCAAGCACTATCAATTGTCCAGGCGTAGGTTTCCGCTCCCGCACCCGCAACTCTCGAGGGCCCAGTCAATCACTTTACGAATGCTGCTAACCGGTACTTACCCGTCGCCCTTAGTTTACAGTAAGTTTATTGACAGCATAAAGCCTCACTGCCCTCATTGCGATGAGAGACGATGCACGTTATCCCACATGCTCTGGCAATGCACGGCGCTGCGCGATGGCGAGCCTCTCACCACAGAGGACGTCTGGAAGACTGCAATCACCAGCTCGGACCGGGAGGTCCAAATCCGGGCTATCCAGAGGGCCCGCAGTTTGGGGGAGGGGCATGCGCCCTTCTTGTCCCAACGTGGGTGCGGCCCGCAGCCGACCCGCCCTCTTGAAGGGCATCGGCTCCTCAGGACAATTTGTGAATAAAGTTCGTTGACTGACTGACTGACTTTATTACTCTACCCAGAGTTTTTCAATTCTAGGTGGGTGGAATGCGGAGTCAGCCGCGGGGCTTACTCTTCCGTTCAAGGAAGAGTAATATAGTCTGCGAGCTCCCATGCTGCTTAAGTAGAGTTAGAAACTCGCGGAACTCCAGCGTCCGTACCGTGAACAGCGCCCAGTACTCCACTGTTCGCAAATATCGCCGCACAACGATATGCCATTGCAGCGTTGCCGGCAGCGACTGGACGCGCCACGCCTCAACGTACAATGATTATCCTGAATAGACAGTCCAACAAGAAGAAGTACACGCGACTCTGCGAGCGCGCCGCGTAAAGATTGTGCGTGGGCGCACGCAGTCGGATCGCGTCTCTAGACGGCCTGCCTGACGCGCACCGATCGGCACCGACTACAAGAGAAAGCAAGCCAAGAATTCCACCACCGCTCTTCAAGTACGCTGTTAAATACGAGTGCGCGCGCAAGGAGACAAAAAGCAAAAGCAAACGCAGGCGGGTGGAGAGCTATCAACGGAACAGCGAACAGCGCAGGTGAGAGGGATCCGTCGGGCGCCAGCCACCCCAGCCGCGCCTGTGCCTGTGCCGCTGTGGGTGCCCGAAGCAAGCTCAGCCGTATCGGGGATATCGAAATTATGGCCAGTTGGCTCTGTGAACGCTGCATGAGAATGGTGCTGTTAAGTTGACACAGTGTGCGTGTTTTGTGCGGGCAGTCTCACTGTGTCTCGCTGAACTGTGTTCTCGTCGCTGAACGCGAAGGTTGTGATGTGACGGCAGGGCAACTTATGTCATGCTGCGACAGTGATGGTTTCGCCATGCCGCGACGCGCAGCCATGCAAGCTCGGCCCAGTCCGGCGCACCCATGGTAAGTCATACATAATTGTTTTGTTTTTTGGTTGGTTTTTATCGCCGCTGATGCATGTGTACGTGTTGTACAGCGCGCTGTCTAAGCGAAACTAAAGGCAAAAAAGAGGCGTTAGGCGCATATATAGGAACGACGCGACATAAATGCGCGTTAAGGAACACCCGTGAAGGCAGTACAGGCGTCGGAAGGTCATTCGATCAGCTCGTGAAATCGCCCCTTCACTTAAGAAAAAAAAATCTTGTGTGATATTATTTCATGCGAGAAGGCTTCAAGTTCATGCTTTCGAAGAATGTAAACTTACGCGAAAGACTGCGGCTATCACAAATAATAATTGCTCGTGTAGTAAGTGCTGACACCACGATATGATCATGAGGCACGCACTAGCGGAGGGCTCGGGAAGTGTTGACCATCTGGTGTTCTTTTGATGTGCACTGATAACGCGCAGTATACGGGCCTCTCGCATTTTCGCCTCCTTCGAAAATGCGACCGCCGTGGCCGTGATCTAACCCTCGTCATTCCGGTGAGCAGCCGATGTGTTTATCATGTCGTCATGTGTTTATATGTGCATGTAACCCATATTTTTAACATTCGCCCAGTTCCGATAATCAGTTCTTTTGTTTATCCCCCTCTGCCGGGCAATATGTGCACATTTGCATATTATTGGCACCTAGTAACACTGGGGCGGCCTTTAACAAGACGCTGGAGCGCAACATGTGTAACTTCGTGATGGACTTTACTAACATTGCGGGCCTTTTTAAACTGCACATGTAACGTTCTTTCGCGTTTCTTTGCCTTTGTCCATTTTGTATAAATGTGTGTGCCGCACAGCAAGTACGAAGCTCACAACAAACTACTTACCAGAATCTCACTGTTAAGTGTAACATGTGTTTAAAAACTAGACTGCTATAAGAGAAGCGAAGTAAGCATTTTCAATGAAGATTTCATTTTTATGTGCACAAAATGTCTAATGGACCTCGTTATTTTGTACCTTTTCCAGGAAGATTTTCCGGTGAGGCAGCGAGAGTGGCTGGCCCACCACTTTTTCCACAAGATCGATCCTGGGAAGGCTTCTCTGTGCCTCACAATGTGCTGGATCAAATTCGCATACCTTTAAGACTATGAATGAAAAATGGGACTTGTGCGGCAGGCTATGCACAAATTGCTGGCAAGCATTTGCAAACACTCAACTGCTGAAAACATTGCACTTTTTAAAGACCCCTGTGGAAACTCCTTCAGTTCAGCCTTCATTAAACCCTGACTACTTCACAGCCTACTCAGCTTTCATTTAAGCTCATGGTACTTACTAATTGGCTCCAATGTAGGTAATACTTAAATGCATGTCATTGCTTAGGTCAAAGAGACTTTCCAGCCATGGTGCTTGGTATTCATTTATTTTGAATAGGAAAATAAGGCATGTGCTATGTACTGTGGCATTAATGTTAAGCAAGAAAAAATCCTGCAGGTCCCCCACACTGTGTGAATCGGCGTCATGTGAAGCAGTCTGCAAATAACTTGCCAATGACGAATTCTTTGTCATTCAGCGAAGTGTTACGGGTAGGATCAAGCTCCTTGTGCAAAACGCATGAATACCCACTCAAGATGTATGCTTAACGTGGGCTAGCCAGGAATGTTGATAACATGGCGAAAAAGTGATAGCTCATGGTACGATGTAATATTGTTACTCACATTAGTCCAAAGCACAAATGTCTATTTTGCCGAAGAGAGAGAGAGAGAAAACATTTATTTAAACGAAATGAGGGATCTTCCTCGTAGGGTGGAGCCCTTAGTTCAGGGCCCCATTGGCTCGCGCCACTCCACGTGCTCGCTGGATCAGCCGACGCTGCTCCTGCGGCGCTGAGCTGGTCAGCGCAGTCTCCCAGGAGGAATGTGATGGTGATGGGATAGGGGAACAGCCCGGTGGACATGGGCATTCCCACGTGCAGGGATATACTGTGGGCTGCACTCCACAGTAGGGACAGTATGAGGGATATTGTGTGGGATGAAAGAGGTGTAGGGTGAAGAGACATGGGAAGGAATTAGTCTGTAGTTGCCGCCACGCGACAGCTTCCTCCAGGGTAAAGGAATGATGTGGGGAAATAACGTCGGCTTTGTCTGTAATGTTCTAGAGTGTCAGCGTAGTTCAATGGTTCTGTTGGTGCGTCGTCTGGATTGGACAGCTCTTCCGATGGCGCCCGGTTTGTGAGCTCTCGGGCTACCGCATTAGCGCGTTCATTGCCATGGAGAGAGGCGTGTCCAGGTGTCCAAACGATACGCGCCCTGTGTAGTAATGAGGGGTGTAAAGATGTCAGAATACGGTGTGTGTACGGTGTCACCATTCCTTGTGCTATGTTCCTGCAGGCAGTTTGCGAGTCAGTGACCACTGTCGTAGGTTCGTCCCGTGCTGGTAGGAGAGAAGCATGTACAATAGCCAGGGTGACAGCCGCCTCTTCCGCCATGGCACTGTCGTTAGTGTTAAGCGTGGCCGAAACGCTTAGAGTGTCGGTGTTGTCTACTACGACAAGACACATGGCCTGTCTGTGGGTACCGTGCCACGTCAGTATAGAGGACCGGCGTATCAGATGTACCATCGCCTAGAACGCGCATTAAAGCCTGAACCCTTGCACGTCTCCGGCCTTTATGACGGTCAGGATGCATATTTCGTGGAATCGGGGCCACCTGAATTTTGCTTCGAATCTCAAGTCCAAGGTTCTTGCGTTCTTGTAGTGCTTTGTTCGGCATGGTGTATCCCAACCGGGAGAGAATAGCAGTACCTTGTCTTGTTCGTTGGAGGCGTTGAATTTGACTGTTCAGGTGGCCTTCCACCAGTTCTCGGATGGTGTTGTGGACCCCAAGTCGCAGTAGGAGCTGCGTTGACGCGTATTGGGGTAGTCCCAGAGCCGCCTTGAGTGCCGTGCGAAGGAGGGCGTCCATCCTGTTCGTCTCGGTTTGAGTAAGGTTATGGTAGGGGAGGTGGTAGGTGAGTCTGCTAATCACTAGGGCTTGCACAATTCGGAGGGTGTCTTTTTCGAGAAGCCCATGTCGGCGGTTTGTAGTGCGCCTTATCATGTGCGTTACTTGGGCAATTTGTTGGCGTAGTAGTTGGACAGTATATGTAGCCTTGCCGTTGTGTTGGATGTGGAGTCCTAGTATGCGAAGTCTATCTACCCTTGGAATTTGGTTGCCATTCAGATGCAAGGTTACGTCTGGCGGTTTGTCTGTCTTTTTCCGTTTTTTGAGCACGAGCAGAAGTTCTGATTTTTCAGCTGCGCAGGTGAGTCAACACCACCAGTAGCGCACCCAGGATTTTTGCCAGGGGGGGAGTTCAATTTTTCACGAAGGGCCGGGCATGCGATTACACAGTTGTTGCGGTGTAAAAAAAAGCAAATAAAATCCCAAATAATAGTAACATCAATTATGATGATTATTTTTATTATTTTTTCGTCGTTTTGCCGACATTAGCTCCACATTCTTCTATGACATAGGAGCAGTTACGGAGTGGGATGGGGGTCAGGTCGGCCTCAGGGGGGGGTTACAACCCCCGAACCCCCCCCCCCCCCCCCGTCGGTGCGCCACTGACACCTAAACTACTTCAGGCCTCAGCACTGCCCGCGTGACGTCACGGACTTGGCCCGACACAGCCTAGCGTCGGTCGGCGTGCCTCATGTTAGTTTTTTTTTAATCGCGCTTTCCGGCTAGATTGTGGTAGTGACTTAAAATTAAGTGCAAAAGGTGAGAAAGGTATTCTTTTTTTGTCTTGTGAAGTAGCACCAGGTGTGAGATCATAGGCACCTGCAAAAAGTTAAAGAACGAGTTCACTGATCTCGGACATAAAATATTTATTTATAAGCACAAATTTTATGCTTGTTCACTGCACTTATTACATGCGATCACAAGTTTGAAGTAATACAATGACATTGTTCACATATGTTAGCTGACAACAGGCTTGAAGCCACATATGCTAGTAATTATATTTCCTGGCGGCAAAGGAAGAAAAAATTCTCCCCCACACATAAATCTATTCTAGCATGCAACAACCCTTCTTCGTCTTTACGTGTTACTTTGCAGTCACAAAATTCGCATTGACGTTTTGTGGCAAAAAAAAGAGAGATAGAGAACCCTGTACATACAAAAACGTACGCTAACGTATCAGAGACTTGGTCGTTGTTCAGATGGTACTTCACAATTACATGTACTGATCTTTCATGGCATAAATATGAGCATGCACACAAACAAATGTCCACAAATACAATTCACTTCAATGTGAGCAGCTTTCTCTTATTGCTAGAACTCTTCTGCTTAGATATGCTGTCATTTCTAAGGGCAACATAGTTCTTTAGAAGCGTATTAACGGCTGGCCTGGTGATGTTTTTGAGAACTACATCTGGGTGGTGGCCACTCAAGCAACTTTCCAGTTCCTCATTGTCGCTGAGTAGGTAGAGCATTATATTCTGTAGTATTGACCGTTGATCACTTTCCGTGTGAAATTGATGTTCGTACGTCTTGCCTGTAGGTGCTCCAAGTCAACTTTTGTTGACAGAACTGCATGCACAACAAACGGCTTTGGAAACTTTAAGCCTCCTCTGCTCATGCTGCCAATTAACAGATGATCATTCACCTCCAGCTCTCTACCTGCAACTGTGAGTTGTGCATGGCAGTCATCGCATGGTTGGCGCTCCAGTGCTGCATATGCACAATAGCCAGCAATGTACGTAATCGCATGCATGCCACTAGCAGACACCTTTAGGCTTTCTTCAGTGAGTGTGATGTTGTATTTGCTTATCAGTGTGTCAACATTCAGTGTCTTTTCCTCTTGTTTGGACGAAGGCAAATCTTCTAGAACAAGTGTGTTCTGAAGACGAATATTTGTTTCTGGTTCAAAGACTTGGGTTATAGATACATTGTATTGTGAACCGCACAGCTGCCTGTACTTGCCAAACGTAGCCTTTAGAGAATCTGTTTGAAACTTTCCCACGAGGACGTACCTAAAACCAAGCTCGTGGAGACAATACTTTGCTAGTTCGATCAAGGCATATGTGCTCAGCCATAGTGCAAAATGCGTCTCTTTGGTAAGGCCATTATAGCGAGTGCCTCTGCAGCTCCAAGCGTCAAGCCAGGTCACAAAGTTGTCCAGGAATTCAATCTGCTGGCAGTGCATGTCACGGACTGGCTCCTGCCATACGTCCCGCTGCCTGTGCCCCTTTTCCGGAGTCTTGACATTCACAATCTTCCACCACTTAACAATCAAATCAATAAATGTGGCGGTTTCTTCGAGCACTGGTAATTGTAGCCTCTTGCCTTCAATTGCTAGAGCTGCTGACACAAAGCTGCTAAAAATTTTAAGTACAAGCTTTGCGTTCTGCCTCTCAAAGTTGGTCGGATAGAGAGCCTTATATGTGATGGCAATTTGTTCTGTTCCATCTGGTAGAGGCGTTTTAGGCAAAAAAAAAAAAGGATGCTTTCTGGTCACATCTACTTTCTGTAGCTACAGCCTCAAAAGGAGGGTATTGAAAACATTTGTCTTCATCTTTCTGGTTTATCCAATTATTTCTCACACATTTTAACAAATGCACAGTATCGACGACATAAAATAAAGGCTGCTACGGGTTTCCAGGATGCGCATAGACAATATCTGTTTCGCTACCATTACCAAAAAGTGCCATCATTTTCCTGTTAATGGCGTTGTTGTCAGTTACCACCACTACAACATGAAGGCCAGCACTTTCAAGGCTCATAATAATCCTTCTCAAGACATTGTGTAGCTCATTTGCTGTTATTCGGATCACAGGAAGAATGTGGACAACATCCTTGTACGGCGACAAAAGCGACTGCACCATAAAAACGTGGGCAGCTTTAGCTGGCTCGGCGCAATGAGCAGCAGAACCCGTTAAACAGCCACCTTTGAACTCGAAAAACTGCTGCAGATGTATTTCGTCTAACATTAGCGACATGTTTCTCTCGTGTTCTTTCAAAATAGTTGCTCTGCGCTTTATGATTCTCAAGAAACCCTCCTCACTTTGTTCTTTTGAAGGGCTGACGTCACATGCAGTGCAAACTCTCTTTACTGTTTCGGGTTGTGGCAGCACCAGCTTTCCGCTATGGAGAAAAAAATTATAAGCATGAGGTGAAATAGTATAAAATATACTAGAAAAAACAAGAAGTTCTGAGGAGTACCTCAGACCATTGCCCTTTCTCATAAGGAGCTTACGCTGCTCCTTGAGAAACAGTAGAGCATCAATACGTTCATCATCGTCTAAACCCTCATTAGTAATATCCTCAAGCAGGGAAATTACCAGCTTTAAGGTTCCTTGCACTTGTTTTGTTTCAGAGTCTTGTTTCAGAGTTGTTTCAGAGCACCCGAAAATCGGAAATTTTGGAAGGAATGCACAGCTGTTCGCTGGAAAATAACAGAACATTTCTTGAAAACACGCGAACGGATAAATCCGAGCTCACAACCACAGACATGGTTACATCCGGTGCTTCCAAAATCATCTCCATGTGAGCGAATATCACACACGAATCACACACGGTCGTGGACCAGAACACTTTGTGCCGTATACGTTCCACGCGAGACGTAATGTCAATGAGGTTCTGAACCTTAATTATTCTCCTGCGACTCGTTCTCGTATGTAATCTTTGATTGATGGATGGCACGCTGAAGCAATCCGTGTTCAGTCCGAGATTTCCTTTCCTCAGGACCTTCACGTCTTTTTCGGTTGTCAGAAACGTATGCAGGACAGTCGGGAAAAATTGTTGGCAGTGCGTCTGGCGTCAGCCTTGTCAGTTCCATGGGTGCTTCGATGGTCTGCCCGTCAGCGTTCGTGTATGACGAGGTTGTCCTCAAGTATTCAGGCTTGAAGTGCCGTTCACACACCTGCATACGACAGAAATGGTGTCGCAAAATCAGGTATTTTGAAGCCGATTAAAATGATCGTCCTCTGCGGCAAGCAGGTGGACCCGCACAAATTGAGGGAAGCTATGAAAAGGTACAGCTACACAGCAACACTTTGCTACACACAGGTAAATCACAATCTTCCTTTAATCGCAGTTAAAATAGTGTACCATGTTGTTATTAATAGATATGCACAATCACGCTTACCTTGGGGTCCTTCAATTGTGCTACATCCACGTCGTCGCGTCGCACAGCACGTTGCCATTCAGCTTTACTCTTCTGGTCGCTCGGGAAACAAAATAGGTGAACTTTCGGACCTCCGTCGTAATTCCTTCTACACATCGGAACACAGCACCTGCCCATGCTTCCAAACACGGGAGAAACAACATTCACGGCATATACCCAGATAATTACTTGCACTTGCGAATGGCAGAAAACAAACGGCGAGCTCAAAAGGACAGAAAGTTGAGCGAGTTGGTAACATTCCATAATCAAAAGAAGAGGCGTGCAGGACACGGACACAAGAAGAGTTGTTAGTCGGCGTTCGTGGTGTTCACTGCTCTTCTTGTGTCCGTGTCCTGCACGCCTCTTCTTTTGATTATGAAACGGCGAGCACTGCACCAGCTATCGTGTCGAACCACGTGGCGCGCTAACGTATTGAGGCATGCAGTGTGCTCGGAATATAGGTGGCGCTAGTCGTCTCTTGACGACTTGCGCCATCTAATGGTCACGGATGGAACCGTTTGGCTTGTTGGCCGGATCGCTCGGCTCGGGCCAGGCGTGATGACGTCAGCTAGCGCGGCGGGGAAGTGCGGAGGCCTGAAGTAGTCTAGGTGGTGTTGGGTGAGTCCTCCGGCAATAGGGAGTTTTCGAATAGGGGCCCCAAACACTTTGGGGCCCCAAAGAAATAGCGTCGACACCACTGCGCATGCGCGAGACCCAAACTGCCTTTGGGTTTTGGGTTGGGCACGCTATTTCTGGAATTTAGCGTCAGCCCCAAAGAGCCCCAAAGCTCGCCCCAAACTTTTTAGCGTAAACAAACATGGCGGCGCCCATCGAAGCGGCGGCTCTCGCCTAGGACAAAACGACAAAACTGAGCTGATTTCTGGTTAAGTGATGACTTTATCAATCAATAAATGGTGGCGTAGGTCATCGCTTTCTTCCATCTCACGCATGCAACAAAAACTGGGTGTGAAATAACCCGCGTTTTTAAGATCGGTTGTCGATTTGAGAGCTCGTAGGCTTAACGCGACCGGTGGCTCGAAGCTGGATTAGCTTGGCTCATGATACCAAATTCTTAAGACTCGCAGAACGATGAGGATCACAAGTAAATTCATTGCCACTGCACGCTTTAAATAGCAGTTTTACAGGGTACGCTTATGAAAGGCAAATGCGTTTATTAATCTTCAATTTTTACTTGTCGTAGCCTGCCTTTTTGGCCACTTTGGCGCTGCAAGCCCAAGACCCAAGGAGCGAGCGCAAAACCCAATTCGAAAACTCCTACTTCCTACGTGGTCCCAAGTTAGCGCACGCTAAGCATTTTGGGGCCCCAAACTTTTGGGGCCCCTATTCGAAAACTCCCTAATGGCGTACCCTTGGACTACATTGACAGCTTCCTGTAGTGCATCTTGAACGGCGCCGTTCGACCCTTTTGTCACCCAGATTGTGACGTCATCGGTGTACAGAGCGTGCTGCACATTCGAAAGTTGTTCCAGGAGCGGTGGTAGCTTTGCCATGGCCACGTTGAACAGGATAGGCGAGAGAACTAAACCCTGCGGAGTACCTCTGCCAGAAAGCTTTTTGTGTCTGACGGAATTTCACCAAGGCCAATGGTTGCTGTGCGGTCAGATAAGAAGGCTCGAACATAATTATAGGTGCGTTGACCACATCGGGAGGAGGCAAGGTTCTTTAATATGAGGTCATGCGAGATGTTGTCGAATGCCCCCTTGAGGTCCAAGGCCAAAATTGCCCTCGTCTGCGCAGCACTTGGGCCATCCACAACATCTTCCTTAAGTTGTAGAAGTAGGTCTTGTGTAGACATATTTCTGCGATTGCCAAACATGGTGTTAGGGAAAAACCGAAGAAAAATGCTATATATAGTGTGGGTTGATGTGGTCTCATAAGCATTGTTTGTTGATGTATTCCTACGGTATATAGCAAAGTTGCACAATAGCATACAGACATATATGCGTTGCTGTGATAGTGCCCATCATACATTAGAGGTGCAATTCACATAACACAAGCGCCGACATAACAACTGCTTGTGCAATAGGCTTATTTACTCAAACCGCGTTGGAGGAGCCGCCGTAGCGGTAGCGTGCCTGCTTGGCACCTTGAGGGCCCGTGTTCAATACCCCCCTACCGCTTCGTAGGCTGTGTGTGCATGTCTGTGTGTGTGTTATGTCTGTATTTCAAACGCAAGCTACGAGAAATGTGTTCCTCTCTTGGTTTAAGAGCGGAGCTGCTTAAGCCGGCTATTCTGTGTGAATCATGAACAGAAAAATGTGTGCCGATCCTGGAAGCAGCGCGCCGTGTGAAGTGCAGAAAACCTCATGCAGCGCTCAGTGTTGTGGGTTCGGTCTCTGCAGCCACGGTGTTTCATATGTCTATTTTGTTGGTCCTTGATTGGCATAGGCCTTATCAAATCCAAACACCTGTGGCGCATACTCGCATACTGTGGGCCGAGAACTACGGTTGTGAGCTATGCATGGTTAGAGTATTGTTAACCATGACATATATGATGAGTATATCAGGTTAGCAACATAAAATGTTTGTCATTCGTGTTAGTCACATTTATACCTTACCTCCAAAATATTGGGGTCTACCAGGCAAATGAGATAGATAGATAGATAGATAGATAGATAGATAGATAGATAGATAGATAGATAGATAGATAGATAGATAGATAGATAGATAGTAACCATGCTCACCAAGAAATGTTTCACATTTAATAATTTATCTGGTCAACTCATGGCGCCAGCTAGCACGTAAACAGTGGAGTGCACTGATGTAGCCATGCCCATCATTGACAGTGGGATTATATAAGCTGTAGTTGTGTATTAGTTGAACTCCCTGCCTTCCTGTCTCTTTCTCTCTCTCTCTCTCTCTGCATATATGTGCCCAGGTGAAAATATTGCAACTGGAAACAACTGGGACCAGTTCAAGTGGTTTATGGTCGAATTCCCAGTGGGGACCAGTTGCAATGGGTCCCAGATGGGACCCACTGGCGACTGGTCCCCACTGGGAATTTGACCATAAACCATTTGAACTGGTCCCAACTGGTCCCCATTGCTACTGGTCCCCACTGGGAATTTGACCATAAACCACTTGAACTGGTCCCAACTGGTCCCCATTGCTACTGGTTCCAATTGGCCCCGCTGCTACTCACCTAGCCTATGTGAGGCCAGTAGCAGCGGCGTGAAACTTTTGCCCCTGTTACACATGCGTAACAGAGATTGTGAACTATACTCAGCTGGAACCATACATCATTATTTAATGAGTGAAAAGATCGCTCGTTGCCATCGCATGTGACCGAGTTGGTAACTGCTGCCCGCGAAATCTGTAGATCAAGTCATACACCAGAAGAAGCTCGGTGCTGAAACGCGACATTTATTAGAAATATTGCAGCTTGTGCTCTAGCTGAGAATCTCCTTGAATGCTCTCTTGGAGATGGGGCAAACTCTTGGATGTTTTGTGGGCCGTGAACGTATTTTATCACCTGCCCCGCCACGGTGGTCTAGTGGCTACGGTACTCGGCTGCTGATCCGAGGGTCGCGGGATCGAATCCCGGCTGCGGCGGCTGCATTTCGATGGAGGCGAAATGTTGAGGCCCGTGTACTGTGCGATGTCAGTGCACGTTAAAGAACCCCAGGTGGTCGAACTTTCCGGAGACCTCCACTACGGCGTCTCTCATAATCAGAGCTGGTTTTGGGACGTTAAACCCCACAAATCAATCAAATCAATCGACGTATTTTATCACCTGAAAGCAATTGTATTTCCACGCTGTTAGCGAAGTTAAAAGAAAATCACTGCTATTGTAAAGAAGAAGCGCGCTGTGCACAGCCCCGCACCAGTGAATCGTAAGTGGTGCTTGGGCTGGATGTTGTTACGATCTTGGCCGCGAGGCCTACGCTATGTCGTCTTATGTTAGCGCCATACGCTGCGTCCACGACTACGTCGGACTTCTTTATTATAATTGGTGGAATCGTAACAACATCCAGCCCAAGCCCCACTTGCGATTCACTGGTGCGTGGCTGTGCACAGCGCGTTTCTTCGTTACACTATCAACATACAACCCTACCAAAAACGCCAAACGTCAAACAGCAACTAGCTGATACTAATAGTTCAACTCAATGCAATAACTTCGAAGCACCTTCAAATGCTAGCATCGGCACCGGAAAGCAGCGCCAAGTCGTTTGCACACAATCGATCCACACGTGTTGTCACGGGCGAAAACAGTTGTCATGCGCTTGTCCGAAGTGTCATCTCTTCCACAGGTGCCACGTCCAACAATAACTGAGCACAAATTAAGTACACAGGCAACGAACATCCACACGTTCCTCGGCGCGAAACATCACATGTGCCACAGCACAGCGGCCCGCACCTATGCCTCGCCGTGGCTCATCCACATGTGCTCTACGAAACTTGCGCACAGGCGCTTCTGAATTTTCTGTTATGCAGCTTCTTGTTGTCAATAAATATTGCGGTATTTGCGCAAATTAATTTTATTTTTAATATCTTTTTCATCTGCATTTGTTAATTGTTTACTCTATTTTCTTCGAACAAATCAGATACGAAACAAATAATGACCGTCAAGGCAAGTGGTTCCAGTAGAACTGGTTATGGTTCCTGTTGGTGTCCAGATGGGCGCAGCGGAAACCAGTTGGCCCTCACTTCGTTTCTAACTGGTACCACTTGGCCGGCAACTGGGACCACTTCGAGTGGTCCCCAGTTGGAGTGGTCCCAACTGGGACCAGTTGCTCCCCAGTTCACCTGTAGCTGGGACCACTTGCTTCCCATTCAGCTTCCAAATGGGACCAGTTGGCGTTGAACCGGGACCAGTTGATTCCAGTTACTTCCTGTTGAAACCAGTTAGATTCCCGGCTGCACATTTTCACCTGGGTATCTTTCCACTGACATGATAGTTGTTACTGTTTTGATTCCAATAAAATATTGGAACAACCGTTTGTTGTGTTGCTTGTGGTGGGACAAATTGTCATGCATGGAAAGTAAAGAATAAAACTTGTGAGTGAAAATAAATTGCTAAAATAGTGATTTGTCGTTGTTACTGCTGAAGTTCTACCAGCCAGATTTAACTGGTATTTCTTGCAACACACTGTACGAGAGAAATAGGTGGTGAAAGAGAACAGTGACGTTCAAACAAGGACTGCCTGTTCATTTATCAATCACAGCATAGTTTGATGTGCATAAGTGTAACACCAACGTAAAAGTGCATGGAATGCTAGGAATATGTGAGAGTATATGCCAGTGACTTTCAGGTTTGAGGATCGCGGCATCTGTCAGTCAATCACCTGTGCCTGCTTAGTTTGTGAAAACTTCAGTTGCCAACAAGCATAGCGTTATCCTCCATTGACAAAAGAAAATGCGTAGACACTGCCTGTTTTCTGGAGATGGGTCATTTCATTGAAGAACAGAGTAACAGATTTTTTTTTAACATTGATACAACAGCTTCTGTGTAAGAAGTCCGACGCCCACATTTGCAAAAGAGAAATGCGAAAGCCTTGGTTTAAAGAGGAGACCTGTCTTGCGTAGGCTATGCTTCACCTTGCGGACCGCACGCCTTGCTCATTCGTTTTCATGGCCACATGCTGTTCAAAAATAGGCGTAATAGCAAGGAAAGTAGCTGTCGCTGATGACCAGATTGAGTAGCTGAGTACAGCAAACAGGACCACTGTATGTCGCACCAAACAGCGGAATGCGCGCAGGTATATGCTAATTGCGCAAACAGCTGATCGCCAATTCGATGTGCAAAAGAAGCTGCCAGTGCGTGTAGCGCACGATGGGTTACACGCGTATAAGTTATGTATGTTGGTGTAGGCACCTAGTGACGTACGCAACTTTTGTATGCGAATGCGGGTGGTTTTTGAATCGCTAAGGACGCACTGGTGCCAGTGGACGCGTGCGCTCACGGCGGCATTAATCAAAATTGCTAACCAGCACATGCCTATGGAATACGCATACTCGAGTATGGCACGCTGAGATGCCTTACTTTTACGCAGATGTTTGCGTACATTTAGCGATCGAAACATCTGTGATACGCAGGGTAGCACGAAACTGAGCACCGATTTATAACGCGGTTGCCGCACGGCACGACGATCTGAAGAATAATTCATAGCACAGTGCTTTGCGGTGGTTTTCTCACCGCCTCGCAAGTTCTGCATTGACCGAACTGAAACACATGCTCATACCGATCAACTTCGAAGCTCTCAGGTTCAGATGCAGAGTAGCAATAGATTTGGTATATATATATATATATATATATATATATATATATATATATATATATATATATATATATATATTGTAAAGAAGAATTGGAACCTTGTAGTGGTCCATCCTCTCAGACGGCTTACAGTGGGATTCTCTCTCGAGTGCTCTGTTGAAGAAGACGCCGCTCGTGCTCGAGGTCCGTGCCCGTTGTTGGACAAGACCGTTGCCGCAGGGCTGCGTCTGTCGCGTGGCGGCAACTACAGACTAATTCCTTCCCATGTCTCTTCACCCTACACCTCTTTAATCCCCCACAATATCCCTCATACTGCCGCTACTGTGGAGCGGAGACCACAGTTTATCACTGCACGTCGGAATGCCCATGTCCACCGGGCTGTTCCCCTATCCCATCACCATCACATTCCTCCTGGGAGACTGCGCTGACCAGCTCAGCGCCGCAGGAGCAGCGTCGGCTGATACAGCGAGCACGTGGAGTGGCGCGAGCCAATGGGGCCCTGAACTAAGGGCTCCACCCTACGAGGAAGATCCCTCACTTTGTTAAAATAAATGTTTGCTCTCTCTCTCTCTCTCTCTTGCGCCTAATAAACACCTTAACAACGTGGTGGAGGTGCCGGGTACTTAAATCATCCACGCTGGAACTACGATCCCGTACACTGCCCTCTGCTATGCCTCAGAACGCCTCCCAGCAGACGTCTCCTGCTCCGGCCGTGTGTTCCGGTGTCCATCGCCATCGCGACCCTCCTGTTTTCACTGGCGCGGATGACGTGGACGTAGACGACTGGCTCACTACCTACGAAAGAGTGAGCGCTCATAACAAGTGGGACGAGTCAGCAAAACTCAGCCACGTGTTGTTCTACCTTGCGGGGGTCGCAAGTCTATGGTACAGCAACCACGAAGCTGATTTACCAACATGGTCCGCATTCAAGACCTCGCTGGGAAATGTATTTGGCCGTCCTGCTGTCCGTAAGCTGCGCGCGGAGCAGCGCTTGCGCGAACGAGCACAGCAGCCAGGCGAATCCTTCACCAGTTACATAGAGGACATTCTCGACTTGTGCAAACGAGTGGACGCGACGATGTCTGAAACGGATAGGATCAGAAATGTCCTGAAAGGCATCGAGGACGAGGCGTTTAACATGCTACTTGCCAAGCGTCCTCAGTCAGTTACAGAAATTGTCACACTGTGCCAAAGGTACGAAGAGCTGCGCCGGCAACGCTCGCTGACCCGTCGACCTTCGTTGCGGAATGAACATCTAGCTGGGTTGACCGTCACTAATGACCAGGCATCATTACTCGCAGAAGTCCTTTGTTCGTGAGGAAATTGCACGCCAACTCTCCTTGATGGCCTTCACCCAGCCGCAGCCTGCTCAACAGCCTTCGTCAACTCTTGTGCCTCCGTTGCAACACGCGATCGAACAGGAAATTGCCGCTGCTATTCCTGAATACCATCAGCACCTTCCGGCGCCTGCACCGCTGAGCTACTCCGAAGTTGTTGCGAGGCCTCAACCGATAACGGTAGCTGCACCACTCAACTATACAGGCGCCGTCGCTATGCCCCAACCCCTTGCTTCAGGCGTTCCTCCTGTTTACGCTGGCGTCATGGCCAGGCCTCGACTGCAGCCCAGCATGCAGTCATACCAGCAGCCGCACCGTGCATCGCGTCCTACCCAAGCGACCCGGTGGCGGACCTCTGACAACCAGCCGATATGCTTTGCATGTGGCTACACTGGTCACATTGCGCGTTATTGTAATCGCGTTCAGCCGCCTGGAGCCGCATCACCCATCAGAAGTCAGCCCAGCCACCCATATTACGACACTCCTTCGCCTACGTCGCCCACACTGCGTTCGACACCGGTGACACGCCGTTCACCATCCCCACGCCGTCGCTCCCTGTCGCCGATGCGGCCTCGTCCCGTTGTTCGGAACGAGGAAAACTAGTCGTCGCAGTCCACGAGGCAAGGGCTGCGATACCATCAAAATGTGAAAGTCCTCATCGCAGTCCTTCGAACGTTATCGAAGTGTTTATTGACGGTGTCCGCGCATCTGCACTAGTAGACACGGGAGCCGCCGTGTGTGTCATGGACGCTACGCTTTGCCGCTCACTTCGGAAAGTCACGACGCCACTTTCTGGACTGTCCCTAAGAACAGCCAGTGCTCAGCATATTCACCCTTTAGCAACTTGCGCTGCTCATGTTCTCATCGACGACGTCCTATATGCGATAGAATTCATTGTCATCTCCTCATGCTCTCACGATGTGATCCTAGGTTGGGATTTCCTCTCGCGCCACAATGCTGTCATCGATTGCGCACGGGCCGAAATTGAACTCACGCCGTTTTTAGATTTGCCTTTCAGCGAGAATTCTTCCCTTTCGACGAAGCTGCTTGTCCAAGCCGACACCCACGTTCTTCCGAAAGCAGCAACGATTGTGCCCATGTACTGCAGCAGCATCTCAGACGGTGTTGCATGCATAGTTGTCTCCCTCCGACCGCTTCCTAACTCGGAGAGGTCTCCTGCTCCCATTTGCGACGCTGGACATCACTCAGGGCTTCAGCACCGTTTTCGTTTGCAATCCGTTCGATTACCCTGTGATGTTGGTCCGAGGGGAATGCCTTGGAAATGTGGAACTTATTGAAGACGTTCAAGTTGTGGACGTGCCCGACGACACATGCTGCGGTACTTCCAGAACGATCAGTGCTATTTCTGCGAGTGACTCCCCACCCAGCGATGTATTTGGCTCTTCTATCTCAGACAACCTTACGCCGGCCCAGCGGTCTCAGCTTTTATGCCTCTTGGAAGAATTCCGTTCCTCTTTCGATGTGGGGCAGTCTTCCGTCGGACGTCAACTGTAACACACCGCATCGACACGGGCTCCCACCGCCATTACGACAACGCCCCTATCGTGTGTCTCCCGCAGAACGTCGTGTGATCAGCGAACAGGTTGATGACATGCTTCGCCGCAAGGTGATACGCCCTTCAGATGGCCCATGGGCATCCCCTGTTGTCCTTGTTGCAAAGAAGGATGGTTCTCTGAGATTCTGCGTAGACTACCGTCGCCTCAACAAGATCACTCGGAAGGACGTTTATCCTCTCCCGCGCATAGACGACGCGATCGACAGTCTACAAGGCGCTGAATACTTTTCGTCTCTAGACTTGCGCTCGGGGTATTGGCAAGTACCCATGGCCGACGCCGATCGACCGAAGACAGCTTTTGTAACACCAGATGGCTTATACGAATTTAATGTCATGCCTTTCGGACTTTGTAATGCGCCAGCAACTTTCGAGCGCATGATGGACACCGTCTTGCGCGGTATGAAGTGGAACACGTGTCTCTGCTATCTTGACGACGTTGTTGTTTTTGCTCCCGACTTCGAGACGCACCTTGAACGCCTGCGGCGCGTTTTGATGTGCCTGACAAAGGCTGGCCTACAGCTAACCTCAAGAAGTGCCGATTTGCCGCTAGGCAACTGACCATATTAGGCTACGTCGTATCTAAGGATGGAATTCTCCCCGACCCAACCAAACTTCGGGCTGTGGCCGAGTTTCCTAAACCAACGTCCGTTAAAGAATTGCGCAGTTTTATAGGTTTGTGCTCCTACTTCAGGCGCTTCATTCGAAATTTCGCCACTATTATCGCGCCACTGACGAAACTGCTTGGAAGTAACGCGTCCCTCATTTCGTGGTCATCCGAGTCCAATGAAGCGTTCACAACTCTCCGCCGTTTACTGACATCTCCCCCAATTTTACGCCACTACGACCCCACCGCACTACGGAGGTGCACACAGACGCCAGTGGTGTTGGCCTCGGCGCTGTCCTTGCGCAGCGCAAACCAGGGTTTCCTGAGTACGTCGTCGCCTACGCAAGTCGCACCCTTACGAAAGCCGAGAGTAACTACACTGTTACGGAAAAAGAATGCTTGGCAATCATCTGGGCACTTACTAAGTTCCGACCATATCTGTATGGACGCCCATTTGATGTCGTCACGGACCACAATGCGCTCTGTTGGTTGTCGTCACTGAAAGACCCTTCAGGCCGCCTTGCACGTTGGGCACTTCGTCTACAAGACTACGATATTCGCGTAGTCTAATGCAGCGGGCGTCAGCACTCTGACGCCGACGCTCTCTCGCGCTCTCCCTTGCCTAACGACGGTGACCAATGCTCACTATCTCGTGTTTCCATTTCTTCCATCGACCTCCGCACCATCGCTACCGAACAGCGCTAGGATCACTGGATCGCATCTTTGATGGATTTCCTCTCCAACTCATCGGCAGCTCCGACCAATCGCTCGTTACGCCGGCAAGCCCAGCATTTCGCCATTCGCGAAGACCTACTTTATCGACGCAGTTACAATGCCGACGGCCGCCAGTGGTTGCTAGTTGTACCCCGGAGCCTGCGTTCTGAAATATGTGCATCGTTCCACTCTGATCCTCAGTGTGCCCATTCTGGAGTATACAAAACGTACGAGCGCATTCGACAGCGATACTTCTGGCGAGGAATGTACCGCTACGTTCAGCGGTTCGTTCGCTCCTGCCTCGATTGCCAGCGTAGGAAATCTTCGCCGCGCCTGTCACCAGTAAGCCTGCCACCCCTACCTTGCCCGATCCGGCCATTCGGGCACGTCGGTATCGATTTGTATGGGCCACTCCCGCTGACATCGGCTGGTAACCGCTGGGCCATCGTAGCCGTTGACCACCTCACCCGATACGCCGAAACCGCCGCCCTCCCCGCGGCTACAGCGCGCGATGTTGCTTCCTTTCTACTCCGCCGCTTCATACTTCGACACGGCCCACCTCAGGAATTGCTCAGCGATCGAGGCCGTGTCTTCTTATCTGAAGTCGTCGAAGTCATTCTGAAAGAGTGCCACGTTGTCCACCGCACAACTACTGCTTACCACCCGCCGACGAATGGCCTCACCGAACGATTTAACCGCACCCTTGGCGACATGCTCTCAATGTACGTCGCCTCCGACCAAGCAAATTGGGATGCCGTTCTGCCGTTCGTAACCTACGCTTACAATACCGCCCCTCAGAGCACCACTGGGTTTTCGCCATTCTTTTTATTGTACGGCCGGCACCCATCGCACACAATTGACACAATCCTTCCGTACAAGCCGGATGCATCTGAGGCTGCGCCTATTTCTGCCACAGCCAGACATGCTGAAGAGTGTCGCGATCTCGCCCGGGCGTTCACTACCACTGACCAAGAGCGGCAGAGGAGCCCTCATGGTAACACCGCCTCTGAACCTGCTTTCCTTCCCGGAGCACTTGTGTGGCTCTCGATCCCTTGCACTGCACCCGGGCTTTCTTCGAAGCTACTGCCCAAGTTCGAAGGACCCTACCGTGTAGTCGGGCGTACCTCTCCGGTGAACTACCTCATCGAGCCCGTTGAGCCATCCTCAGACATGCGCCGTCGGGGCCGAGACATTGTTCACGTCGAGCGCCTTAAGACCTACCATGACCCACTCATAGTGACCAGCTGTTAGGTAGCCGGGTGGCTCCCTTTTCGTCCCCGGGGGTAAGGTAAAGAACAACTGGAACCTTGTAGTGGGCCATCCTCTCAGACGGCTTACAGTGGGATTCTCTCTTGAGCGCTCTGTTGAAGAAGACGCCGCTCGTGCTCGAGGTCCGTGCCCGTTGTTGGACAAGACCGTTGCCGCAAGGCTGCGTCTAGTTGCACCTAATAAACGCCTTAACAATATATATATATATATATATATATATATATATATATATATATATATATATATATATATATATATATATATATATATATATATGCGTTGAGAAACGACGGACGCACGTGCGAAAATGTTTATTTCTTCCAACGTTTCGGCAGGAGGGCCTGCCTTCGTCAGGGAATACAGGGCACAGGCAAGAACGCACTTCTTAAATACATGACTACGGCGGGGGCCCCCAACACGTGCTTAACTATTATCGTCATAGATATGGCATATATCATGTCACTATCAATCAACATAGGCACTTGTGCGATATGGTTATTACTGCATGAAAAAATTGCGAGCAAGACACAGTTTTCAACTACGAAGTGTGGGTTTTGCGCAGGGACAGGCAAATGGACAGTGGAGGTGTACAACAAATGAAGTATTAAAATTGCGGTGGTTCGTGGGCCCAGGACTCAGACACAGACAGCTAGGTCACAGACAAGGAAACATTTATCGATAGGACGAGACAGCACATACACTTTCGACGGACGAACAATGCACAAACAACAGACGGCAAAGAACACAATCTGAACGCTACGCTACGGAGACCAACGGCGCGTCCTAACTATGTCCGAAGCACGTAGCACCACTCACAGTACCGACGTTCTTAGATGCGGCGCACGTTGATCTCAGTAGACAAGGCACGATGGGTCGTGTCCGGGCACGTGCAGATCTTGAGCTGCTCGCTCACGAAAGCGCCGGGTATGATGCCCCTTACGTGGCATCGAGGCCACTCCCTCAGAGAACGGTTGCGTCGAACTGCAGCATACGTGGCACCGTGGCCACGCTCTCAGTAGGCGGCTAGACGGGAACTTGCGCGGCATCGGGGCCACGCGTACATCAGGCGGTTGTGCCGGGCAGGGACCGGCGCGGCACCGTGACCACACCCTCAGCAGATGGTTGTGCCGGACTCCAACCTGCGTGGCACCGTGACCACGAGTCGGTAGATTGTCCCGGCCACACCACTGCTCCAGCCGCTCGTACTGGCCCGCTCGCTCATCCACCGCAGGAACAGTCAGCACGGTCCAGGTCACCCGTTCTCCACAGGAACACCCAGTACTTCCTGGCTGGTACTGAACTGACGCGTCTTCTTGCCGAGTCGACGTGCCGCTCTCGGTCGCTTCTAACGCTCGATCGCCGTCGGCGTTCCGAAGCACCGAAGGCCACGCGCTTCTCGTTCCGCGTGCTGCTGCTGCTGCTGCTGCTGCTGCTGCTGCTGATGATGATGATGATGATGATGATGATGATGATCCTTCAAATATGGCGCATACCCACTACGGGGGATTGGCCAAGACCTGGAGTGCTTAACTTTTAGCTGGTATATTGTGCAAATACCACAACATGACGAATAAAATAGAATAATAAATAAATTAATAATAATCGGGAGAAAAGTAAAACAGAGGGAAAAAAAACTATGTAAACTATATGTGCACTTCTACCATCAAAACAGGTAATGTTTTCCTTTTTTTTAATGTATAGGCTTTATCATAATGTGAATAATCACAAACGTAGTCGTTTTGAGGCCTTTATAAATCCACATACTGCATCAAATATGTCCCTGTGGCTGAAGCCCAATACCGAGGCACCAAAAGTAAGAATGACTTCCAATGACAATGTTAGCCCAAATTTAGAAAGCACAATTTCCAGTTGTCTCTTTCTTACTGATGTATACTGGCGGCATTTTAAAAAATAATGGTCAATTGTTTCGATTTCAAGACAGAATGGGCACAGAGGCGATATCACCAGACCAGCCCTGTGCGAGTAAAGATTTAATGGAGGGACTCTGCAGCGTAATCTCGTAATCAGCACTTCAGCTTTTCGCGACGGACACCATTGTCTTTTCCACGGGAATTTTAGATGTCTAAATTCTGTCCACGTTGTTATTGTCTCAATGGCGTCCCTGTGTATCGCGTATGCCCGATATCTTAGCGCAGTAGGAAATTCTAATGCTGGAAGAACCGATACTACTGGTCCGTTAAGCGATGCTCTCGCTAACGAATCGGCCATCTCATTTAGATTTAACCCACTATGGCCAGGAACCCACAATAATTTTACTAGGTTTATCGTTGGCGGGACTAAAGTGAGGAACGTCTGGAGGGCAGCAGACTTAGGAGAAGCTGTTAATGTAGTGCAGACTGAAAGAGAATCTGTTAAGATCACTCTGACGGGAGTTTCCGCAAGGCTAAGATTATCGCTACAAGCTCAGCTACAAATACAGGGGTGTAATCTGGGAGTCTTAATGCATACGACCAGGTGAGCGACGAGGAGAAAATTCCCACCCCTGCCTTTTCCTCTATCACGGAAGCATCTGTGGCTATTATGTATTTAGTTTGTGCTTGAGCAAGGTAGTCTTGCAACAAGTTGTTTAAGAGCTTGTGGCAATGAAATTTAGAATTATTGGGGAAAATATTATCGAACTCAATATTTATATTCTGATTTGATTCCGCTATTGCAATTACCTCTCTAATATTCACGTTTATGCTATCTAACTGTTTTTGTACAAAAACAATTTGGGGTGTGTGAAAGCGTGGCCAATGAGCTAAGAAGAATGAATCAGGATCTTTTATAAAGACATATTCCGATCGTCTAAACGGAACGCTGTAAAATTTTAGAAACGTTTGGACCGTTAAGATGCGGAATCGGCAGGGCAATGTTGGCAGGCGCGCTTCTTGGTACAGAACATTGTTTGCGACAAACTTAGGGAGTCCCAGACACAGACGCAAGGCTTCACGCTCTAATACAACCAGAGGCTTAATTTTATAAGCAGGGCAGCCAGAGAATAGAATACACCCAAATTCTAGAATCGGGCGCATGTACATTTTATAAATCATTAACATACTGTCTCTACGAAGACCGTATTGTTTTTTGCTCAACCGGCGTAGTATACCTAAGGTATGCTGCGCCTTTGAAGCTACGTTTTCTATGTGCGGTCCCCAATTGAGTTTTTCGTTATAAGTAATTCCCAGATATTTGAGAGAGGTCACCTGTGGAATAACGTCATGCTTGTACACTAAAGAAATGGAAATAGGGACTGCGAATGGGAACACCATTAATGCACATTTACTAACATTTAACGTCATGCAAAGTTTGTCCAACCAGACCTCGAGCATACCCATGTATCTTTGTAAATTTTGGTAAAGCGCCGAAATGTCACTGTCTGCCGCAAAAAACGCAATATCATCTGCATATACATAAACTTGAACGCCCTGCCATTTGGGGATTGAGCTCATTAATACATTAAATAGTACTGGTGATAAAACTGCTCCTTGTGGAACACCTCGGGTCTGTTTAAGCTTAGACGAGCAACATCCGTCCTTAAAACAGTAAAATTCTCTGAACCTCAAAAATTCTGCTACCCACGCGATCATGTATTTAGGAAAGTTGTAACCCTGCAGAGTACTGAGCAAAACGGAATGTTCTACGCTGTCATATGCTTTAGCAATGTCCAGTGTCACTAAGGCTGCATGCTGTCTTCTTTTCTGAGCAAGTTGGATTCGGCTTTCTAAATCAGCATGAGCACACCAGATGGAGCAGTTAACTTTGAAACCTATTTTATTTGGATTTAGTATCAGATTGTCCGTCATCCAGGTAGTTATTCTGCCGTGCAATACTCTCTCTATCAACTTGGCCATATTCGACGTTAGAGAAATAGGTCTGATGTTGTCCACGTTATACCCTAATTCTTGTTTTTTAAGTAAGGGGATTACCTTAGCTACTTTCCACTCATAGGGTACCCAAGCCTTTTTCAACGAATAGTTTATAGTGTTGAGAAGATCGCCAGGAGACACATTAAATAAGATTTTTATCATCGATACCGTTATGCCATCAGGACCAGGAGCTGAAGAGGGTAATAATCTGATCACTTGATCTAACTCAGATAATGAGATTTCAGTAAAGTCAGTTGCTGGGGCTGGCTTTTCCAGCACTTTAGATATGGACGATGTGAATCTACCTGCCAGCCCAACAGCAATCTGTTCTAGCGATTTAGTCATTTCATCTGGTGACAGCCTTACGTAATCTGTATTAACTGGTGTTGGTAGGATTTTACGAGACCTGAGATATCTAAACAAGGATTTCTTGTTTTTAGGACTCGAAAGGAATTCAAAATGTCTTTTATCATACTCTTCTTTAGCTATAGCGACTGTGCGCTTAAATGTCACGGAGAAAAATTTGTAGTCTACCCAGTTTTGAGGGGACTGGTTATACATAAGCTTCTTCCATGCTGCCTGACGTCTTCGGTGATCCCGAGTACAGTCTGCAGTCCACCAAGGGCTGTACGAAGGAGTCTGCGCTGATGCAACCTTAAACTCGGCGTTTTTGTGTGTTCTTTTAATTACAGCACTTAGTTTCATGGCTTTGTTGTCCTCATCATCATAATCAGATGTCAAAGCTGATTTTAAATCCTTTTTAAATTTTGTATAATTGACAAATACTCGAACCTGTATACCTTCAATCTTTACTGGGCAAGTAATATCAAACATGATTGGGAAGTGGTCACTATTTGTGGCACAGTCCAAAGCACTCCACGCACTACTAGAAATTGACGGACTAATAAAGCTTAAGTTCAAGGCAGAGCGGAACCGATCACGGATAAATGTACGCGTTCTGGAATTAAGACACCTAAGATTGTTGTCATTTGTCCACTCCCACAAACGTTTACCGCATTGGTCAGTTTTAAAACCCCAACACGTATGGTGTGAGTTGAAATCTCCAACAACTATTTTGTCTTTGCACCATGAAGGCAGAGCTAAGTCCAAGCTTCTAGTGGTTTGCACACCTGTAGGAAAATATACATTAACTAATGAAAAGGGCGGGCAACCAGGTAGAGTTACATCTAAAGCAAATATCTCACTGTCTGGGCACATGTGTTTATATGATATTTTTGCTTTTATACTTAGTCCATGCTTTATCAAAAATGCTAAACCGCCACCTTTAGATGGGCGGTCCAATCGAAACGATCGATAGCTATTTAAATGAAAAGATTGATGCCCTGAAAGCCAGGTTTCCTGTAGTGCTGGACTGAATTTTGATGATAAGTACAATAGATCAGTTACCGCGGAGTGAATAGATCGACAATTCCAATGAATAATCTTGAGGGACGCTATGGTTTCGCAAGAATAGCCTCAGCAACTGCCTTGCTTAGGATACTTTCCTTCAGGAAATTGCTCTTAGATAGATTGTCCTTGAGTTGTTTTTTGGATTTGAAAGGAATAGCCAAAGGTGTTTTTTTTGACAACGGTGATCGAGTACGCTTTAAAGATCGGGGATCCAGCTCCATGTCATCAGACTCCTGCACCTCATCGATGTTGCCATCGTTTTGAATCTGATTGGCACTGGCAACATGGTCTGCAGATTGAGCATCCTGGGACGATACAGGGGACGTCGCTTCCTCTGATAATTGTGAGCGCTCATTATTTTGAGGCGTCAGAGTAATAGGCGCTGATGTGCCAAAAATCTGTGCCATCTGGTTGCTAAATATCTGTATCAAGGACTCGCATAAGGTTCCAGCTAGGCGTTCCATAGCCTTTTCCATTGCCCTTTCGACCACATCAGCAATGGTGAGAGAAAGAGAGGCTTCCATTGAAGTTGCGTGGCGGCTAGCAGCTCCGGCGTAACCCTGCGATCTAGATTGAATTTCATTTATGGCGTCTTTACGCGAACAACGTTTTTGTTCCACAATTTCAAGAATTTGCAATTCTCGAGCTTTAGCAGAGCAATTCGCATCATCAGCCGAATGTCCTTCATTACAGAGGCAGCACTTTACTTCTGAGCTTTTGCACTCACTAGAGTTATGGCCTTCTCCGCACACTCTGCACCTAGGATAGGACCTACATCCTCTCAATGTGTGTCCATATCGCCAGCACTTCACGCATTGTAGAGGGCGAGGAGACAGCGTGTCTACTCTATAAATTAAAGGCCATGCCTTGATTTCCTTCGGCAGAATGGACCCAGCAAACGTGACTATCACCGATTCCGTCGGAACCTTAGTCCTGTCAACTATCCGTCCACACCGATAAACAGAAATAGCACCTGCCGGAGAAAATAAGTCGAGTACCTCTGGTGGTGTCAAGTTAACATCAACTCCGCGGACAATTCCTTTAACGCAGGCCAAGTGGGGGGGAATGAAAGCGCTCACCGGACAAGATGCGAATGCTGAGCACTTAAGGAGGTCCTGAACACAGGGCTGGTCTGAGGAAAAACAGACGATACCTCCTCTGCCAAACTGGCGGACTTCCGTGATGTTCTGGTAATGGGCTGTCACCGTGCGAAGTTCCGCCTGAATCGTTTCCGGATTCTTCATCCGGATGATGCCATCGGTAGTCGGGACTAGGGCCACTGGGACTGATGTGATGCCGTTGCGCAAAAATATGTCCACAGGTAAATCCTGCGGAGAAACAGAAGCAGACCAGAGGAAGGCCCCTGGCCCTGGAGAGGAAAACGGCATCGATCTGCTTTGATCAGGACAAAGTGCACTTAATGACGATCAGTAACACTAGAAATACGAGCTACAATTCACAAAAAAAAAACTCAGCAACTACTCAGGTCTAGGCCAGAACCCGGGGAGCAGGCGAACACAACCAGCCCTTGTTCGATCGAGCAAACTGCTTGTTCTTCTTCTGCACAAGCGCGCGCTCTTCGTCGTCGTCGCTTCGAGTGCGAAAACAGTCTCCCACTACACTTCCCCCCAACTGCAGTACGTTGTACACGTAACACGCAAGTCTCTATAAAACACCATTTGAAACACAGCGTGAAGGTCCATCAATGCAAGAAGCACACTGCGCTATGATGAGAAGCAGGAAAAAAAAAAGGTTCGTGTACAACGGTAAAGATTACTGGTCATTAAAGGCCGCACGGCTCATATAGTCAGCACCAACGTTGTCCACACCGCGAATGTGTTCTACGTGAAAGTCATACTCCATAAGAAGCAAACTCCACCCTAGCACTCTGTTATTTAAGTGTTTCGCTGACTGAATGTATGTCAGTGGCTGATGGTCGCACTGCAAGGTGAAAGGCTTGCCATATAGAAAAATGTGGTATTTGCGAACAGCCCAAACTACGGCAAGACCTTCCCTTTCGATTGTAGAATAGGCTGCTTCGAGTGGCATTAATTTGCGGCTCGCGTAGGAGACTGGGTGCAGACGGCCTTCGTGCTCCTGGAGTAGTACTGCTCCTAAGCTCCGTGAAGACGCATCCGTGCGCAAAACAAATGGTTTATGCAAGTCTGGCGATTTCAGCACAGGTTGTGTTGATAAGAGTTTCTGCACGTCTCGAAACGCTCTTTCGTGTTCTTCACCCCATGGTAACTTATTCGGGCATCCTTTCTTTGTAAGTTCCGTCAGTGCGAATGTCAACTCAGCGTAATTAGGCACAAAGTCACGATAGTAGCCCGAAAGGCCCAGGAAGGCTTTTAGCTCCTTTTTGGTTTTAGGTTGCATCGCCGCTTGGATCTTGTCAGTAATGCTCTTACTCGTCTGTAGCGCACCTTGCCCAACGATGTGACCCAAAAAGTGGTAGTTGGACAGCCCACCTCACATTTGGCAGGTTTAATAGTAAGACGAGCAGCTCTGACGCGTTCAAACAGTCTTTGTAGTGTTTCTAAGTGTTTTTCCCAAGTGTCAGTGGCGACGAGCACATCATCAAAGTAGTATAAAACATTAGGAATTCCTTCGGTGACGACTCGCATTAACCGGTTGAATACTGCCGGTGCAGTCTTAATGCCGAAGGGCATATACTTGAAATGATACAGGCCAGATTCGCATGAGAAGGCTGTGAGCTCTTTCGACTGATTGGCCATAGGTACCTGCCAATATCCCTTAGTGAAATCAAAGCGCGAGAAGAAGTTGCATCTAGTGAGCTTGGCGAACATCATATCTGTGCGAGGAATAGGTTCACTGTCTGGAAGTATGACCTTATTCAGTTGTCGGAAGTCGATACACAACCGCATGGTGCCATCTTTCTTCTTGACAACCACTATAGGTGAGTGATAGGCTGAGGTTGATCTTTCAATGACACCTAAATGCAGCATGTCCTTCACTTCCTCTTCAACGGCGTCTTTGACAGCAAACGGTAAAGGATATTGTCGGACTTGTATTGGAGCTTCTGATGTTAGCTTCAATTCACATTGAACAATGTCTGTCTTTCCAGGGACATCGGAGAAAATATCTCTGAAGTTTTTAAGAACTGCCCTGACTTGCTGTCGCTCGTCAGCATTGAGCTCCGATGCTATGCTAACGTTCGTCCAGTCTTGCGTCTGTCCTATTGTGATATGTGGTATTTCGTCAGACGGACCTTCAACTATCGCGGTGTCACTTGGCAACGTTGTAGTAACACCTGCAACCGTCTGTTCGCACAGTGGCTTGCGCTCTTCATACTTCTTTAACATATTAATATGAAAGAGCGTGACCTTGTTGCCGAGGTTGACAAGGTAATCGAGTTCGCTGCGTTTCTCGATGACAGGAAAAGGACCCTTCCAAGAGAGCACCAGCTTGTTAGTATCGGCTGGTAAGAGTACCAGCACCTGGTCACCAGGAACAAGTACGCGCCTTCTCGCTTTTTTGTCGTAGTAGCCTTTCTGCAGCTTCTTCGCTTTTTGCAGTTCTTCGTGTGCAAGTGAACAGGTATGTTCTAATCGTCGCCGTAACTCCATCGTATGCGTATATGTCGTCTTGGTCTCTTTATCGAGGCAAGCGTTCGTCCAGAGTTCCTTGAGAATTGCCATAGGCCCTCGCACGTATCTTCCATATAGTAATTCGAATGGAGAGAACCCAGTGTTACATTGAGGAAGCTCTCTGTAAGCGAACAGTAATGGTCCGAGGTAGAGATCCCAGCTTTTTGGACGCTCTTGACACATACGCCGTATCATGCGTTTTAATGTGCCATTAAAGTGCTCAATAAGACCATTAGCCATGGGGTGGTATGGCGTGGTGGGTAGCTGTTTGAACGAAAGCAGTCGACTGAACTCCTTCATGACAGCTGACATAAAAGATGTCCCGCGGTCACTGATGATCTCCCTTGGTATGCCGACGCGTGAAAACATTTCTAGGAGACCCTCTGCAACCTGTCTCGATTCAATGGAAGGCAGTGCAACCGCGTCGGGGTATCGCGTCGCAAAATCTATCATGGTCAATATATATCGATTGCCCTTTTCAGAGGTCGGTGACAATGGACCGATTATATCAATGCCAACTCTTGTAAAAGGTGTCTCGATAATAGGCGTGGTGCCCAAAGGGGCACGTCCCACCAAGTGACGTGGAACTGTCCGTTGACATACGTCACAAGATTTCACGAAGCGTTTGGTGTCGGACTGCACACCTGGCCAGTAGAAGTCTCCAGTAACTCTGCTTACTGTTTTCGTAATGCCTTGATGGCCGGCTAAGATGCCTTCGTGTGCTAGTTTCAGCACAATTTCTCGCAGTTGTCGTGGCACTACCAGTTGCTCCAACTCGGTTTCACCAGGCAACTTGTGCTTGCGGAATAAAATTCCGTCACGGATGAAGAACACCGTCTCCCGATTGTTCGACACGATTTTCTTGCCCACCACCTCAAAACAGTTTTGCAACGTTTCGTCCTCCGCCTGATATTTTCTAAGCATCTCACTTTCTACGCGTAATGCAGGGTGTGGCATCACAGGTAAAGGAGTATGCCTCTCTTCCTTCGTTTCTACTGTTTTTCCAGCGAGGACTTTCTTGGGTTCGGGACTCGCGTCCAATGAGTCGTCACGTGGAAACTCATTCGAGTCCTCCCGGTCGGATCTTGCTTGGAACGCGGCCAGGTCACCAGCTACTCTCTGCGTACCTTTGGCAGCAGCCACTTCACCAGATTCCGTGCACCGTGTCTGCTTGGTCTTCAAGCGAACGAGGTTATTCTGTGGTGCAGACTCATCTGTCGGCAATGTATCTGGTAATACCGCGCCATTGATATTTCCCAAAATCACGTCGTATAATGGGTCACTCATACACTTGACAAGTACGTCTCCAGTAAACAATCTACATCGCAAAAAGACTTTTGCCTCTGGGAGGTACCGCACAGTGCGATCTAATAAATACACAGGGCTTGTTGTTCCAGTGAACTTCTCTTCCGGAACCAAGGATTGCCGCACGACGACCGTGTTGCAGCCAGTGTCGCGAAGTACATGTACTGGCCTGTTCTCTAATAATCCGTCCACGACCGGCATATCCGCGACTGCAATGGTCGGTGATGGTCGACTTGATGTGGCATTGACAATGGGTATCGTTTCGCCGTCTTGGAGGACGACGTAGCCAGTCTTGTGCTGCTCAGGAATCGATGTTTCTTCTTTCTCTGATATCATGCACGATGCCTGATCCTTGTCGAATCTCCGGCTGGGACATCTGTCACTGCTGTGACCACTTTTGTGACATATTCCACATCGGCTAGTAGGATTCCCTTTCGTGCGGGACCAGCGGATGTCATGTGGTGCTGCGGGATTAATGAACAAGAAAGGGGAGGGATCAACGGGGGATACCCTGTGTGGCATCCAGCATACTCATGTAAGCTGAAAGTACGGCCCTTTCAAAAGACGAAACACTGACAAGGCATACACGGCGACTGCTAATAATTGTGCACGCCACTTTCCTTTTACTGCTTCATATGAACTCTCAGCATTTCATACCAACTGATCCAGATTTTAACCTTATTGCCCTGCGAGCTTGCTGCACAAACCTGTACGAGGTTTTTCCTTTGAATGTTAGTGTTTGTACTGCATCCAATATGTGGACTTACAAGACTTTGATGTGTGATCCATGGCACACACGCAATCAAGCGAAAAGATGGTCCAGGCATAAGATCAATGAAGCTTGCCACAGAGTTAGCCTAACACAGTAGGTGACATAACTATTACTTTAGGTTGAAGTGAGATCTGTGTTTCCTATGTTTGTCCTAATTTGTCCTAACTGTATTGAATGGGACAGAGTGCACCTCAAAAGTGCCATTTTGTACTTGCAACACATTTAGTATCCCTAAAAAAACAACTGTCATGAATTACTCATGATCACAATCTTCCTTTCTTTTAGGCTTACTGGAAATACCTGCAGTCAGATTTTTTTGAAGATCCCATACCGCAGTTCTTCCCTGAGAACCTCACCAAACCTCCAAGAAAGTGAACATCATTTGAAGAATTATTGTTGGGGCTTGTCAAGGAGTGCCAACTTTGGCATCAAAATAAACTGTTATCTAGAAACTGGTTGTATTTGTCCGTGATTTAGCAGATGCCATGACTGCTGTATATGCATCGCCTAGTTGATATTAATAAGAAGCGTCAAGCAACCATGGATACCCTGCTTGGTGCTCGGTACGTCCCAGAAATATCACAGAGGACCATCTGAGTATGTTCCAGAAAATCCCCGACAAATCCTGAAAATGTTCTCAAAGTATCCTAGTGGACCATTTGAGTATGTTCCGGGCACGTCCTCGGGCCGGACACGAGGATCTTTCTAGAACCCCTTTAGGACCAGTTGAGGACGTATCCAGTACGTCCAAATGTTCTCAAGGAGACGTACTGAGGACGTATTTGGGATGCCCCTTCGTTTCTTCCGAGCTCATTTATTACAGTAATGCTAACCCCATCTAATCCTGTGTCTGTGCCTTTGGGAAACTTTTCCTCCGCCTTCTTCCAATTGAAATTTCCCAGAACTAGTTCTTCCACTTGGTCTTCCTTGCTCGTCCACGTCGTAAAGGGAGGCTCGTCATTTTTCTTAAAGGGCTACGATGGATGGATGGATGGATATTAGGAGCGTCTCCTTTATAACGGGGCGGTAGCCGGGCCACCAAGCTCTAGCTTTATTTCTTTTTCCTCTAAAAACATCTCCTTTCCCAAATCACACATATTTTCACAAGAAATTTTTCTCCATGTCTACCTATTTTACCTATTATTGTTCCGCTGTGATGTAACAATCTTACCCGAACAACCTTGCGCTTCTGTTTGCTCCATACTTTTGCGCCACCAATACTCTAAGCGCCTTTTACTTATCTCTATCGCCGACATGTTCAGCTCTCCCGTGTTACTCCTGAAACCCATGGCCTCCTGTAGGGTACGTAGTGTCCACAGCTACACATGTGTGGACATCTGTACATTCAATCAAAATATGATCTGTCGCTTCCCTAGCTTTTCCACAGCACGTACATGTGTCCCCTTCTCTATTGAATTTCGCTCTGTAACTTCGGGTTCTCAGGCAACCGGACCTTGCTTCAAACAGTAAAGCGCTTCCCTTTGAATTATCGTAAACTTTTTCTCTCTTGATTTCGTCTTTCCCTTTTCTGTAGTTGTTCAATGCCGGCTTCTTCTCCATTCCTGCTATCCAATCCGACTTCTCCGCCGCTCTGACCATGCTCTTAATGCTCTTTTTCGTCCCATCCGTTTCGTTACTGGCTGTATACTTACTGGTAAGTCTCCTTGTTCTCTTCCTCCATTGTGAGTCAACGTTCTTCCTATACAAATACCTAAATACTTTCGCTGCCCACCTACTTTCTTTCATATTCCTTAATCTCTGTTCGTGCCTAATTTTACTCTGAGCTTCCCTTCCCTCAAAGTCAGACAATCCCATATCCCCCTTAACAGCCTCATTTGTGGTCTTCCCATGGACGCCCAACGCACGACGTCCGAGCGTCCAGCGCTGATTGTACCCCTGACCTCATGCACACCACTGAGTTTCCGAAGTCCTGGTACCATTACACCTTTCCACAAACCTCGAACTACCTCGTACCTGTTGTAACCCCACAGCGCTCTATGCTTCATTATTGCGGAGTTCCTCTTTCCTTTAAGTATCAGAGCTTTTTCTTGTGCTTCTATGTATCTATTGCCATCATTTATCCATATCCCGAGATATTTGTACTCTCGTACTCTGGGTATCTCCTCGCCCTGTATTGATATGGTCTGATCGTTGCTGTCATTGAATATCATCCAACCGCATTTTGTCACACTAAATTTTAGTCCTAAATCTTCACTTTCCCGACCACATATATTAACCAGACCCTGCAAATCTGTTCGACTGTCTGCGAATAGCACAATATCGTCTGCATAAAACAACCTGGGGAGCTTTTGTTCTACCACTATACCTGCCTGTCTGTGTGACAGCTTAAAATCAATATTGCTCATCTCCAATGCTTTCTCCATTCTCCTCATGTAAAGCATGAATAATAGTGGGGACAACGGGCATCCCTGCCTCAACCCCTTACCTATATCGACGACCTCCATTCTACCATTACTCGCCATACCTTCCCATTCCACACATACTGTATTTCCACTGTATATTTCCTTTAAGAGCTCTATAGAGTCATCCCCTATACCAGCCCCATAAAATATTCTGATTTCTATTATCGTACGCACCCTTAATATCCAAAAATGCCAAATGTAAGGGTCTGTTCTCTTTTCCGGCTATTTCTATACACTGCGTAAGCGCAAAAATTTTGTCATCTAATTTCCTGTCGACTCGAAATCCATTTTGGAGTTTGCCAAAAGTGCCATTATGCTCTGTCCATAGCGGCATTTTTAATTTGATTGCCTGCATCGCCAACCTGTAGAGTACAGATGTAATGGTCAGTGGTCTATATTAGCGAATATCATTTTTCTCTCCCTTGCCCTTATAAATGAACTTCATCCTACTTTGACGCCAACTGTCCGGTATTCGCCTGTCCTGTAAGCTTTTTCTATGATGGTTGGATGGATGGATGGATATTAGGAGCGTCCCCTTTATAACGGGGCGGCAGCCCGCGGTCCGCCAAGCTCTAGCTTGTTTTGTCCCTCTAGAAACGTTTCCCAAATCACATATTTTCAAACTGTAATATTTCTCCTCGCCTACCTGCTTTATCTATTATCGTTCCGCTGTGATGTCACAATCTTACCCGCGAGCATTGGGCTAAAGGCGCTAACGGAATTACACTTCTCGCTTTGTGTAAGCGCCGAATGGGACGGCCGGAGCAACGCCTTGCCGCCACAGCCGATCGCGGAGGCCACGCGCAGTACAGCTTGTTTCGTGCCGTGTCCGTGAGAGGCCGCCATACAGACATGCAAAAGGCGGATTACAACCCAGCGCCTCGTCGAAAACGCAAGCGAATTCTGTGACTACGTCTTCGCACATATTGTTCGGCTGGCTGACATGTTGGACTCCGGTGATACTAATGCTTAATGGCGGGAACCAATCGAGACCGTGCAGGCTCGGGCGCTCGCCCCCCAGGCAGCATGCAACGTAGGGCCGATATTGGTTTTATTGCGGCAAAGTTCGGCCCATCCACGGCCTAACTGTTGCCGACAGCGAGCCAGTATCGGCTAAGCCGCCGTCAATGACTGGCAACGTCGGGCTACTATAGCCGCTGCCCCGCCGATATCGGCAGGCCGTCGACTGTAATCGGCAACATGGGGCCGCATATGCCGCGTTACTGCCGACATCGGCAGAGGCGATGGCTTTCAACGCAACTATGGCGCCGATTTTGCCTTTCTACAGACAATATGGGCTGGCCGACGCCATTTGTCGGCAACACTGTGCCAAGTATGCCACCTTAGAGCCCCCGTCGGCTGAGCCGGTAACTTTCTCTGGCAAATATGGCGCCGATTTTGCCGCTCATCAGCATCGCCAGAGGAATGGTGAATTTGGCGCGATATTTGCCTAGAAAGATTATTTAACAGCAAACATTGAGTCATTTCTGCCGTCCTGGAGGCAAGGTCGACTACGCCGTAGCCTTTCATGGTTGATATCGGCCGGGCCTCTTTGGAAGCCTGCTGTATATAACAATTGAGATCCGATCGAGACAAGCATGACCGAAATTCACTTGAGAGATTCGACATAAGAATCAGATGTTGAGCTTCATATATTCATGTATACGCGTTTCAGTGCCGGAACATAGCGCACGTGCGTTTTGAGCAGCATATATGACATTTTCGTGCGCTTTGTTTTTCATAAACAGGGCACACAAAAAACATGCATATAAACTATTGATATTGTGATGGCGAAAAGCTGCATTGGGGCTCTGACGCGCGCGCTTGGAAAAGCGGGCTAGAGAAGGAGAGGAAGACAAAGAGCAGAATAGAACAGCCGGCGTGCAGCTAAGGCACTGTGTCTACGTCTCTCTTCATTACAATGGCGCAGTCGGCAAAAGACAGACGCTGAGGGCGTCCTCGCGGGTCGTCGGCGCAGCAGGTGCTCCAGTCCAGGGACGCCGTCCAGGATTACGCGACCATGGACCCCGCAACCCTTCTGCCGCCGGACGCAGAGTTCTTCAATCATACCAGTTACCAAACTCCCCATAGGCCCCATGTATCAAAATCCGGACACGCCGAGTGCCAAAACGGCGGAGGTTAGCAGATTGTCGCGCCATCTGTCGACACAGAAACTGACTACTAAATGGCAGGTTAGTGCGTTTTGTGTTACGGAGCACAGAAAGTTCCGCCGCGTCAATGAAGCGAACCTTATGCAAACGATATTGCGCACACAGAACATCCTTCAATTTCACCGTGGTTCTGGCGGCACTAGAGTGTACTAGAATATTTTGAGTGGCGCGACCGCCGGCCGGAGAGGGGCCCTCTCCGCATGGAACGCAGCGGCGGCGCTGCAGTCGTCAGACCTTGGTTGCTCCGGCTGGCATAGGTGTTCTCGCGGGCGTCTGCTTGCCGGCGCACTCACAAAAATGTTCGTAAGAGTGGCGCGAGTTTATATGAAATGAACGTAAAAACGGACCGTTTCATCACACCTGAACTGCATTACCACCGTGATGGCAATTAATTTGCGCCGGGAGGGCGCCTGGCAGGTGTAGATAGGTTTATTTTGGTTTTATAATGAAGCGCGAATGGATCACTTGAGCAGCGATGCGCCACATGCAGCTTCATCAACTCTTAACTAGGCGATCGATGTCTTTTCATATTGCTTGCCTGCTTACTTCCAAGGTTTCTGCTCAAAACGCAATGTTATTACCTATGAACACGGCGAGCGTGCGAGCATTGCAATCATCAAATATAGTTTTAAATCAGCCCGCAGTTCTACTGCACGCTATATATCGGTGCTCATTTTTGGTATGGGCATTTTTACTCAAACACAAAGAAGGTTCTACCTATCGCCTACTTGTGAAAAGTGAGATATTGTTTTGCTGCGTGTCCACATCACCCTTTCGGTGTGACGTACCTGATATAAACATGCTGTACCAAGCATAATTATTCACACTGTTACTTTCGTTTCCTACAAATATAGGTAAACTGAAGAAACCATACACTCACTCCTATAGCTCAGAAATCTTAGAATGTTGAGTAATGAAAAGGGTGTAGTGCGACAATGTTACGTTTAGGTACTAACATTCAAGTGTGGTGAAGAAACTTTAAGGATGAGTTAAGGTATTCTATGAAAAATTAGGTCCGTGCTGTGCGAAGTCGTGAGAGATAAACTATTCCATTCAGAGATGATGCGAGGGAAAAATAGATATTCCGAAGAACTTGTTTTGGTACTAAAAGGGATTTAAGATTTAGTATGGTGATGTCTCCTCAGCTGCGACCGCAGTGATAAAGCATACAGCTCAGGGAAAGACATTTTAATTAGTCTGGAATTTCTGGCACACTCAAAATCTTCATACATAGTGCTCTTTAATTAGGTCTGAAAGGTCAGTCCCGCTACTAAGAATATAAGTAGTGAACGGCGTTGCGCTTTAAATTTTCTCCGGTCTTTGTACTACGATTTATGCAGGAGTCCCAAACTGCGCATGCATGTCCAGGTCCTGGTCTGAAAAACGATATGTATACTGACAGATTAGGTTTAGCAAATGTTTCTATTAGTTATTATCTAATGGAACCAAAATTACGGACTGGTGACGCTCTGGTGAGAATAGTGTGACCTTTCCAAATGAGAGAGTGAGTAATGCGACGCCTAAGTACTTGCATTCAGATATACCAGGGAGCGATTCCGATTGAAAACCGTAAGTAAAGAAGGTCTTGTATCGTGTTCTTTTTTTTGTTCTTGTAAACACTGGTTTATCTCCATTCAGCTACATGCCGTAATGAGAGCACCAGGGAGAAATGTGTCCATTCCTCATAGTTGTTGATTTCGTTAAGATGGACGCAATAGTCTGCTAATAATTCGATCTAAAATGGTGCCCTAATAAGTTATAACTTCCATCAATATGTCGTTAATATGTATTAAAAATAACAGCGGATTCCGAACGCTAGTCCAAAGTACTCAGAAGTAACGAGTAGCTCACGAGAACAATCACTGTAATGCTGTCAATGCGAACGCATCTATAGATACGTAAAAGGTCATCTATTAAGAAGAAAGTAGGTAGACGGGTTGAGACCCTATGAATTAGTATTGTACATGTGGAACCAGTTCTGTAGCGCACCCAGGATCTCTGCCGGGGGGGGGGTTCAATCTTTCACGAAGGGCCGGGCATGCGATTACACAGTTGTTGCGTGTGTAAAAAAAGTAAATAAAATGCCCAAAATAATAACATCAATGACGATGATTATTTTATTATTTTTTCAGCGTTTTGCTGAGACATTAGCGCCACATTCTTCTAGGACACAGGTGCAGTTACGGAGTGGGAGGAGGTTAGGTCGGCCTCAGGGGGGTTACAGTTAGCACCATATGGGGGGTTACAACCCCCATAACCCCCCTCCCCGTCGGTGCGCCACTGAACCAGTTAAACTGCTCTCTTAAAATATAAAAAATGACGTCGACTTCGCCTGACATAACGAGAGCAATTACGGCAGCAAAAATATACAAAAACAGAAATTACAGAGGTATTTAAGTTGGGTCATTTTCAAGAAATCTTTACGAAAGATATGGCTGCGATATGAACATAACTATCGGTAACGAACTAGCTAAATAATTGTGAGACGTATTCAATAATTTTACAGGATGAGAATAAGGATGTTGGTAATTCCGGGCAGTAACTTGTAACAGTTCAGTATTAGCCAAACGGGACCCTGTACTCAGCATAAAACAGACCTAGAAGGTCTTGCCGTTTTCGACATTGGCCTGCTAGAGCAGATTGAAACTAATGTTGTTCATTTCGAGCTCTCTTCCCGTACTCTCCACATCTTTATGTATAACATCGGGAATGACGGACATCCGTGCCTCCACTCTTACGACGTTTTCCTTGTTTTTTTTATTCTTATTTTGTGCAGGCTGCGTTCTTGCGATGTTATCCCCATCCTAAAATGTGTGCCTTCGTCACCTATGCCAGATTTTTGCAATATATCCCACAAAGTAATGCACTGCCTGACGTTTTCCTGTACGCCAATAATGTATAAAGAAGTTCTGATTAAAAACTGCTTTATTTTCAATAAAATTAACGCCTCCATCGCGCCCCGCGAGAGGGGATCGTGCAACGAAGCTGTGAGCGCATCAGATGCTTGCAAGGCGCACCGAACGGATCTTTATTTTATTTTATTAGATGTATCTGTGAAAACGCCGGCCAGCGTGACTGTGCTGCCGTACCTATGTTTATGCAATATTTATTGCAATGTGCATGGCACAGCACGCACGCACACGCGAAAAAAAAAGAATTAGAATGAGCACCACAGCTCGGGCCACGCTGGCCGTGCCCGCCGCGCGCCCGCTGCCCAATGGTTAGGCACGCCAGCGCCACCGCTGCTTTCCATGCGAGAGGGGACACCGGTTTGCACGGCGCGCCCGCTCCGGTCGCGCCACTCAAAATATTCTAGTACACTCTAGCGGCACTGGCGTCTTCTGCAGAGCAAGGAAATTCACTGACCTTGTGCCGTCGCTTCTGCTTCTGCACGAACACTGAGGGTTCACGAAGCGTTTTGTCCGTGCTAACTGCTCTCACGAAAGAAGCAAGGAATCGTCTGTTCGGCTGCCGAGGCCGCTGGTGAAAGAACAAGAAAGTTATTCGAACAGCGGATGATTTTCGGTGAATAATTATTCTTTATTTTTCGTCTTTAAATGTCGATGTGTCATTAGGAATCCAGCACAAAGCGCGCATCTGTGGAATTCAGTTCACATGACTACAGCATCGATGTGACAATACAGCAGCAGAAGGCCTGCAATGCAGAGCGTGTCGTCTGCAAGCGAAAAAGCGTATGGTGCAAGTCAACGATCCAAGTGCAAGCGAATTGCAATGTGAGGCGTCTCTATCTCTCGCTCCTTCCTTTTGCCCGTCTTTAGCCGCGTGATAAGAGAGCGATTAGCAACTGTTACGGTGCTCCAACGTATGTGGCCGCCATATTCATGTAATAAATATCGCCTCCGATATCCGGTGAGTATAGCGTTTTCAGTTACGGCTCCCAGATGGGGCGACAGTCTGCTAACCTCCGCCGATTTGGCCGTCGGCTTGTCCAGATTTCGGAACGCAGTTTGGCAACTGGTATGATTGAAGAACTCTGGCCGGAAGCACCTATGGGACCCACGCCCACGCAGGGCCTCCTGCTACCACGGAATGGCGCTCACGCTTCCTGTGGCAACACCCCCTCGCCTAGACCTACGTCGGCACATGAGCCGCACAGGGACGCTGTCCAAGCGTCCTCGGACATGGACACCGCCGTCGGGAGGACAGAGCCCGCCGTATTTTCCGCGGATGCCGCCATCGGGAGCACCGGGGGCACCGTCTTATCTGCAGACACCACGCCTGGTGCTCTAAGCGGCTCCCCGGACAACGCAGCGGAGCACGTGAGTGCCATCGCGCAACTGCGCGACACGCTCACCACGTTCCTTAACGCGTACCCTGCGATCTCCGCCGGAACACTTAGTGGCTCCCCCGACAATGCTGCGGAGTTCTTACGTGTGATCAACATACTCTCTGAAACGTCCTACTTCATGCCGTCGGGGAGCTCCGGGTCCTCTCGTGCTGCGTTGCCACCACCAGCCGCTTGGACATTACCGGTGTTCCGAGGCTTCCAAGACGACGCCGATCAGTGCATCGAAGCCGTGAACGTTCTCGGTGCCCGGTATGCCTGGCCGGACAACTACAAGCTGCTGGTGGCCATAAACAACATCGATGGTGCGGCCGCAGCATGGCATCTCTATGAGGGAGTCAGCCAGCACTCCTGGCTGGAGTGGAGCGCCAGGCTTATCGCTGTTTTTGGACGGATTCGCCACCAGAACCCTGGCACCAGCGAATCCGACCTGTGCACTAGCGGGGAAGCAGCTCACGAGGAGTGCTACCTCGAGGCTGTGGCTTCGGACTGCAGCTCATCGACAGAGAGCATCAGGGCCTGCCCTGACGTGCTGATGGGTCCCGGGATTTGTTCTTCGACACAGCTTTCAACACAAGAGACTGAGTTCCAGCCACGTCGCTCGGACCGTGTTTACACTGGTGGTCCTGCCCAGCGGCCGCGTGAGTCGGATGCCAAGGACCAGCCATCTGTAACCACTTCCATTGCGCCCTCTGAACACCGTGCGCATCATGAAACGTTGTTGTTTGCCGAGGAGCCTCACTCTGACCTGTGTGGAGGTGATGCCGTCCAGGGAACGTGCCAAGGCGGCTCGCGTTCACGCCCCCGGCCGTCGGGGCAGTCATTGGCCGAGTGTGCTGGGGTTCCCAGTTCGCCCTGCGGTGCCCTTCCAGGGGGTGGCAGTGTCTGTGCCGCGGATGAGGCCGCTTTTGTCGGGGATCCGCCACTGCAGCCGGGGTCTGCTCCTGGCTTGGGCGTCGCACCCGCACCCCGGGACTTGGGCGCCTCTCCTTCGGGAGGGTTGTCGTCGGGGTCCGTTGGTTCAGCCTCTTCGCTGGCCTTGACAAAGGCAATGCTGCCGAAGTTGAACGCACACTTCCAGTCAATGCTAATCGTGGCCCACTCACCGCGGATTCCTAGAAAAGGATCGCAACGCAGTGGCAGTTGCCATGAGAATTCAGACCCATGTTCAATGACTGCACTGACTATGTTCAAAGGCAGCGCAGACCTTCTGCCTTTGGTGAATAACGCCTCGCACATATCCGATTCTGGTCGTGCAGGCAGGATCGCCGACAAACTCCCAATCCCGAGAGGACCGAGAAAAACTCAAAGCGAGGCAAATGATCCTGGTCATTGTAACCGGCTAGTCGGACAGATGGTGGTACAGGGCTCAGGTCCTCCCACCCACAAGGTGCAACGGAACGTTTGCCGGCGAGGCGCGCTACGACCACAACACAGCCATTTTCGTCTACCTGGTCCGCCACCGGCGAAATCTCGTCCGAACTCGCCGCGGACGCAAGATCGACCTGCGAGGCACAGCCACTGCCGCCCGCCGGACATGTTTTGCATACCGTGCGCGCAGCGCGTGCAACAGGGGCCGCAACGCTGTAGCCAATTTCGCCCACCGGAGACTTGAGTGACACCTGGACAAGAGTCGTACGCAGCCGAGATCGGCCTCATCGGCATAGCCAGTGCCGCCCGACAGACGCGGTTTCGGCCGTTACCGACACTCGCAGTCGTGGCCGAGTGTGATGGCGAAAAGCTGCATTGGGGCTCTGACGCGCGCGCTTGGAAAAGCGGGCTAGAGAAGGAGAGGAAGACAAAGAGCAGAATAGAACAGCCGGCCTGCAGCTAAGGCGCTGTGTCTACGTCTCTCTTTATTACATCTATAGGCTGTTTTGCCGGAACTTTGCGAAACAGGCTGGCGCAACAGTTAACATTAGCCAGAAGGATCGACAAGCATGGTGGAAAATTATCTGACAGCGCGTGTCAGAAAATTTAAATTCATAGAAATTGAACTAGTTCGTGCATACATCGATGGGCATAACCACCACTCATATGTTCAAAGATAAAAAGTTGCAAGTGGTGCTATACTACTGACATTTAGCAACCTATGGAAGGAAAGGGCATGTGGAGGTAACAGCGCAACAGCGAGTGGACAAAAAAGGCCTAGCGCGGACTTTATGGTGCGCTGAAGCGGAGATAAACTCGCCACCGGCGTTATACTACTGACACTTAGCAACCTATGCAAAGGAACGGTATACGGAGCTAACAGCGCGTCAGCGAGGAGACAATAATTATCTAGTGCTAACTCTATATTCAGAGGACCATGAAATACATAGATCCCTTTGTATTGCAAATTCAAATGAAGTGCTCTTGTCAAGACCACGACATTTGCGAAAAAAGCAAAAACGAAAAATACGGAGCAGTCATATGGCAAGCGTTTTTCATCTCAAATGTGGCAAACAAATGCACACACCTATAATTGATATAGAGAGAGCTTTTCTGGGGTGTTCTACTAGAGTGTATGTGATTACACAGTGTTCTTGTGCAGGCGATCTGCGTATTTTATGGTATATAAAAACAGCACTGAAAAAAAATTCAGTTGAATATCAAAGCTCTCTTCTGTTCCCTAGTTTCTTCATATGTTTGTGCAGGGTTACAGTATAAACCAACCATCCTAAGTCAAGCTGTTGTTGACCACGTGCCCCTTCACTACATTTCATCAGTGCGTTCGCGAAACTAGTGCATTCCTTTCAAAAGCAGCTTGAGTACAGCGCAACACATGTATCGCAGCTCGCATAAGCTCAGCAACAGAAAATAATTGTCTACTGGTCGGGTAAACTTATACCTCCCTTTTCCACCTCCATGCTCTCTACTACCATGCAGATACAATAGGCCAATGATTCCTATACGCCCACGGAGTTGTATATAATTCCTTCTTTTCTGCTTTTTTTTGTGTGTAACTACCGTCAGTGTGTTCTTTCCGTACCTTTCGAATTCGTTTACACATCGGCCATCCGTTACGCTGTACTAGTTAGATGAGCAGAATATATCGACCTTGACTGCATGCTCCGTGCACTATGTCGGATTTATCACTGACGTTCGTATGAGACTATGGCGTTGATATAAGCAAACATGTGCGTATTCTGATATTTAACAACTAATTTATTTATAACCAATAAGGGCAAAAGAAGGGCGCGTAGAGACAGAGTCATCGCAGTATTTCTTGTCGTGCGGAAAGGCAGCACGCGTATGTCTTTCCTGCGCCGCAGAAAATGGCAGAAATTCAAGCAGAATGGCGGCGCCGTGCGTACTCCCTACGTTTGTTGCGTGCAGTGCAGCATTTCGCTCGCGTTTTTAGCTAGAGTGGGTGGTTCAGCCTCTGCGAAATCCTGTGTTACAAGTAGCTGGCAAGAGAACACATGCATACCAGCATACTCCATAGGCTGCACCGGGCTGCACTTAACAAATGCAGTCCCGGCGGGTGTCCCCGCCATTGTGCAAAAACGTTTGCCCTGCAGAAATGCTGTCTTCCACGTTTTGAGACAACTACAAAAAAAAGAAAGCAAGAAAACGAGCGTGCTCTGCCGAGAAGTAACCTAGCACGTGCTAAGCCAGCAGCAACGAAACATAAAAAAAAAACGTGTGTGGGGAGGGGGGCGCGCGTCCCTTTCCGAACTGACCACCATTGTCACGGCCCCCTCCATGCACATCCATTGTGCTCACCTGCAGTTTGCAAAGAATGTGGTTCTGAACCTGCTTTTCTGGCGTTTGCTGCCTTCGGAGGAGGAAACCACGGGGAACTTTCCGCGCTCTCTCGTCGCGGCTGCATTGCTACCAACGTGCAAGGTGTACGAACGAGTTTCAACGGCTGCACGCAGTCTGTCTACGCGTTTATCGCTTATCACGTACCGCATTTATCGATCATTCAAGTTGATTGCGCGATTCCTTGGCGAGTGTACCTCCTAAGACAATGCCCATCCCAACTGTGACATCGGTTGTATATGAACACAAGCCTGTGCCTTTTGGTGAGACTACAGTGTCGTCGCCGAATATGTATTGCGGACTCACAGCTGTAGAGTGCAGAGCGGGTGCCAAAATTCGGTAAGTTGCTGGCCAGTTTTCAAAATGGGACGTGGCACATTTTGTTGTGATGTTAAAGCACCGGTTCCACTTTATATATTATTTGTGTCCTGAGGTGCGTAGGCTCTTTTTAGGGGCGAAGCTCCTTAAGGCGTGGGTCGTGCGTCCCCGATGTATGTAGTAGTAGTAGTAGTAGTAGGTAGCCACCGGCGCGTGCCTGCCGGGAGGCACGCACGCGCCGAGGGCGAGCGCGTGGCTCCCGGCACGCGCTCGCCCGCGAGAGACAACGTTGGCGGAGGCAGCGTCTCCTAGCGAGTTTCTTGATTGAGAAATACCGACTGCTCGCGTTGGAGAAGCGTTCACCGGCAACCCATATTATATATATATATATATATATATATATATATATATATATATATATATATATATATATATATATATATATATATATGCACTGCATCTTGACTTGCAATGAAGTGCCGGTGGGAGATTTCACTTGTGCATTGTGCATATAGTTAAACCGTGAGGATTCGTAGCATGCGCGAGATGTTATAAAACTAAATGGCGGTACTTGTAGTTGATGATGAAAGATGCGAGATGTTATAATAGTTTGATGACATTCACTCAAGTGTTTCACTTTTAATTGTGGGGCGAATTGCACGGAAGAGTTTCACGGTTTACCGATGATTCCTTCCGGAGCTTCGCCCCACTCATCATCATTCACCCCGTGAATATGCTGTGATTTTTTTAGGGGCGAAGCTCCTTATAGCGGCACCCGTTCGTCCCTCGTCGTAGTAGTGTGTAACCAGTCTTAACGCTAGTACCAGATCTTGACCTCCAAGGTGGTGCCGGTGGGAGATTTCTCCTGTGCGTTGTTGAACAATAAAAAATTCGCAGCTTGCGCGTTAACTAAAAGCCGAATTCTTCTGTCTCTCATTCCCCATTAGCAGCCATTGGCATGTTCCAGTAGGAAACGTTAGTAGAAGTAGAAGTGTAAGTGTTAGCTAAAAGCCGACTTCTTCTGTCTCTCATTCCCATTAGCAGCCATTGTTTACCTCCAAGGTAGTGCCTGGTGAGATTTCTCCTGTGCGTGATTAGACAATAAAAATTTTGTTCAAAACGCCGTTCATTGTTGAAATAAACCAACGAAAGACGCCACCCAGGCAGCACAACAACATTGGACCGACCTTCGCGTAACGTTGGAAAACATTGGATACAATATTGGAACTACATTGGATTTCGGGTCCCATGCTACACTTTTGACTAGATTAGTCCCATGTTGGATACCAGTCGTATAACGTTGGAAAAATTGGGAAAGAATGGCTTTGGCCAACATTGTCCATCGTTTGTATTTTCAATATTGGTAAGCTTGTATAAACAATGGAATCTCTAACCATTCTTTCCAGCCTTTATTGATGGCTGTCCATCATTTTTTGCCAGCATTCATCGTTGGATGAGGCAGCATTTCTTGTCAGCCTCCTTTATTGGCTGATTCTATATTTTCCCCACCTTTTTTATTGGCTATCATGCATGCACTTAAATTTGTTTTGCCGAGGCTTCTGGCTCTAGGCAAAAAGCAAGAATATCCAGTAAATTATGGGAGTAACAATAGCTTTATTTTGTACTTATTATGCATGTATGTATTGCCAGCTTGGGAAATGAATTTGGTTATGTTCACGATTCGTGGTTATGACGATAGCATAAAACAGACATAAATGGTCTAGCACTCATATGTTAATGGCGAAACGTATCTTTCGAACACATACACACATACAAATAAGCAAAATGTCTTCTTTGTGACACATTTTATTCGCGAGTATAAGAGACATGAGAAGGGATTGAAAAGAAAGTTCCGATAAAACCAAGAAATCAATATTCACTCTAAGTTTGAACTCCATTGTATATAATCAGCGTCGAGAAAACTAAACGCATAAGCACCATAAGCAAAAAGAAGAGGCACAAGAAAACATACGCCTAAACCTATGCCACACGTTTTCGGTTTACGTGGAGCAGCTGAAGCTTGAAAGGTTCCTGAAATGATTCCACGAAACAGCTGAATTGTAGAAATTTAACACTTCCTTAAGTAACACAGCATAAGTGAATGTTAGGATATGGTGATATGTTTCTGCATGCAGAATCCGGAACGGAGGGTATGTGGGGACAAACCGACGACTTCGAAAGAACCGGAAACCAGGAACAAGAAATGACCGTTAAAGAGCACAGGGAAAACACGCGTTTCACGCAAGACAAAAACACAAACATGAAAGTCACACGAACCAAAACAGCTTTGCTAGAACCGATTACTTCATCTGCCGCGACGTATACAACAAAGCCCACCACGTGTGTATTGACAAATAGACAAATATAAAGAAAATACGCAGTAATACATGCTATAATAAACCCGGCACACGCCAAAATGAGGGTGCGAGCACAACAGTATACGCAATGAGTAAAATAAACGAATGGCTAAAATCGGTACGAAGCTTTCAGGAAAACCTTTAGAACGGTCGCAACACGTCGAGGCTGATCTGTTCAGTTCACTTAAAATGTCCGGTCCAAAGAAGCGCAGGGCTGCCACTTTTTCACTATGCAGAAGTTTGCAGTTGCAAGTTCTGTGTCCGTAGATTACTCAGGTGTTCTGACTTCGTAAACTCGCCAGCTTCAGCAGATACACGATGCCCGTGCGACACAACCTGTGCGTCCGAAAAACCTCTGCAGAGTGAAAGCCGCTTCGCCTGCCTCACCCCCAGCTCGCTGCCGCAAAACATGTCAAACAGGTATGCGAAGCAAAACGGATTAGTGCCGCCCACGCAGCTCCCCCCTGCCGCCCCCCCCCCCCCCTGCCGTGGTACGCTTCCATGTTCAGCGGGCTCCTGTGCCCCCTGCTCGAGGTAGAACGATAACAAAGGCTTTTTTTTTACCTTCCAACGTTTTGCATATGCCGTATTTGCTCATGCATAACTTATACCGTGCTTACTCGCAAATACCAGGTAACTCGTGTTTGTTTTTTTTTCTCCATGCATCTAGGAGTTCCAAAAGGTGCGTAAATTACATGCGAATTTCTCAAATACTTTCGGAATATCGCGTAAGGAATCTTTACGCGTGCTGATCTGAGATGCGTGAAATGAAATGTATCACAAAAACGAATGCAGCTTTCACTCAACACAACGCGTACCTTAACAGCCAAATGCATTCGTGGGCTACATTCAAGCATTAGCGGATGTGCGACTCGGAATCGTAATCACTGGTGCTGTCAGCGGCATCTCTAAACTCCAGTATCAAGAGCGACTCGTGTTCACGTGGCAAAATTATCGTGGCGGAACGGTTCTCAGTTAATCGGCAAACACTATGTTGAATTTGTTTTATAGGAATCGCCAATATGTCGCTATTAAACAATCAAAATGCGACCGGCTATGGCGAAGCCTGGGCTACCGAACACTCAGTACCGAAAAAGGACAACACTAGCCTGTGCCACATGGCACTGGGTGTCATGGGGAGAGCACGCAAGTAATATTTTTGCGTAAACCGTACATAAAGTTGGGAGTGCAGAAATTACGCGTGGGCGCTAATTATGCGAGTGCACATGGTACGTACATATATATTAACGTTGTTTCAAATGAAAAAGAGATCATTGCTTCTAATATGTCATGTACTTCCCAATGTGAACAACATAGGCACGACAGTATTTACGTCTGGACAATATTGTCTCGCAAGCAGCATTGGCTGTCCTGTATTGAAGAAACCAGACAGAATGTCTGGACAGTATACACAGCCTACTTCTATTATTTTGGAAATATTGAAATGACAACAGATAAAGTGACCTGTTAGGCCATGCACGTGGGCTCGGAAGTCACTAACATGCTGCTGGGCATTTTGGACCATATGATGGCGTTGTAGAATGTAGTTTGCTCAACTTCCAATCTGCAAGTTCTAGTCTACTTCACACACACTTAGCTAGAACTTGCGCAAATAAAAAATTACGTAAATTATAGAGATAATTTTTCCTGCTGCACTGAATACATACACAATGATTTTTTTGAACTCATTTGCGGCACCGAGTCGAGCTAGTGGTCCCTTCATATTGGTAAAACAGGAAAACAATCATGTGTACTTGCCACCATATGTACCTGCCTCCCGATATATCATGTGTACTTGCAAATGTTACCAACATTGATGCTACAACTCTTGTGTGCGGACAATATTGTCCGACACAGAACATTGGAAGTCCAGCATTGGCTATACAGTGAGATTGATTGGACAATATATACAGCCTGCCGCCATTACATAACCAATATTGATAGGACTATGTAGAAGCTGACCCATCATTACCATCCTTGTGCACTGGACGCACCAATAATGTATGCTGAGTGGCAACTATGGCCCACATTTGCCTTCTTTACAGGATGGAAGAACCAATATTGCAAATTGAATGGTTACGATGGGCCATTGTTGGAGGCCTTAATAGGTGGAATTTCCAATGCTGGCTTATGAGTGGTATCACAGGGCCTTCATTGGACCTCCGTAAGCCAACAAAAAAACAATATTGGCCCGAGCATCTGTGCTGCCTGGGCAGGCACCCGCTCGCCCTCAGCGCATGCCTCCTGCCCTCGGCGCGTGCTGTCTTGTGATACAGAGAGAGAGAGCGAAAGGGGCGCGTTGACTATGGAAACGCTCTTCCTTAGATGAACGCTCTACCAGCTCGCAAAGAAGTAGAACGCGCCCTCACCCGCGAGAGGCAACGTTGGCGCAGGTAGCGTCTCCTAGCCAGTTTCTTGATTGAGAAATACCGAATGCTCGCGTTGAAGAACCGTTGACCGGCCACCCATATATATATATATATATATATATATATATATATATATATATATATATATATATATATATATATATATATAGATATACGCACTGGTCTTGACTTCCAACGAAGTGCCGGTGGGAGATTTCACTTGTGCGTATAGTTGAACCATGAGGATTCGTAGCGTGCGCGTTAACTCAATTAATCCGGAACTCGGCACGATCTGCGATGAACCTCCCGAGCTTCGCCCACTCGTGATCATTCACTCCGTGGATATGCTGTAATTTTTTTCGAGTAAAGAGCCTTCGCACGTTGTCCCAAAGCAGTTTTACTTCATGTAGTTAATCCTGTGCTTGTATCAAACACCCATTGTGTGGTGACTTGTAGTTCTCGTAACATTATTTTTTCTTGCCGGTATTTTTAAAGGTAACGTGATACCGAACACGCGCTCCTTGGTGTAGGACACGTGCGGCAGTTCGGCACGCGATGGCATTTTTAATGTAGCCTTGAAAAGATGTTCCTTCTCTAATATCTGCTTACAATGCACCTTGCACCTATCATTTAAGGACATTTTTTGCCTAAAGACCCCATCCCTGGTGTGTGTCGTGTGTAGCGTCGCGCGTGGGCCGTTCGTGTCGGTGATCAAGTTTGGCTTACTGATGGAGGCACGACTCCGAGTAGTTGAAAATGAAAACTTAACATTTATTTACATTTCAACTATCGGCACAGCGAACTCGGGCACTGAGACCCTGGCTGTCCGATCTCCGTCTCTCGTCTCCCTCTCGTTTCATCCGTCGCAGCCTTCTACTCCATCTCCCAGGGCCATTCCAAGACAGGAGGGGCGGCCGGGCGGAGGCGAGGCTCCCTCGGAGCCGCAGCACAGCAGGGGTCGAAGCGTGCGTGCCAGGTTGTCCTCCCCCAAGTCGACAACAGGTATCTTTTCGGTGGGCCAGAAAGTCGACTCATCCTCGTTACGCGCCGTCTCCTAACGACACCAAGGTGGTTTCGGGGCCAGAGAGTCGACTCATCCTCGTTACGCGCCGTCTCCTAACGACACCTAGGTGGTTTCGGGCTGGGTGGTCGCGACCTTGGGCGAGAAAGGAACACGTGCTCCCCATAAGGTCATCTCGCAGCCCCGATGCCCGCGGCTATGGCGCGCTTCACCGACGCCCTATCTTGAAACGCAACAAACTCCTCCGCCGCCGGGAGATCCGACCTAAGGGTGGCCAGCTGTCTGGTCGCCCGAAGCGTCGAGGTGCTTTCTTGGTGCGATGAATGAGAACACTTTGCAGCTGGAAGCTGTCTCAGCACAAAACACAAGCACAACACTTTCACCGCGGTGGGCGTGCCCAAGCGACATGTCCGCCGGACACTAAAGTTCCCACAACGCTTTACACAATTCTACCTCTTTCTCTGCTACTTTTTTCTTATCACTGTCGTGGCCAGCTCTCGCAAGGTTGGAAAACAAATACCATATGACGTTTTCCTGCACAGCGGACCGAATAGAACAAGTTTTCTTAAAGCAACAAGAAAAAAAAAATGGAAACCTCTGTTGCGTTACTAAAATCCGCGACTAAGTCCGTCGGCGTTTTTATTCTGGCTCCCTTTTCGATACTTCACCTCAAATTTATATTCCTGCAAAATGAGGCTCCATCTTAGAAGCCTCCCGTTTTTGCTCGACATTCGGTTCAGCCATGAAAGAGGGCAATGGTCACTCTCGACCGTGAATTTCGTGCCTTGAATATAACATCCTAATTTTTGGATTGCCCACACTATACACAAACACTCCTTTTCAGATGTGCTGAAGGCTTCTTCCCGTGTTGTCAGTTTCCTGCTGAGATAGAGCACGGGATGCTCTTCACCACTATCGTTTATTTGGGCCAGGACTACACCCAGAACCCGGTTGCTGGCGTCGCACTGGAGAACAAATTCTCTCCCATAGTCTGAAATCACTGTGGCCTTGCTTAAGAGCTCGACCCTCTCCTCTATATCAGGCAAGGGGTACACTTGGTCCTTCGTTACGTTATTCAGCATTTGATAGTGCACGCACGGCGGTGGATCTTTCCCGGGAACTTCAACGAGCATTAAGGGTGAGCAATAGTCACTGCATCCTTCCCTAATTACACCCAGGCGATGCGTCCTTTTCACTTCTGGCTTCATTATGCCTAGCCGCCGTGGGGACATGCGGTAAGCCTTCGAACTAAAAGGAACCGTTGTTGTCTGCTCGATTTGACGCTGTACCAAATGAGTCCTTCCGAGGCAAACCGCTCTCAAAACTTTCTTGAGTGCGGCGTGCCACCTCCCCACGCTGTTACTTTGAGGGTGACATACTGAGCTATGCAAAATCCTGACCCCGCACTTCTCGAGAAACGTTGTCGTGAGTGCGCTCGTGAACACCGTTCCTTGATCGGATTGCATCTCTGCCGGGAAACCAAGGCGCGAAAAAATGGAAAGCAGTGCATCGACTACCTCTACCGAAGTTGCCTCCTTCAATGGTACCGCCTCAGGAAATTTGGTCGCCGGACGCAACAACGTTAGAATGTACCTGTTTCCCGCCGTTGTTTTCGGCAGCGGTCCCACCAAATCCACAACCACTCTGCGAAAGGGCTCAGAAATAATTGGCACTTTTACCATCGGTGCTTTCCATCGGTCGTTAGACTTGCCTGCTCTCTGACAAGTATCACAAGTGCGCACGAAATTCTCCACCTCTCTGAAGCACCCTGGCCAATAAAATTCCTGCAGCAGCCTTTTCTTCGTTTTATTTATACCTAGGTGTCCTGCCCACGCGTGATCATGACAAAGGCTCAGTATGTCACTGCGATACGGTGCCGGAACCACCAATTGATCGTAAGATCGCCCTCGCCTGTCTCGGTACTTATGGTACAGGACGCCCTTTCTCATTTCGAAAGAAATGTTTTTCGACGACACCCCTTCACTGCTTCCGCTGTTCAGAACTCCTAACGTCGGGTCGTTCTTTTGTGCCTCTCGTAGCGTTTCTCGATCAACACCCAGCAAGCGCTCGTAGCTAGGCGCAGTCGGTGCTAACACCGTTCCCTGAAAACTGTCATCTTTTCCTTTAGATTTTCTTTTCTTTTTCTCAACTGACCGCTCCTTATCGCGAGAATCCTCCAGATTTTCGGGTTTCTCCTCCTCCGGCGCAACTACGTTTTCGGAGCTGGCTACTTCATCTTTCGATTGGACGCTTTCACTATCGTCGTAACGCAGCTGTTGAGCGAGTGCGCGCGCATTTGACCTCGTCAAAGCCATAACCTGAGCTTCAGCAAATGTGCATCCCCTTTTATTTAGCAGCGACTCTGAGTTGTTCGAGAAAAGGTAAGGGTAGCCCTCGGGTAGCCCTTTGGAGACTGCTGCCACTGTCTCGATAGCTCCGAAAGGTCCCTCAATCTGTACCTTTGCCATAGGTAAGCACACTGAGTCTTCGCTGACGGCCTGCCTTATCCACGCGCATTCGGATAAGTAGTCGTCAGTTTTTACATAGCTCGGATGAACGACATCCATGGTCGCCGCGGAGTCCCTCAGCACTTTACATTCTTTCCCATTTACCATGAGGTCTGTCATGTATGGCTTCAGTAGATCAGTGTTACTTGGATGATTGCTTACGCAAGCGAATACGGGCCTTTTCTTTGAACAGTTTCGAGCGAAATTACCTGTTTCCTTGCAGTTAAAACACGTCACCTGAACTCTGGCTTCGAGCTCTTCCGAGTGATTTGCGGGTTTATTACTACCCCTTTCAGGTGCTTTCACTATGCCCTCAGAGCGAGCTGAACTCTGATTAGCGTCGTCTCGTTTAGCTGCTGTTTGCTGTCCTCGAGGGTACGCTTGTGGCCGTGGGGAAGACTTTTGATAATTGTGCGCGCTATTGACCTGAATCCTAAGGCCTCGACTTGCGACATACTCATCAGCAAGCTGTGCGGCACGCTTTACAGACACACCTTCTTGTCGATCCTTAACCCAAAGGCGCACGTTATCGGGCAAAGTCTGATAGAACTGCTCTAAGCAGATTAAATCTCCCAATTTAGTGAAGTTATCCGCCCCTGTTCCTTTCACCCACTCCGAAAAATTGTCCCTCAGGCTACACGCAAACTCCACAAAACTCTCGTTAGACTTTTTCCTTTCCTGGCGAAATCGCCTCCGAAATTCCTCTGTTGAAAGCCTGTATTTTGCGAGCAAGCTCGATTTCACTGAGCTGTATTCGCCTGCCTCGGCTGCGCTAAGTCGGGCCACGACTTGCGAGGCTTCTCCCGGCAACAACGCAAGCAACCGCTCTGGCCATGTGTCTCGGTGAAATGAATACTTCTCACAAATCCGTTCAAAATTAACCAGGTAGAGACCGATGTCATCGCCTGTCTTGTACGGCTGAAGCAAGTTTGTCATTTTCACACTTTCCGGTGGAGGCGGTGGCGCCGTATCCGCACTGCGCGCCAATCTCGCCTGCTCTAGCTTTATTCTTTCGAGCTCAATTTCTGCCTGCCTTTGTTCCCTCTTTTCCTGCTTCTCTTTCTCTTCCGCCCTTTCATTCCGCTCGCGACATATCTTTTCCCAAGCATCTGTGAGCTCGTCCTCCTCGAAACCCACTTCTTCGATTGCAGCGCGAATTTCGGGCTTCCTCAACCTACTGTTTATATCCATTCCGAGCTCTGCTGCCAACAGCAGAAGCTCTTCCTTTCTTAACACGGTGATATCCATGCCTTCGAGAGCCGGCTACGACTTTCCCTGAATTAACCACGCACCCAGTGGCGGTTAGTCAGACCTAATTGCCCGATACAGAACCCTGTCCTTATCGTCCAGCAAAACATAGTCGCTCAAGCACTCACCGAACTGCGAGCTTGCGAAGGTCGTGTCTCCCGGAGCCACGTTGCCAGGTCCGCCGATCCCAGATCGTGTGGACTGCGCCTTCTGCTGCTCTTCCTCCGAGTCGTTCCAGCCTCCACGCTGTTACTGCGACGGTTGTGTCTCCCGGAGCCACGAAGAGGAGCTCTGCTGATTCCTGATCCACAGATGTCGCTCTTCCGTCGACAGTGTTCCGCCAGCCTCTTCTTGATCTCGCCGCTGCCTACCAGTTTGTAGCGTCGAGCGTGGGCCGTTCGTGTCGCTGATCAAGTTTGGCTTACTGATGGAGGCACGACTCCGAGTAGTTGAAAATGAAAACTTAACATTTATTTACATTTCAACTATCGGCACAGCGAACTCGGGCACTGAGACCCTGGCTGTCCGATCTCCGTCTCTCGTCTCCCTCTCGTTTCATCCGTCGCAGCCTTCTACTCCATCTCCCAGGGCCATTCCAAGACAGGAGGGGCGGCCGGGCGGAGGCGAGGCTCCCTCGGAGCCGCAGCACAGCAGGGGTCGAAGCGTGCGTGCCAGGTTGTCCTCCCCCAAGTCGACAACAGGTATCTTTTCGGTGGGCCAGAAAGTCGACTCATCCTCGTTACGCGCCGTCTCCTAACGACACCAAGGTGGTTTCGGGGCCAGAGAGTCGACTCATCCTCGTTACGCGCCGTCTCCTAACGACACCTAGGTGGTTTCGGGCTGGGTGGTCGCGACCTTGGGCGAGAAAGGAACACGTGCTCCCCATAAGGTCATCTCGCAGCCCCGATGCCCGCGGCTATGGCGCGCTTCACCGACGCCCTATCTTGAAACGCAACACGTGTTAGCTCACGTCTACATGTTTTCCTTTCCGATGTATGCCAAAAATATTAAATTTATTATAATGCAAATGCACCTATTTGAAGCAATGTGCCGCTTTTAAGGTTGCTTTGCAACAGAACCTTTACTCACGTTTTTTCCCCTTGGGTATCCAAAGCGACGCGAAGCCAAGATCTGGGGATTTAATATTGAACATAAATTCATTATATAGTTAAAAGGAGAACTTTCCTTTGTTATTTTCTAAAGTAGTGGCCGATTATGAGATGTTTCTGACATTTCTTGAATTTCTACGTTTGTTCATCAATCGCACATAATTTGCATACAATGATAGTATTGTGCTGATGTGCTCCAAAGCTGTGCTAACTTTTCACGCCTTTTCCCGCAGGTTACATCCTTGCCGAAACTTTTCCACTACGACGGTGCAACACGAGAATAGCATATTATCAATTCAAAGTCCAGAAAATAAATGAAATAGTGCTTTTCTCTATAAACCTCTCTTGTTGTGTTATTTGGTTTGTTTAGAGCGCATTAATATAAAATACAGAGGATCCACTTAGCCCCACTTATTACTGTGTTAATACAGCTTTCGCGTATGCATGAGAGGCACATTTACACAAACAACTGTTGGTCCATTTCATAGTGCCTTCGAAAATGCCTTCATAGCCCATCAAAAATGTGAAAGCACAAAAATAAAAATTTTTGCAATCCAAACGGTGCGATACACGTGGGGTAAACACTAGAAACACCATAATGGCTGTGAACAGTCGCGCAAGGGGTTTCCCCGTGTCGGCGGGGCCGACAACGCCAAAAAAGCCTGAATGCCCGCAACATCGGCCAATGCTACTTAGCCAAATTCGACCCATTCTGGCTGGCCAAATTTCGCCCACTCTGGCTGGCCAAGTTCGACTCATGGTGGCTTCGCCACAGTGGAGCCATTCTGGCTGGCCGTCATCGGGCAGATGTGGGTGAAAGTAGCGCGAGCGCGATTTGCCGACTTAGGCCCGATATCGCTGCCGACTTTGGCCGACTTCACGCCTACATCAGTCATGTGTTGGCGTGCTGCATGGGCCTTGACGATGACCAGTTTCAGAACCCCTTTGAAACGGTTGAATGTCACTCTGACTGTGGCGATCCCGTGCACGGAAATGCGGTTGTGTTGGTAGTCCCTCATTATAATATCCAGCAGTTGCAGCTTCGGCAGTCGTACGTTCGGAATAATTTTTATAGCTGTGACATCGGAAATAATCGAGAATTTCGAGCCCGAGTCCACTTCCATTCGGCAGGCTGCGCTTTCGATAATGACGTTGACATACACCTTTTCTGGGCAGGTTCCGGCAGCGCATGAATGGAGTACGTTGGTGCACCGATCGTCGCAGTACGAGATGTTTTCGCGAGACGCGCCCTTGAATGACTCTTCCGTTTCCTCAGTATTCTCGCTGGTCGGGCCGCTCTCGAGAACGACATACCTGGGCAATGTGACCGGTTTTCCCGCAATTTCGGCACTGCGCGTACCTAAGATCACATAGACGGCGCTGGTGCGGACCTCCACAACTGGCGCACCTTGCAGTCTGACTTGGTCCCTCCGAGCCTTTTTTTCGCTAACAGCTGCCTCTTTATCTTTTCGTTGTGAAGGCCGAATACGAAACGGTCCCGCAGTGCAGTGTCGAGGGCCGAAGTTGCAGTGCTGCGCAAGGTACGTACCCGGCAGCCGACTCCTCCGGCGCCTGGTTGCGGCGATGAAAATCGTAACGCCTAGGCTAGTTCGGGTGGTTTCGGGGCAAGATGCACTTGTAGGGCAGACAGTATATCGTTGACAGTGCACTGTCAACGATACTGTCTGCCCTACAAGCAGAGGTCCGCCTTCCTGAGCCGCGACGTTCCAGTTAGCCAAGGCCCTTGTGGCATCGGCACAGTTGAAGGACACAGCATGCTGTGTCCTTCAACTGTGCCGTGTGTCCTTCAACTGTGCCGGTGCCACAAGGGCCTTGGCTAACTGGAACGTCGCGGCTCAGGAAGGCGGACCTCTGCTTGTCGGCGGCCGTTATATCGTGGGCGTCTATAGACCTATTCCACCGGGCCTACGTCACGAAGATGCGGTGGCGCTGTCGTCGGGAGTTTTGGTTTCGCATGGTAGGCATCCGCCGACGCGCCTACCATAGCAGCCGCTGTGTTTTCGCTGGTGCGGGCCCTTCTCACCGCCGTGAAACGAAGAAAAAAGTGTTCACTGGTGACCTGCGCCGTGGATTGGTTGCTCAGCAACGCACAAGATATGTGCGATAGCTTTTTGTCGGTTTCCTGCTTACGTCTGTCTTAAGGAATGGAACGAACCTGTAAGGCCGGCTGTTTGACGCATCGGTCATGCGCCAAACATTTTCGTCACGACTAAGCATATGTGTAATTATTTAGCGTTAGTGCGGCTTGTTTCATTTGAGAGAAATATCATTGTCACAAGTTTGTCAAGTGTAATGCTCGACACCAAGTTTCTTGGTATATACAAAGTCCGGACACAGAGCGATGACGCTTACCGCAAAGCGCGCACGACGTTAGCTTAGCTCGATGTGTAGAAGTAATCGCGGTCGCCGTGTATTATTGAAGTGAGGAAGCTATACATACGTCATACGAATTTCATTCACTCAAATGAAACAAAAATATAAGAGCTTAATTCACTTAGCCGTGAGCGAAAGGCTGATTACAGCGACGCTTTTGCAATTTGCTTGCGGCCGCGATAGCGTACACACGAGAAGTGTCTTTGGCAATGCTGTAGTGGTTATGATGCGCTTTAAATGTTTTTTCGATTGTCAGACTGCTCGAATGAACTACAGGCTTGAAATGAACTACAGGACTTCACGCCGTCACAATCGGAACTGAGCGTATGGGCAGAGCCGCGCAAGCCGCGGTTATGCGCCTTCCTGGCGGTTATTTGAGAGCCTTGTCCTTGGCACGTTATTGCTTTTTTTGTGTGTGCGTTATCACAGCCCTATTTACATATAAGTTATAGCGCCACCAATATCGCATGCGTCAGTACCTATTCCGTTGCAAGGATTTCGTGTAGGGATTAGAGGCTTTAGTCCGAAACAGTATTTTAGCTGAGGCATCTTCAAGTCGTATATAAACAAGTCTCGCTGTTGCAAGTGGTTCATTCTTGCGCTAGTTACCGAATTAAAGCATACGCATGAAGCGATGCCGACATGATAGCTCGCGATCGTTCGCATCATATGTGGCAAGGTGCTTATCCTTTCAATCAATTTCTCACATCTTGTCATAGCTGGGCGTCGGCACATTCTTTCCTACATTCATTGAATGCTTCCTACAGAGCTAACGCAACCTCATCTGTGTAAACAGTTGTAAACACGCCGGCGGCACTCCGACACCCCGTGCTCGGAGGCAGCTTTCGCACGCGTTTCGCCGGCGGCGGTGGTGCGACCATGCAGAGCCGCGGCAAGCGGTGGGCGGGGCCCCCGCGCCGCGACGTCGACCCAAGCCCTGGTTATATCGCTGGTGCCTACCACTGTTTACGACTATAGACCGCAGGTCTATAGTCGGATACAACTCAAGTCTGCAGTGAAGCCCCTCCCACGCCCTTATAACCGCCAGCCACTGTACCTCCGCGAAGCCTCAAATATTTCCTTCTTTGAACTTTCCGTGTCACCAAAATAAAGCGAGGGTAGAAACAATAATGGATAGGTGCTTAAATTTTTAATTTTCGTTCGTTTATTAGAGTGGAACATGCAAAGGATAACTCTTTGCTAGCTCAAATCAAGGGCCTGCAATGCAAAATGTCGGCACGCTACAAGAGTCGCCTCCCGAGTTTTTCAGCATAGTTCAGTGAAATTTCAAGCGTAAAGTAGGCTCGCGAGCGAAATGAACTGTGCCACGGCCTTTTCCAGATGGAAACACTCAGACTTGACGCATTTTTGTCCATGCTTTTCGAGCACCTCATGGCTTATACCAGGGTCCCTCAATATTATCTGGTCATGAAACTCCCGCTTCACTCTATGGGAGAGCTTCATATACCGCCCACAACCGCCGCGGACGTCGCAAGGAGGTTGACGAGGAGGCTGGCAGGGGCTGTCAGATGGGTGATCGCCATTAGCGGAGTGTAGGCCCGGCGAGGTGGTGTTAGCGGTTGTTGCTTTTTTTTTCTTCGCTGTCACCTCGACATATTTCTCGATGTGGTGGGAGCGATGCCTAACACTTGCTGCGTTCCGGGCTGTCGGTTGGGGTACCAGGGCATTGACGAAAAGGTACTTTTGTTCAGTTTACGAGCCGACGCAGAACTCGCGAGTACAGTGGCTAGAACAGCGAGCGATCCCGTGACAAAAAAGGGTCAGATTTTTGTTCGACTCCAAGTACGTTTGCGTTCGTGTGTGAAAAACATCTCTATGCCTAAGACATCATTCGTGCGGACGTGTGCACAGTGAATGGGAGCATTGTGTCAGTGCCTCGCGATCGCTACAAACTGGTGGAAGACGCCGTACCAAGAATTTTTGAAGATTTGCCTTCCTACTCAACGAAGCAAAAGCAGCGTTCATGTGCGCAAACACGGCGCTCACCTGCAAAAAGGCCGTGCGAACATTCGTCAGAACGCCCCGCAACCGAAATTACGACAGTCACAGCTCCGGACGTCGACAATGCAGCCGAAGAAAAATTCATGGAAGGTCTCGCACATGCCGCTGCTTGCTCAATGCGCAGGCAAAATGTGGCACCTTGACCAGTATAAAATTTTCCCTTTGTCACTATTTACATATGCACTACAAACTGGGAATCGCAGTGGCTGTGCTGATGCATTGTGCCAAGCACAGGTAGCCGCTTGTTTGGCATCGGAGCTGCAAAGATTGAAGGCATAATTTGGAGGTGCCACCCTGACCAACTTCTGTGCCTTCTGCAAATTGTTGAACAACACATAGGAGAGTGCACCGCGGGAAAAAATAGCATGATAATGACTGTACGAACTTTGTGGAAAACATCATGATGGACGACCTCACTTCCTGCGCCAGTGTCGGCTACGCAACCCATTTTGCGAGCATTGCAGCTGAAATTGTGCACTTGTTTACTATGTGCTGTTCGCACTTTTTTAACGCGCGAATGGAGCACACTATTTTGTGCTGCCACTCGTCCATCCTGTCCAGAAAAGCAGTGAAATAAAGTGTTATTCTAAATTCCTTTTTCTCTCTCTCTCTCTCTGTCTGTCCCACTGCACCTGCCAGCCTTAAAAAATGCAGTCTTAGTCGCAAAATATGTTAGTGCTCATGACCAATTGTATTGATAATTGCAAGTAATTACCGCCTCAAATTGCATACAACGCCATTAATTCCACTTATACTTACCTACAAGACCTTGCAACATAGCTATCAACATAGCTGATTGCGACATAGCTGATTATAGTAGGCGACATGAACATAAACACATACAACATGATCGACAGACAGTGATTATGGCTATTTGTTGCAGTCCTACAACTATCGTAACTTAATTACGTCACCAACGCGTATAACTGAGGTATCGAAGTCTTTAATTGACCACGCACTGACAAATCTGGACACGGGGGTCAACGGGGGCGTTTACTTGGAGCCAATCTCTGATCACCTACCTATTTTTGCCGCTTTAGATTGCCTAACCGGTACCATGAAAACAAAAAATAACATCGTAACGAAAATAGATTACAAGATATTACGAGAAGAAATTTGTAGTATTAAATACAATGAAATACTAAACGAGGATATCGACATCGAAATTGATAACCTAATTAAATATCTAAACATCGCTATAGAAAGGAGTAATCGCAAGGTAAAGAAAGGCCGCCATGATAAACCTGTGTGCCCCTGGATGACAGAACAGATACTTCAAACACTCAAGGTCAAAGAATACTGGCACGACAAATGGCGCCATAACAAAGGTAATCCCTACTACCTACAGCAATTTAAAGTTCAGCGGAATAAATCTATCGCTATGATTCGATCGCGCAAAAGGCAGTATTATACTCAACTAATCAGACAGACCGCTGGCAACACGAAAAAACTGTGGGAGATAATAAACGAAACCATAGGTAAACAACGTAAGCAAACTGTGCTTTCCGAAACAATTGATGAAGACGTTGTAGAAAACTTCAACGCATATTTAGCAGGTATTGGTCCATCCCTGCCTGAAAAATTTAAGGACTCGGACACCATTTCTATATCGCAGGCTCCTCTGCCCAATACCTTCGTTATGTATAACATTGAGCCTGAAGACGTGATAGCAACAGTTAATAAAATGTCTACCTTTAAAGCTTCTGGATTAGACGGTATTCCTATTCGTATGATTAAAGAGAATACAGATATTGCCACCTGCCTGTAGTGGATCGTGGGCAAGAGAAGCGGCAGCCCCAAAAACGAGGAAGAAGATCGCGCGTTTCTTCTCCGCTCGATAGACTACACTGTAAACGAAAATATACCCAGCTGGGAGGTCTTGCACGATAATACTCCCGCTAACCTCCTGTGACGTCGCCATATTCCCGACGCATCGGGATGTGCCGGAGTACGTGCGAGGCCTCGCCGCGGTTTCAATCCGGCGCGTGAAGCACGGAGGGAAACGGGGCGCCTTCCATGATTGTCCTCCGGCGAACAACGACCGGAACTCGTATTTCCCTCCGGTAGCTACCCGCAAATCCTCCGGTACCACCGCCTGACCGCGCCCGGCAGCTCTCATTGGCTGCTGGAGGAGTGACGTCGCAGCCCGACAAGGCCTCTCAAACCTAACATGGCGCCGATCCTAGCTGCACAGTCGAACCGTTGCGTTGCTTACGCGAAGTGGCAGGCCTACGGCCGCGCTAGGAAAGAAAGCCTGCGTGAAAGAAAGCCTGCGATATGCAATAACCGTTTGATAGCGCCACTAAATTAGCTCTTCGAGGCAGCCGATCAGGGAAGAACGTCCGCTTGTCTCTGCAGCGCTGTCCGAGACAATCTTTGGCGTTTGTGGTGGCCACAAGATGCGTGTTCGTGCGTGCTCGGGCTTCATTCGACGAATCGAAGAGAATAATATCTTTATGCAGCCTACATTCCCATGTTCCCACATTTAATAAAAAACACATCTTTATGCAACGTCACTACGGAGCGTAATAATGCACTTTCGTCGTCACTCGCACTGTGCGTCTGATTGCTACAGCGCTGCAGGTACAAGCGCATGTATAGTTTCTTTTTCGCCGAATTAGTGGCGCTGTCACGTGGTTACTTTTACATTTCGTGGGCTTTCTTTAACGGTACGTATCAAAATACCTATCAATGCTGCTTAAAGGAATTTTTTTTATTTGATCTACAACTTTCGGGGCATTGGCATTGTGAAGGAATTGGGCGCACGCAAATATGAATTTGTGGTATCGACAATTCTTACTGAAGCGAACAAATAGAAAGTTCAGTAATTAGTTTATTCTAATTAATTGACCATGAAGAATGAAAAAACTCGTAATACTAGGAGACTTGATCCTTTACACGGCCGAGATTGTTGCAACTCGCTAGCACGCTCCGTCATTTTTAAAAACTAACTAACATTACGTTTAAAAAATTACATTACGTTTAAGTGGGACGCCCTGTATATCGGTTTTTATTTCGCTATTGCTAAAACTCTACTGAAATGTTTCAATGTGTGCGCAGAAATATATCGCACAGCCCAGCCGGTGTTGTGTTTTAAAAAAGGAGTTTCATGACAACAGCTCCAGTAGGATGAACAGCCCTTTAACCGTTAAATGAGGCAGGTAGCTTTGTTAGCTTCGTGATTTGTCGACCGGAAGCAGAAAGAGGTTGTCCAAAACACGGTAACACGCAGGGTGCGTCAGTTAACAATTACGCCAGGGTTTATAAAAATTCACGAGTGAACTTCAAGGACGCTACCATATTGGTATTGTTGACTGTTATCTTGTCCATCTCAGGCTATTGTTTCAATGAACTGAGGTAATTAACATTATAGTTATCTAAGTTTCAAGCAGTTGCGTTAAACACAAATTGCTCAATTGGGAATTTGCAGCATGTAAATTATTGTCCTGATAATGTAAAATCATGGTAATAGGTTCAGTGGCTTTACGTTTTTGGGCTCCTAAAAAGGTCTGGGAGATTCGAAAAAGTACCACGTGACGAAGCGTTTCCAAGACTTGTCATCAGCACTCTCAAACATACTACAACAAGATGGTGGACTTCGAGCGCGTGGCCGCCTTAAACCAATGGGACGACGCCGCAAAACTCAGGCATGTGTACTTCTACTTAGAAGACGGAGCGCGTACGTGGTTTACGAACCGGGAGGATCAGCTGACGTCATGGCGCGAATTTTGCCGACTGATTCTTCAAACTTACATCAGTGCTGATCGCCACGAACGAGCGGAACGCACGCTTCAGTCCCGCGTTCAGTTTCCTAACGAGACTGTGACCGCTTATGTCGAAGACATGACGCGCCTCTTTAGAAGAGCTGATCCGGGAATGGCTGAGGACAAGAAGTTAGGTCACCTGATGCGCGGTGTCAAGCGAGCAGCTCTTTGCAGGTCTCGTGAGGTGCCCTCCCAAGACAGTCGCAGAGTTCTTGTCCGAGGCCGTAACGATGGAAAGGATGCTCCTGCATCGAGCCAACCTGTACGAGAGGCAGGTGAACAGTGTGTCCGCTACTGATATTTTTGCGGCCATCGGAGGTAACAACAACTGCCTGCGGGAACTCATCCGCTCTGTGGTGCGCGAAGAGTTGCAGAAGGCCGCCATACCACCTCAGCCCACGTTAAACTCTGTAGCGAACATCATCCAGGACGAGCTGCACGAGGCTCTTCGTGAGCGAAGTGACGCCTTGTCGCATGCGAACGCTCAGCAAGCACCAGCCGAGTAGCCGTCGTGCGACCCATTCAGATGCGTTGAACCGTCCTGCATCCCCTCCGCCGCAGTTCACTCGCGCTCTTCCGACTGTGGCACACCAGCCGGCGCAGCCGATGCCGTACTACGGTACCGTTTTACAGGCCGCTCCAGTCGCCTATCGTTCGCAGCAGCCGGTGCCGTACATCGACGACAGACGCATGCCGCTTCGGAAGTCCGATGTCTGGCGAACACCCGATCGCTGTCCTCTTTGCTACCACTGCGGTGAAGCGGACCATTTGTACCGCGAATGTCCATATCGGCGCCTTGGCCTTCGCGGTTTTTCTGCTTACTCGCCGCCACCGCGCTACGGCCAACGACGTCGGGACATCGAGGATTACCTCGCTCAGCAATGCATGCCACCGCCACTGGGCGGCAGTCGCGCTCCCCGTCGCCGAGGCGATTTTCACCTCCTCCTCAGCGATATCCTGCAGCACGGTCACCCAGTCCCCGCCGGGAAAACTAACTGCAGCGACCTTTGGGGGCGAGGTCGCTAACGATCGCTGCCCTGAAGACCTCCGATCGACGCAGAAACGAACAGATACCGAAGAAACGAAGAAAATTAGATAGATAGATAGATAGATAGATAGATAGATAGATAGATAGATAGATAGATAGATAGATAGATAGATAGATAGATAGATAGATAGATAGATAGATAGATAGATAGATGACAAAATAACATCACAAGCACAATGAGGATTATACATTACGCCTTGATTCCTCCTTGCCGTAAGACTCAAGCCGTACACTACTAACCTTCACTCAAATCTTTAGCTGGTCAATGTAAATTGGATGACGCATTAACAGTTTGAACCCACTTCCTATAAGAATGAACGCGACTCTCTGCCTTCACCACCACAATAGATAGTTTGCGTGTGTCTGATGGGGTGTATGCTTGCGTGTTTGCTAGTTTATAGATATGTATGTATGTATCTGTGTGCCTGTTACCTCCCTGATGCCTGTCTATTTCCATTTCGTCTCCACACATCCATTCCGGCATACTAAATGGTAGATCTCATTACTCATTGCACATCATGCAACCGCGATTGGTTACAACCAGCAATTTGTTTGTTGTTCTTTTTTTCCTTCATATTCACGTACGTAGTAAAAACGATTTCTGTATGCGGGAGAACATGGAAGGTTTTCAAAAAATTTCTTTTACCCCAACTTTGACTACGCTCGCCAAACGCGCAGAACTCTGCACGCGAAAACAGGTCTGCTTAGCTACAACCCACAAGTTAAAACGATTCGCTAAAACACGATTTTCCACGCGCGTCAGCCTACCTGTCAGAGCAGTTTTAAGAACCATGACGTTCTGGATGTAGCAAAACTAGGAGATCGCGGACATTTTGAGATCAAATACTGTACGCAATATTAATTCGGATAGAAATTATCGCCCATGAAAGGCCTTGAAAGAATGTACGTTTAACGATGCGGAGGCGCCGAAACCGGGGCCGCCACGGGTCACAGGTTCGACGCCCCCACCCCCCTTTTTTTTTGCGGTTTGTTATTATACTACTCGAAATCACGTCGGCAGGGGGCCTGGCGACGGTTGGGTACCTGAAATGCTTACAGTCGTTCAACTGCCGTTTACGACTCACTCCTACACCAGAACAGGAATTGGCCTCCCTGGTGAAGTACTTGGCCACCACCTCCCACACGATGTCTACAATTAAACCTTCGCCCTCAGTGTCCAGCAGATGCAGAACATCTGTCCATGGCAGCGGTCAGCTCTGTGAAGCAGCAGAGGGCAGTAACAATCACTGGACCCGGACAGGCCGCCACTGGAAACTAAACATTGGAACGTTCAATGCAAGATCCCTCTCCAGCGAAGCTAGATTAGCGGAACTACTCGAGGAACTAGAAGGAGTTAGTTGGGACGTCATTGGCCTTAGCGAAGTTAGGAGGCCAGGTGAAGCTTACATAGTCTTAAACAATGGACATGTCCTCTGCTATAGAGGATTACCCCAAAAGAGAGAATATGGCGTCGGGTTCCTAATTCACAAAGATATAGCGGGTAATGTGGATGAATTCTGCAGCATTAACGAAAGGGTAGCATGCGTCGTAGTAAAGCTAAATAAGCGGTATAAACTTAAGATAATCCAGGGATATGCGCCAACAACGAGCTACGACGACGAACAAGTGGAGCAGTTCTACGAGGATATCGAATTAGCAATAACGAAAGTACGCACGCAATACACTGTAGTCATGGGGGATTTCAACGCTAAAGTAGGGACAAAACAAAGTGGAGAGCAGGCGATTGGCAACTACGGAGTCGGCTGTAGAAATGACCGTGGGGATATGCTCGTGCAATTTGCCGAAAGAAACCGACTCCGAAAAATGAACACGTTTTTCTAGAAACACAAGAATAGGAAGTGGACGTGGAAAAGCCCTAACGGGGAAACAAAGAATGAAATCGACTTTATAATGTGCGAACAACCAGGTATAATTCAAGACACAGAAGTAGTGGGGAAGATAAAATGCAGCGATCACAGATTAGTAAGAGCAAAGATTGTACTCAACCTAAAGAAAACAAGAACTAAATTATTCACTAGAAAAAGATGTAATCTAGAGGTAATCAGATCGAAGAACGAAGAATTTAAAGTCGCCCTAAGCAACAAGTTCGAGGCCTTAGGTGAAAAAGGTGACGATGTAGAAGAAATAAACAAAACTCTAACGAAAACAATCCTTGAAACAGCGATAGAACTCGGGGGCAAAACAGCAAAGCAAACAACAAATAAGCTGTCCCAATCTACCAAGGACTTAATAAAAAAACGTCAACAAATGAAAGTAACTTCGCCCAAAGATAAGATTGAATTCGCAGAACTATCAAAGTTGATCAGTAAAGCCAGGCAAAGAGATATAAGAAACTTTAACACGAGAGAAATAGAGAAAGCAGTAGAAAAAGGCACCAGCATGAAATCGGTCAAAAAGAAACTGCACTTAGGACAATATAAAATGCATGCGCTAAAAGATAAACAAGGTAACGTTATCAATAATTTCAACGAAATAGTAAAGGTAGCAGAAGATTTCTACTCGGAACTGTACAGCTCTCAGACAGACCATACAACCTTAAAAGAAATAGAATCAGAGGAAGATACTAAAATTCCATGTATAACCACTGACGAAGTCAAAAAAGCTGCTAAAGGCATGGCCCGCGGTAAAGCAGCCGGTGAAGATGGTATAACAGCCGACTTGATCAAAGACGGAGGAGATGTTGTACTTGAAAAACTTGCATCGCTCTTCACGAAATGTGTCAAGACATGTAGTATACCGCGCAGTTGGAAAAATGCTAATATAATCCTTATCCACAAGAAAGGTGACATAAAGGAGTTAAAGAATTACAGACCAATTAGCCTACTCCCAGTAATATACAAGCTATTTACAAAAGTAATTTCTACAAGGATAAGAGAAACCCTCGACTTTAACCAACCGAGAGAACAAGCTGGTTTTAGGAAAGGTTACTCGACAATGGACCACAGCCACGCTATCAGCCTAGTAATTGAGAAGTACGCCGAATATAACAAACCTCTTTATATGGCGTTTATCGACTACGAGGAAGCATTTGACTCCATAGAAATACAAGCAGTTATAGAAGCTGTACGACGACAAGGGGTACCTGGCGTTTACGTGAAAATCATAAACAACATATACAAAGATTGCACAGCCACACTACTCCTACATGAGAAAAGCAGAGAAATCCCGATCGAGAGAGGTGTGAGACAGGGAGATACGATATCCCCGATGCTATTCACTGCATGTTTAGAGGAAATCTATAAACGTCTAGACTGGGAAGAAAAGGGCATTCGAATAGATGGAGAATATCTCAGCAATTTAAGATTTGCAGACGACATTGTACTCTTTAGCAATGATGGAGACGAACTACAAAACATGATTAATGACCTAAACAGGGTATTAAGTCTTAAAATTGGGTTAAAAATGAATAGGCAAAAGACCAAAGTTATGCTCAATAGCCTAGCTAAGGAACAGGAATTTACAATCGACAATGAACCCTTACAATGTGTAAACGAATATGTATACCTGGGACAGTTAATAACAGGAACTCCCAACCACGAAAACGAAATTCTCCGTAGAATAAGGATGGGCTGGAGCGCATTCGGAAGGAATTACGAAATCATGACTGGAAACTTACCGCTCTCACTAAAGCGCAAAGTATTCAATCACTGTATCCTCCCAGTACTAACGTACGGTGCAGAAACGTGGAGGATAACTAAAAGACTAGAGATGAAACTGAGGAGCGCGCAACGTGCAATGGAAAGAAAAATGATAGGGGTAACGCTAAGAGATGAAAAACGAGCGGAATGGATCAGAGAACAGACAGGAGTAGCCGATATTATTATATCAATTAAAAGAAAGAAGTGGACCTGGGCAGGACATGTCATGAGGAGAACAGATAACAGATGGACAGTAAGAGCGACGGAATGGATACCAAGAGAGGGAAAACGCAACAGAGGCATGCAAAGGGTTAGATGGAGCGATGAAATTAAAAAGTTTGCGGGCGTAAAGTGGAACCAACTCGCTCAGGAGAGGGTGGAGTGGAAATCGATGGGAGAGGCCTTCGTCCTGCAGTGGACCTAAATAGGCTGATGATGATGATGATGATGATGATGATGATGACCGATTCGACGGCGGCTGCAACTGAACGGGACGACCGACTGTCTCTCGATATACCAGTGGTGGTGGTCCTGGTGGACGGTTACCTAGCTGCTAGAGCACTGGTGGACACAGGCGCAGACTACTCGATTTTAAGCGGGAAAATGGCAACGCAGTTAAAAAAGGTGATCACGCCCACGCAGAACTCGCGGATTCGGACGGCTGGTGGCCACATAGTTGCCTTTCTAGGAACGTGCACGGCCAGAGTTGAGATCCAGGGGTCGACGTTCGTAGCGAGCTGTCTTGTCTTGCGCGAATGCTCCCGCGACCTCGTCCTAGGAGTTGACTTTCTGCAGGAGTGTTGATCATTGATCTTCAGGAGGGTCGTGTCACATATTCTCAGCAGAGCGAGCAATCGACGTGACCGACCAACGACGTACCGACGTACTTCGTGTTTCTGCAGACAGTGTAACACTTCCTCCACGAGCCAGTGTCCTGGTCGACGTCACATGTTGCGGCTTGCGTGATTGCGAAGCAGTGACCAAAAAAAACTTGGAACACCTGCTTAAGCAAGGTGCTTGTGTGGCTAGAAGCGTCATAGAACTTCGTGCCGGCCAGTCACGATTGCTTGTCACCAACTTCAGCAACGAGCATCGGCACCTTTTCCGCGGCACTTCGATTGCATTTGCAGACAAAGTAGCCAACATTAAAAACTGTTTTACATCGGAAGCACTGGAGACCACAGACACGTCCCTGGGCCATATCGACGTAAATTCTGAGCTGTCCAACGGCAATCAGACTGCACTGCGCAAGCTGTTGTTCGAGTTCAGGGCCTGCTTCGCCAGTTCATCAAAGGTACGCCAGACTTCCATCACTCGCACAGGATAATCACTTACGAGGACGCACGCCCGGTACACCAGCCGCCTTACCGCGTGTCGGCTAAAGAACGTGAAGCCATCCGTACGCAAGTTCGAGAGATGCTTGATGACGGCATCATCGAACCTTCCAACAGCCCCTGGTCATCTCCGGTTGTACTTGTTAAAAAATAAGGACGAGACGCTACGCTTCTGCGTCGACTACCGGAAGCTTAATAGCGTGACAAAGAAGGATGTGTACCCGCTGCCGCGTATCGATGACTCGTTAGATAGGCTACGCCATGCCCACTATTTTTCTTCTCTCGATCTAAAGAGCGGGTACTGGCAAATAGAAGTAGACGACCGAGACCGCGAGAAGACAGCCTTTGTGACGCCGGACGGTCTCTACGAATTTCGAGTGCTTCCTTTTGGCTTGTGTTCGGCACCAGCAACTTTCCAACGAATGATGGACACTGTCCTCACTGGACTGAAGTGGCAGGCCTGTCTAGTCTACCTAGACGATGTGGTAGTGTTTTCCGAAGCGTTAGATCAGCACCTTCACCGTCTGCAGAGTGTGCTCGAAGCCATCCGATCGGCAGACCTCACACTTAAGCCAGAAAAGTGCCACTTTGGTTACGAAGAGCTAAAGTTCCTCGGGCATGTAGTGAGCGCCAAAGGGGTCCGACCCGATCCGGACAAGCTTCCCAGGCAGCACAGATGCTCGGGCCAATATTGTTTTTTTGTTGGCTTACGGAGGTCCAATGAAGGCCCTGTGATACCACTCATACGCCAGCATTGGAAATTCCATCTATTAAGGCCTCCAACAATGGCCCATCGTAACCATTCAATTTGCAATATTGGTTCTTCCATCCTGTAAAGAAGGCAAATGTGGGCCATAGTTGCCACTCAGCATACATTATTGGTGCGTCCAGTGCACAAGGATGGTAATGATGGGTCAGTTTCTACATAGTGCTATCAATATTGGTTATGTAATGGCGGCAGGCTGTATATATTGTCCAATCAATCTCACTGCATAGCCAATGCTGGACTTCCAACATTCTGTGTCGGACAATATTGTCCGCACACTAGAGTTGTAGCATCAATGTTGGTAACATCTGCAAGTACACATGATATATCGGGAGGCAGGTACACATGGTGGCAAGTACACATGATTGTTTTCCTGTTTTACCAATATAAAGGGGCCACTATCTCGACTCGGTGCCGCAAATGAGTTCCGAAAGGTCATTGTGTATGTATTCAGTGCAGCAGGAAAAATTATCTCTATAATTTACGTAAATGTTTATCTGCGCAAGTTCTAGCTATGTGTGTGAAGTAGACTAGAACTTGCACATTGGAAGTTGAGCAAACTACATCTACAACGCCATCACATGGTACAAAATGCCCAGCAGCATGTTGGTAGCTTCCGAGCCCACGTGCATGGCATAGCAGGTCACTTTATCTGTTGCATTGCAATATTTCCAAAATAATAGAAGTAGGCTGTGTATACTGTCCAGACATTCTGTCTGGTTTCTCCAATACAGGACAGCCAATGCTGCTTGCGAGACAATATTGTCCAGACGTAAATACTGTCGCGCCTATGTTGTTCACATTGGGAAGTACATGACATATTAGAAGCAATGATCTCTTTTTCATTTGAAACAACGTTAATATATATGTACGTACCGTGTGCACTCGCATAATTGCATAATTAGCGCCCACGCGTAATTTCTTCACTCCCAACTTTAAGTACGGTTTACGCAAAAATATTACTTGCATGCTCTCTCCATGACACCCAGTGCCACGTGGCACAGGCTAGTGTTGTCCTTTTTCAGTACTTAGTGTTCGGTAGCCCAGGCTTCGCCATAGCCGGTCGCATTTTGATTGTTTAATAGCGACATATTGGCGATCCCTAGAAAACAAATTCAACATAGTGTTTGCCGGTTAACTGAGAACCGTGCCGCCACGATAATTTCGCCACGTGAATACGAGTCGCTCTTGATACTGCAGCTTATGCTGCTGACAGCACCCGTGACGACGATTCCGAGTCGCACATCCGCTGATGCTTGAATGTAGCCCACGAATGCATTTGGCTGTTAAGGTACGCGTTCTGTTGAGTGAAAGCTACATTCGTTTTTGTGATACATTTCATTTGACGCATGTCAGATCAGCACGCGTAAAGATTCCTTACGCGATATTCCGAAAGTATTTGCGAAATTCGCATGTAATTTACGGGGCAGCGGGCACAGGAGCCCGCCGAACATGGAAGCGTACCACGGCAGGGGGGGGGGGGGGGGGCGGAAGGGGGGAGCTGCGTGGGCGGCACTAATCCGTTTTGCTTCGCATGCCTGTTTGGCATGTTTTCTTGCAGCGAGCTGGGGGTGAGGCAGGCGAAGCGGCTTTCACTCTGCAGAGGTTTTTCGGGAGCACAGGTTGTGTCGCACGGGCATCGTGTATCTGCTGAACCTGGCGAGTTTACGAAGTCAGAACACCTGAGTAGTCTACGGACACGGAACTGTGCTTCTTGGGACCGGACATTTTAAGTGAACTGAACAGATGAGCTTCGACGTGTTGCGACAGTTCTAAAGGTTTTCCTGAAAACTTTGTACCTATTTTAGCCATTCGTTTATTTTACTCAATGTGTATTCTGTTGTGCTCGCACCCTCATTTTGGCGTGTGCCGGGTTTATTATAGCACGTATTACTGCGTATTTCCTTTACATAATCAAAAGAAGAGGCGTGCAGGACACGGACACAAGAAGAGCAGTGAACACCACGAACGCCGGCGTTCGTGGTGTTCACTGCTCTTCTTGTGTCCGTGTCCTGCACGCCTCTTCTTTTGATTATGGAATGTTACCAACTCGCTCAACTTTCTGTCCTTTTGAACTTTATTTCCTTTATATTTGTCTATTTGTAAATACACACGCGGTGGGCTTTGTTGTATACGTCGCGGCAGATGAAGTAATCGGTTCTAGCAAAGCTGTTTTGGTTCGTGTGACTTTCATGTTTGCGTTTTTGTCTTGCGTGAAACGCGTGTTTTCCCTGTGCTCTTTAACGGTCATTTCTTGTTCCTGGTTTTCGGTTCTTTCGAAGTCGTCGGTTTGTCCCCACATACCCTCCGTTCCGGATTCTGCATGAAGAAACATATCGCCATATCCTAACATTCAGTTATGCTGAGTTACTTGAGGAAGCGTTAAATTTCTACAATTCAGCTGTTTCGTGGAATCATTTCAGGAACCTTTCACGCTTCAGCTGCTCCACGTAAACACGTAAACCAAAACGTGCCCCATAGGTTTAGGCGTATGTTGTGCCTCTTCTTTTTGCTTATGGTGCTTATGCGTTTAGTTTTCTCGAGGCTGAATATATACAAAGGACTTCAAACTTAGAGTGAATATTGATTTGTTGATTTTATCATAACTTTCTTTTCAATCCCTTCTCATGTCTCTTATACTCACGAATAAAATGTGTCACAAAGAAGACATTTTGCTTATTTGTATGTGTGTATGTGTTCGAAAGATACGTTTCGCCACTAACATACGAGTGCATAGACCATTTATGTCCGTTTTATGCTATCGTCATAACCACGAATCGTGAACATAACCAAATTCATTTCCCAAGCTGGCAATACATACATGCATACTAAGGACAAAATAAAGCTATTGTTACTCCCATAATTTACTGGATATTCTTGCTGTTTGCCTAGAGCCAGAAGCCTCGGCAAAACAAATTTAAGCGCATGCATGAGAGCCAATAAAAAAGATGGGGAAAATATAGAATCAGCCAATAAAGAAGGCTGGCAAGAAATGCTGCCTCATCCAACGATGAATGCTGGCAAAAAATGATGGACAGCCATCAATAAAGGCTGGAAAGAATGGTTAGAGCTTCCATTGTTTATACAAGCTTACCAATATTGAAAATACAAACGATGGACAATGTTGGCCAAAGCCATTCTTTCCCAATTTTTCCAACGTTATACGACTGGTATCCAACATTGGACTAATCTAGTCAAAAGTGTAGCATGGGACCCAAAATCCAATGTAGTTCCAATATTGTATCCAATGTTTTCCAACGTTGCGCGAAGGTCGGTCCAATGTTGTTGTGCTGCCTGGGTTACCGCCGTAGCCGAATTTCCAGCTCCTGCCGATAAGAAGGCCGTTCGGCGATTCCTTGGTTTGTTCGCCTCCTATCGCAGGTTTATTCAGGGATTTTCGAATATAGCGGAACCCCTCACTCGCCTTACTCGAGATGACAGGCCCTTTGTGTGGGATAGTGTGGACAGGAGGCTTTTGCTGCACTACGACAGCGCATGCAGTCACCACCCGTGCTTGCACATTTCGACGACGACGCTGACACAGAGGTGCATACCGACGCCAGTAACATCGGCCTTGGCGCAGTCCTCGTCCAACGTCAAGATGGAGTGGAACGAGTCATAGCGTACGCCAGCCGCTCACTATCCCGTGCCGAGGCGAATTACTCGACCACGGAGAAAGAGTGTCTCGCAGTCGTTTGGGCGATTACCAAGTTTCGCCCCTACCTCTATGGTCGTCCATTCAAAGTAGTGACGGACCACCACGCTCTTTGTTGGCTGGCGAGCATGCGCGACCCCTCAGGACGACTGGCACAGCGGAGCTTGCGGCTGCAGGAATTTGACGTCACCATCGTTTACAAGTCTGGCCGTAAGCACGAAGACGCTTACACACTGTCTCGCGCACCAATCCAGCTTGTCAGTCAGGAAACAGACGACGATGACGGTTTCCTGGGCGCTATTAGCTTATCAGATTTGAGCAGACAACAGCGAGATGACGCAGAAATTCGCCCGATCATAGATAATTTAGAGGGCCGTGGCACAGCCATACCACGTCATCTTTCGCGTTCATTGACGTCATTCTGTCTGCAAGACAGCGTACTGTACAAAAAGAACGCTCGTTCGAACAGCCGTACTTACCTCCTGGTTGTTCCAAAAGACTCGAGAGATGACGTCCTTTTCGCTTGCCATGACGAACCCACATCTGGCCATCTAGGCTTCTCACGAACACTCGCAAGAGTAAACGAAACGTACTATTGGCCCGGGCTTTCCGCAAGCGTCAAGCAGTACGTTAAAGGTTGCCGTGAATGCCAGCGCCGATAGAGGCACCTCATACACCCTTTGGCCAAGTCGGAATGGACATCCTCGGACCGTTTCCGCTGTCTTCTGACGGCAACAAATGGGTGATTGTCGCGACAGATTATTTAACGTGTTATGCTGAGACGCAAGCGATTCCACGAGCCACCGCTCCTGAGGTAGCGCAGTTTTTCTTGCGCCACATCGTACTACGTCACGGTGCTCCCTCTAATGTAATAACCGACAGAGGCACAGCATTCACGGCGCAACTTGTGGACGAAGTTTTTGAATTAAGCAACACCAGACATCGAAAGACGCGACCGCGTACCACCCGCAAACGAACGGACTCACCGAGACACTAAGCAAAACTATTACAGACATGATCGCTATGTACATCGACGTCCACCACAAAACATGGGACCGGATCTTGCCTTATGTGACTTTCGCTTATAATACCGCCGTGCAGGAGACAACGCGGATCACCCCATTTCGCCTTCTCTACGACCGGGAAGTTCAGACGATGCTGGACGCTATGCTGCCGTGTCACGACGCTGACCGGTTCACACCTGACGCCGCAGAATTCGCAGAGCGTGCTGAGGAAGCTAGGCAGCTAGCGCGGCTGCACATCGGTCAGCAGCAACAGGCAGACGCACGACGCTATAACATTCGCCATAGAGAAGTGTTCTACAGCCCCGGAGACCAAGTTTGGGTGTGGACACTGTTGCGACCGGGCCATCGGAGACGGGAGTGGCGCCACCGGAAACTCACTAATGCAGGTGTCGTTAGAGATACGAATCGAACGTGCCGAGTGCCGGTGACAATTTTCTCGTTACCTCTGGCCGGAAGACGTCCCGATGTGTCACCGGAAGACGACGTCCAGATGCGCCGTCATAAGGTCCGGCTGCGTGCAGATCATCTCGGCCACCTTCGAGGGGGCGGTGCACAACCCTCTTTCCCTTTGGACCCGCAACCTCCGATTGGAGGAAGAGGCGTCAACGGGGTCCTCCCTAGAAGGCGTCACCGGACGACGCTGATTATTTAATCAGCGAGAGAACCCCAGCATCGAGATTCGGCCATCACCTTGAAATCATGCTGTAAATAAATGTGAATATTCCCTTCTCCAAAAGCGCTCCTCGTACTTCTCCCCTGCCGGAGGGACTCCTGGCCTGAAGGCGACACGAGTCCACGACAACTGGATGGCAAGCGGCGGGATGAACCGGAGGCTTCAAGGAGAAAAGATCGGCCGAAAGCCCTGGATCTGGAAGTCGGCGTGATCAACACAGCGCACCGCTGCTACATGGTATTGGGTGAGTGCCTGGCTTTGTTCCTGAGAGACGTCGAGTTGTTTAGCCGAGAACCGTTAAGTATTGGATAAAGCATTTACAACTGCCTTATAATTGTGGTTGTTGCTATCTCAGAACAAAGCAGCTTTCAGTATGGATCTGAGCAAGCTGCCGAAGCCAGACCTCATACTTATGTGCAAAGAATTGGGGGTGAACATTGCCCAGATAAGCAGGAAGCCTCAAATTGTTCAGGCTATTGAAGCGATAGGTGCAGAGGAAGATGAGCTACGGGAGTGCTGGGAGTTGATTGAGAGTAACAAGAAAAAGGAGGTCGAGGAAAAGGAGCTGAAAAGGCAGGCTTCAGAGCGTGAGCTAGAAATGCGGCGCATGGACCTAGAGATTAGCAGATTAATGGGCAGTCAAAGGGGAGACCAGCAAACGTCAGGCAGCCCTGCTAATTCTTTCTCTTTGAAGATGAGGGATTTGATGCAACCCTACAAAGTTGGCGAGGACATAGGACTTTTTCTCGTAAACTTCGAAAGGACGTGTGAGAAAATGGGTTGTTCTAGTGCTGCCTGGCCTCAGCTATTGTTGACCTTACTGCCATGCGAAGCGGCCGACATCGTTGCACGATTGAATGCCGAAGATGCTAGCGACTACAAAAATGTGAAGCATGCGCTGTTAGAGAGATTCCGCTTGTCCGCTGAAGCCTTTCGGCAGCGATTTCGCGATGCATCGGTAGGGGCCGGAGAGTCCTATACAGACTATGCCTATAAGCTAAAAGCGAATTTGGTCGAATGGTTAAAGGGCGTGGAGGCATACGGTGACCACGACAAGGTGGTCGAGCAAGTAGGACTAGAACAGTTCTATAAAGGAGTACCTGATCCCATGAAATTTTGGATCAAAGATCGGACCCCAGCGACCATTCGGGCAGCCGCGAAGTTAGCAGAGGAATACGCCTCCCGCAGAGTTAACGAGCGCGAACGTCCGAAGTCGAAAGGGCCTGCGGGGCCCACTTCTCTATTCAGAGGCGCGTGGGGCGAAACTCGAGGTAACAAAAGCGGCGCCGCCGCAAGAGAAGGCTCGCGGGAAGGACAGAGGAAAAGGGAAACCCCCACCGGGAGTAAACGAGAGCAGGTGGGTGGGCGAGACGCGGGCCCTCCGAACAACACGGAAAACAGGCAGTTCGAGGAGAGACGACCTATAACATGCTTCATTTGCAAGCGCTCGGGTCATATTGCTGCTATCTGTAAACATCGAAACAACGTGTTCTCGTACGTGAGCGACACCGAAGAAAATGAGAAACTCCTGGCGCCTTACATGCATGACTTGAAAGTAAATGGCAAGGAATGCAAGGTGTTGAGGGATTGCGCGGCGACTCTTGACGTTATTCATCCGTCTCTGGTAGGCGCGGATGACTATACGGGTGACTGCGCGTGGATTAGACAAGTAGTTGAGGCACAGAGTGTTTGTTTGCCGGTAGTAAGGGTGATAGTTGAGGGTCCTTTCGGTAGACTGGAGACTGAAGCAGCGGTGTCGAAAAACCTTCCTGTCCAGTACCCTTATTTGTTTTCAAATAAGTCAGACCAACTCTTGAAACACAAAGGCTTGAACTTCTGCGAGGGAACAGTTTTGGCTCTCACACGGTCGAAGGCGCGAGAAGTAGCAGCCAAGCTTACGCTCGAGCCAGCTGAGGATACGAACGCTGTCACGGAGAGGAGGGGTGGCCCCGTGGAAACTCTCTCGGCGGAACAAGTCACGGCAGAGCCCGCAGCGAGCGCGGTGGAGGAGAACGTAGAGGGAGTGTTAGAGCCGAGCTCGCTGGCGTTTCAGCAGTTGCGAAATGTTACTGCTAGCACGATGCGCGAAGAACAGGCCGCGGACGACAGTATTAGGAGATTTGACGCATGTCAGCATGAAGGTGTAGCACGAAAGAATATAAGTTTTCTTAAGAAGCAGGGCATTTTGTTTCGCAAGTATCAGGACAGGCGTCAAAGATGTTTTGAGCAACTGGTCGTGCCAGCTAAATACAGGACAGACATCCTTCATATGGCCCACGATAACTCGTGGTCAGGGCACTTAGGAATAAAGAAAACTAAAGCCAGGTTGCTGCAGGAGTTTTACTGGCCGGGATGTTTTCGAGACGTAGAAAACTTCGTTAGGTCATGTGACGTGTGCCAACGTGTCGGGAAACCTAATGACAAATGGAAGGCACCGCTGAAGCTGGTTCCGATTATATCCGAGCCGTTTCGTCGTGTTGTCATTGACACAGTAGGACCACTGCCGACGACTTCGTCAGGCCACAAGTACGTGCTGACAATGTCCCGCTACCAAATTTCCAGAAGCTATCCCGCTCAAGGAACTTAGCTCAGCTGAAATAGTCGACGGGCTTTTGAGCATATTCTCTCGCGTAGGTTTCCCTGCAGAAATCCAAAGTGATCAGGGCAGTGTATTTACGAGTGCTTTAACAACTGCTTTTCTGGAGCGATGTGGAATAAAGATAATACGCAGCTCGATACACCATCCCCAGACCAACAGTGTCGAACGTTGGCACTCAGCGTTGAAACGAGTTCTCAGAGCTCTGTGTAGGGAAAACTCTTGTGACTGGGAACGCTGTCTCCCCGCAGCAATGTTTGCGTTGCGCACGGTGCCACATGAGTCGACGGGGTTCAGCCCAGCAGAGTTGGTATACGGTCGCGAGTTGCGGTCACCTCTTCGTATGCTTAAAGAGATGTGGACAGGGAGCGAGGAGGAGACGACAGTTGTTGAATACGTCCTGCGGCTGCTAAGAAGGATGAGTGTAGCACGGGACATGGCGGAAGCCTGTATGAGCACCGCGCAGCTGAGGGCGAAAGCTTATTACGATCGAACAGCAAGAAGGCGCGTTTTCAAGGTTAAGGATCGGGTAATGCTGCTGCGACCTTCGAAGGCGAACAAACTTGACGTACATTGGGAAGGTCCGGCCGAAGTCGTGCATAAACTCTCGGACACTAACTATGCAGTGAAGTTAGGGGGTCGTAGGAAGGACGTGAAGATATATCACGTAAACTTGATGAAGCCGTATGTCGAGAGGCACGCTATAGTATGTCTATCACTGAATGGCTATGACGAAATGCCAGTGGAGTTTCCAGAGTTCGAGGGACCGAAGGGGTCGGAAACCCCTGGGGGAAAGTTTAGGAGGATGGTGAACGACGCGAACTTGACAGGTAACCAAGTTCATGATTTGGAGAGCTTGATTGAAGAATTTAGGGATTTATTTTCGGAAAAACCAGGAAGAACAGATCAGATAGTGCATGACATCGAATTGACATCAGAAGAGCCAGTTAAGGCAAAAGCGTACCGGGTGTCTCCAAAACAGAGAGAAATGATGCGGAAGGAGGTCCAAAAGATGCTCGACTTAGGGATAATTGAAGAGGGCGATAGCGACTACGCGTCTCCTTTGATCATATGGTGCAGGTTCCCGGCAAGGAGCCGCGACCTTGCATAGACTATCGGAAGCTGAACTCCAAAACGAGGGATCAGCTTTACCCTATACCGAACATCTAGGAGAGGATAGAAACCGTCAGTAAAGCGCAGTACATTTCTACTCTTGATCTCGTTCGCGGATACTGGCAGGTGCCGCTGACAGCGCGTGCAAGCCGCTATGCCGCCTTTGTAACGCCTTTCGGGTCCTTCCGACCGCTGATGCTCAGCTTCGGGCTCAAAAATGCCCCCTTCTGTTTTTCCCAGCTTATGGACAGGGTGCTGTGTGGTCTAGGCGACTTTGCTCTACCATACCTGGACGACATCGCAATTTTTTCACACTCGTGGGAATCACATCTCATGCACTTAAGGAAAGTGTTTGAACGTCTGAGGAACGCAGGGTTGACGGTCAAGGCCGAAAAATGTAAACTTGGCGGAGCCCAAGTGAGTTACTTGGGACATGTGGTTGGGCAGGGGCGACGAATGCCGTCCGAGATAAAAGTGGAGGCCATCGCGTCGTATCCGCGTCCGAAGACGAAAACCGACGCACGCGCTTTCCTGGGGCTCGCGGGCTACTATCAGCACTATATCAGAAACTATTCAGACCTGGCTAGTCCTCTTACTGATGCATTGCGAAAGCAGGAACCCACCAGAGTAGTGTGGGATGAGACGAAGCAGGAATCCTTCGAAAAATTGAAGGCGGCGCTTATGAGCCGACCCATTCTACAGGCACCTGATTATGAGAAGGCATTCATTGTGCAATGTGACGCTAGTGACCGTGGCATGGGTGCTGTGCTTTGCCAGCGTGATGAGGCAGGGACAGACCACCCAGTTGTATATATTAGCCGGAAACTAACGGTCCGCGAAGAGGCGTATAGCGCCTCCGAGAAGGAGTGTGCTTGTTTAGTGTGGGCGGCACAAAAGCTATCGTGCTATCTATCCGGCACCAAATTCACGTTTCAAACTGACCACTGTCCTTTAAAGTGGCTTCACAACATGTCGCCTAAAAACGGCCGACTGCTTAGGTGGAGCTTGGCTCTCCAGCAGTATTGCTTCAATGTGGAGTACCGAAAGGGAAAACTCAATGGTAATGCGGATGGGTTGAGTAGACCGTCAGAATAAAGGGAGTCTGAGAGAGTTTGCCGCTCTAAACCAGCGAAGGCTGCAAGCCTTTATTTTCTTAGGTGACGCTTCGGCGGCTGTGCAGGAAATTATTTGATGGTTGCTTTCGTTTTATTTGGAATACTTGAAGTAGATTGTTTTGAACTCGACGGCTCTTGGTGCGGGCAGGGCGCTTTCCCGTTCCTGTGGTTGTGTTTGCGTGTGTTTGTGCGCGTGTGTTTACCCGTGTGCCCAGGACGAGAGCCGCCAAGGCACACGTGAGAACCCCACTTCGGACCTTCCGTTGTCAACGGTGGCCCACGGAAAGCTGACCGAACCCCGACACTTCAGGCGACCTGGTATGCTGGTCCCCCTCAGGTCGAACTTACCGCCGGCGGACGGAGCTGTTGCGACCGGGCCATCGGAGACGGGAGTGGCGCCACCGGAAACTCACTAATGCAGGTGTCGTTAGAGATACGAATCGAACGTGCCGAGTGCCGGTGACAATTTTCTCGTTACCTCTGGCCGGAAGACGTCCCGATGTGTCACCGGAAGACGTCCAGATGCGCCGTCATAAGGTCCGGCTGCGTGCAGATCATCTCGGCCACCTTCGAGGGGGCGGTGCACAACCCTAGCAAAAATTCTAATAGAGAAACTAATAGCCTATGAGGTTATTGGCACCAATAGAATTTATTAGTATTAGACTAATAGCTTGTACAAGACTTATAGGAAAACATAATACGATTGTTTTAATAACCTAGACGTATGCGGCTTAATACACACTATAAAATTTTAACTCCCTTAAGGGTGTAAATGACCTATCCCATGGGCGTGGAGTAAGCTCATGGGCGACACCCTTTTTGTGTGTAGAGCAAAAATGGAGGATGCATGTGCTTTGCAATTGCACTGTGAGTGACACAGCATTTGATTTTAGCTGCATTTATGATCACACATTACACACGAACAAGACACCGTGGGAACATCACACATGCAAATACACACTCGACCATTTCAAACCAATATATAGAACAAAGAACGTTCGCGTCATTTCACATCTGTACACAGACAGTCCCATATATATACTCCAGATTCCTGACCTGCTATGTAGTGCCAGAGGGGAAATTACTGTTATGCGCAATTACAAAATAAGGATACACAGGACATCTGCCATTCAAGGGTAGGCTAACTGGCAGCTGTGCGTCACTCATATCTGTTGATCTAAACCCACCAAATATTCACTGCTAAATTGCCAAGAAATCATACATCTCTAGGTTCCTCATTTACACCCTTAAGGGTGTAAATTTTTTACTGTGGAAACTAATACAAACTAATAAAGCTATTTAAAGGATTATTGAGTTGCAAATTTTGTGTTTTAATAGTTATATAAAGCCCTAGCTACCTTGCTTAAGAAAAGATCCATTAGACAAATTTCGAAAAATCTTATAGAGCATATTGATATAAACTAGCAAGGCTAATAAAACGATGTATTAGACTAATACAAACACCTATAAGAGTAGTAAAGATTCCTATAAGACTAATACAATACTAATAAGACTAATAGAAAAACTTATTAGACTAATACAAATCTCTATTAGAATTTTTGCTAGGGAACCCTCTTTCCCTTTGGACCCGCAACCTCCGATTGGAGGAAGAGGCGTCAACGGGGTCCTCCCTAGAAGGCGCCACCGGACGACGCTGATTATTTAATCAGCGAGAGAACCCCAGCATCGAGATTCGGCCATCACCTTGAAATCATGCTGTAAATAAATGTGAATATTCCCTTCTCCAAAAGCGCTCCTCGTACTTCTCCCCTGCCGGAGGGACTCCTGGCCTGAAGGCGACACGAGTCCACGACAACACCCGTTCGCCGCCGTGGGCTCTCCGAAAAGTTCAAGTCGCTACTTCGGCCCGTACAAAGTGCTTCGTCGCGTCAGTGACGTGAAGTACGAGGTGATTCCGGAGCCATCACAGACGCAGGCCAGGACACGACGACCACCGAGCTCCGACATCGTTCACGTTATGCGCATGAAGCCGTACATTGTGCGCTTATAACTTTCTTAACTTTCTATCATTTATTGTTCTGTGTATTTTGTTCTTATTTATCTCCGTTAGCTTGCTGATTTTTTTTCTCCACCCCACGTGGTTGTGCTGCAGCATCGAGCCGATGCTATTTTTTTTTCGGAAGGAGGATAATGCCACCTGCATGTAGTGGATCGTGGGCAAGAGAAGCGGCAGCCCCAAAAACGAGAAAGAAAATCGGGCGTTTCTTCTCAGCTCGACGGACGCGCTTTGCCAGGGTCAGCCCCCTTCATCTCTCAATAAAGGCCCGAACTACCTCTAAAGGCTCGTGACAATATATTAGGACCAGTATTATGCCACTTGTTCAACCACTCCGTGAGCTGCTCCAGATATCCATCTCAGCTGAAGATTGCTAAGGTTGTCCCTATCTACAAAGACGGAGACCGCAGTGACCCTTCTAATTACAGGCCAATATCCTTGCTCAGTACCATTAATACTATATTTGAAAAAAATTCTGATCAGTCGGTTCCACAAATTCATTGAGAAATATCAGGTTATGTGCCCGCAGCAACATATGGCTTTCGTCCAAATCATTCAACTTCATCAGCAGTGTTAACGCTAACTAAAAAAATTAATGTAGCTTTGCAAGATAATATACTTGTGTGTGTCATATTTTTTGGACCTGAAAAAAGCCTTTCATACAGCTGATCACAACATACTTTTACATAAACTAAACCATTATGGTTAACGCGGTAGCCCATTAGATCTTCTTACTAGCTACCTTCATGAGCGAGTGCAGGTGGCTAGAATGAACGATATTACGTCATCACTAAAGTGTATGCGCACTGGAGTCCCTCAAGGATCCGTCCTTGGGCCACTTTTATTTTCATTATACATTAATGACCTCCCACAAACTTTGGACACTAGTGAAGTTATTATGTACGCCGATGACACTTGCATTGTTATAACAGCCGACAACATTTGTGATCTAGAAACTAAAGCAAACAAAGAGTTGAAAAAAGCAAGTGAATGGTTTGTGAAGAACAAACTTACTATAAACGTAAAAAAACTAAATATGTGGTGTTTCGAACGCGCAACAATATCATGCCTCCTAAATCACTAGATTTGCGAATAAATGAATTTCCACTTGACGAAGCCAGCTCATTTAAATATCTTGGCGTGGTATTTGATAAAAATCTGCACTGGCAAGAGCAAATAAACGCAGTTTGTACAAAGCTCTTTTCGGGATGCTACGCACTCTCACAAGCACGTCATCATCTCGATACTAATACTCTGCGTATTTTATATTTTTCGCTCATCCACAGCCATATCTCATACTGTAATGAATCATGGGGTGCGACATACAAAACTTATCTTGAACCTGTTCGCAAACTTCAGAAACGAGCCCTGAGAATAATCACCCAATCATACTATACAACGAGCCGAGTCTACCTTTGTTTATGAAAATGAATATCTTGCCCTATGATAAGATACACGAATTAAAAACTGCCACGTGTGTTTTCAATATTGTTAAAAACAACCTGCCTTTTCATGTTTCTTTATTTTGCACATCCTCTCGTGTAACCAGAAATCAAGTATATGGAAACTTCCTCGATCTAAGAATACTACGGACAACGTTTGCTGCAGTTTTCAGGGCCAAAAACTTGGAATAAACTACCAGCAGAAATAAAACAATCGAATAATTTTCCATCAGTGCTTACTCTGAACAGTGTTTGTCAATGTGAACAATTATGATGTCATTTTCTTGTGCGTGTTTGTGTCAGCCCTAGCAAAAATTCTAATAGAAAAACTAATAGCCTATGAGGTTATTGCACCCAATAGAATTTATTAGTATTAGACTAATAGCTTGTACAAGACTTATAGGAAAACCTAATACGAAGTGTTCTGATAACCTAGACGTGTGAGGCTTAATAGGTATACACTGAAATTTTAACTCCCTTAAGGGTGTAAATGACCTACCCCACGGGAACGGAGTAAGCTCATGGACCACACCCCTTTTGTTTGCAGAGCAAAAATGGGGGATACATGCGCTTTGCAATCGCACTGTGAATGACACAGCATTTGATTTTAGCTGCATTTATAATCACGAATTACACCCTGACAAGACACCGCAGGAACATCACACACGCAAATGCACACTCGACCATTTCAAACCAATAATATAGAACAGAGAACGTTCACGTTATTTCAGATCTGTACAGAGGCAGTCCTGTATATATACTCCAGATTCCTGACCTGCTATGTATAGTGCCAGTGGGGAAATTACTGTCATGCACAATTACAAAATAAGGATACACAGGACATCTCCCAATCAAGGGTAGGATAACTGGTAGCTGTGCATCACATATACTGTTAATCTAAACTCACCAAATATTCAATGCCAAATCGAACACATCATATATATATCTCTAGGTTCCCCATTTACACCCTTAAGGGTGTAAAATTTTTACTGTGTAAACTAATACAAACTAATAAAGCTATTCAAAGGATTATTGAGTTTCAAATTTGGCATTTTAATGGTTATCTAAAGCCCTAGCCACCTTGCTTGAGAAAAGATCCATTAGACAAATTTCGAAAAGTCTTATAGAGCATATTGATATAAACTAACAAGGCTAATAGATCAATGTATTAGACTAATACAAATCTCTATTAGAATTTTTGTTAGGGAGTAACTTGTGAAACCGGTAAAAAATACTTTAGACTAATACAAACTCCTATAAGACAAGTAAAGATTCCTATAAGACTAATATAATACTAATAAGACTAATAGAAAAACTTATTAGACTAATACAAATCTCTATTAGAATTTTTGTTAGGGAGTAACTCGTGAAACCGGTAAAAAATACCATTCTCAACCAGTGATTTGTTTTTGTTTTTTGGGATCAGCTATGTATATTTTAACCTTTCATAATAATGCAACATTTGCCTTGTTTACTCGTGTTTCGTAAGTTAGAGCTGTTGAACAAAATCGTGCACTTACCGATATACTTTCGTTTTCCCTTTGTTTCGCTCGTGCAAATTAATGATGTACAATAACTATCTGTATATGTGTAATATATCTATCTTTTGTACATGGAACTCCTATTTATTTAGTTTTTGGACCCGCAACTAGCCTTTGGCTATGGCTCCAAACAGTTTTGATATTTCTGTATGTTTCATGTTTGCAAATAAAGAATTGAATTCGGAATGCTATGCACTGCTACGTAAACGCCTACGCAAATTCGCCATCTGTTAAACACTTGGCTGCTGACCGAAAAGATGCCGGTTTGATTGCGGACGTGGCGGTCGCATTTTTCATTGATATGCTGATTATTGAGGCATGTACTACGCATTATAGTACACATTAATGAACCAATATTTTACGAGCACCCCTCTACCGCTTGCGTCATAATAAGCAATTATTGGCGATTTGAAAGGCAGAAATATTTCACAGAGAAAGCTATAGTTGGATTTAAAAAGGAAGTGTATAAGCGAAACTAGAGGCGTGCAAGGAACAGTGTAGCTTGAATAGCCTAGTGATACAAGAGCTCCGAGTTTATTTCAATTTGCGCTGATACTCTTGTCGAAGAACTCGGATGATGTTTTCAGGTGATGGTTACTGCGACGGCATAAGGGAATGGAATAAAAAAAAATACAGTAATGCAGGTTCTAATTCGTTAGTATTATGAGATTTGGTTGCGGAAAACCAGAACCCTTCAAATGGACACCGCGCATATTGCTAATATGCAGCAACAGCAGGTCACAGCTGCAATGCCAGGATAGCCTCATATATGGGCTTCGTTGTTCAATCAACGTGTGAAATTCCCATTGGCAGCATCGTGATGCCCCAGAGTAACCGATAACAGCAGGAGATGAATGCTGCGGGACCCAGTCAAATGGTCCAACTGGATATACCATTTGTTAGTAAAGGGATCACAAATGGAGTGAACCGGAATTCAAATGGAGTGGCAAACTTCAATGGGACAGTCCAACTGGACTTGACAGTTCCAACTGGCCATGCAAGTTGGCACAGAATTTTCCATTTGGCCTCCCAATTGGAATACCTGTAGTCCAGTTGGTTGCAAACGGTTCAATTGGGAACCCATTGGGACAGCTGTTTTCCAACTGGAATCTTTGGATTGTCCAATTGGATGCCCGATTATGGTTGATTCAAGCTTTTCCATCATCAGAATGCTTGAAGATTGCTGAGTCTGGCTGTTTACACTATATGAATTTGACATTAAGGAGTTGTTGGTAGGGCAATTCTAGTTGGGAGTCACTTTTTCAACATTTTGTATGTCTAGTCGGGAACTGGTTCAACCAGTTGGTTTCAGTGGGTCTTCACTGACAACCCAAATGGTTTCAATTGGAAGACACAGAAATGTGAAACACTTTGAAACAAGAAAATAGCCCATATATATATTTTTGCAGCTGTAACAACATTGATTAAATAAAAGATCTTTGTACCTTACTCAGGTCATAGGACCACAGCATTTATTTCATCTTTGCATTAACGAATCTGCCAAAAAATTGCCTGTCTTTTGTGAAAACGTGGCACTACCATGCAGGTCAGAATACGCCTGATGGACGTGATAATATCCGAGTAGTAACGTCAGTGGAGCATTTTTTTTTTCGTTTTGCACTTCTCCACTGGAAGTTTTCTCTAATGTTTTGCTCGCGCAGTCAGACTGCGTCGACTGCGTGGTTTCTATGGTGTGATGGATGAGATCTGTGTTAATGACCCAAATTCACAAAAAATAAATAAAAAAAAATTATTAACATCCTATTGGGTGACCAGTTGGATCAAACTGGTTTGCAAAAGCAATCCAGTTGGGTAACCCATCAGATCTACATGGCTTACCAATTGGCCACCAGTTATTTCGAACTGGCTACCATTTGAATACAGTTGGGATGCCAGTTGGATTCAAATGGCGCTCCCAATTGGTTATGAATGGTATGTCACCCAAAGGGTGGCGAAAATCCAACTGGTCCAACACCAATTAGTGGCAACTGGAAATTGTCCAGTTGGACCCATTTGGTTTTTTTTGACTGGGGAGGCCAGCGCACGGTCGAGTGCACCGTAATTTCTAGCCCAAGCTATTTTAATTTGTCGTCCAGCTAGGCCTATTCATGGTTTTCCGTGTCATTCAAGCCCGATAGCAGCCGCACAGGTATTAAGAAAAGCTGGTATAGGCACGAACGCTGACGAAACTGCGTCACTTCACGTACCACCTCCGACAAAGCGTTGGGAGCAATCAATGATTTGACCCACTAAAGAACGCTCATTCAGTATTATTTGGCCGAGGGTAATCACTGCAATAATCAGTTAGCCGAAACAGTGAAGTGCAAAAATCTGGCGAAATGTTTTCATGGCAAACACCTACGCGAACGCGCAACTCCCCTTCCAAGCGGAGCTGACCGATGGCCTTTTGCTCACGGTGGCGCCACTAGTGGCCGTTTCTGTCCCTATATGAAACTTCGGCGGCAGTTCCATGACCAGAAAGAAGTATTGAGGGACTCTGCTTATACCACTGACCTCCACTAGTGGAGATCAGTGGCTTATACCTATGAAAGTACTCAAGAACAGCAGACGCTCTGCAGGTACCGAAGGGAAAAACACGGCGCCATTTTGAAAAGGTCGTATGACGACGATTTTGTTTGCTTCTGTGATTGGCTGGCGGAGTAACACCAACGCGCGCGTTCCGTCGGCCCTTGTTGCCAACTGCTGTTTTTTTTAATTTGTATCCGACTATAAAAAGAATTCGAATCTTTGAGCGTAGACCTCCCAGTCCTCCGGCCGGGATAGATCGAATGGCTCGATGTAGCTTTCCGTGGCGGCACCCATCAGACCTAGCAGCAGGGGGGCGTTGTGCATCCCTCAGATTTCCCCGATGGTGAACTAGCGGTGATGCACCCATGCGTGCTCATACCTGATACCGCCGATCCCATCCTCGTCGCCAGTATTAAGTCGCGGAAGTAGGACAGACTCTGTTCGATGCAACTAAAACTGCCTGCAGCCGCTTGCTGCAATCGCTTTTTATTAACTTACATGACGTCATAAAATCCTAACAATGTTGCCAACCCAAAACTACAACACGTCATATGTGGCCTAACATGGGAACACAACACTAGCCATCACTGACAAAGAAATCCAATTTGTGTATGATCACTCTTGAACTACCATTGTGATAACATGTGTGCATGCATATAAGATGGTCTGCATAATTCCCAATAAAACAGTTGGAAGCCAGCGCCTGTACTTGTCGTATATGTTCCTTCCTTGTCCTGTTTTTCGCGCTGCACACATAGTATATATTTCTGAGTGATGTACCAATTAGCCCACGAGCGAATACTTCTGGTCTCATATCCCTCCACTGACAGAATCTGCGTTCTCTTTAGCGATGTGCCTTCACGTAGGAGTGAGTTGCTGAGTCAATAGAAATGCATTTCTGAAGTTTATAACGCAGTCTGGACATGGACATCGGCCCTGCACGCATGCCCGTAACTCACCATGCACCATGTTATAAGTTTGCAACAGTCACATTAAAGATAAAAAAAAAAAGAGATAGAGAAAAAACTAAAGCCAGTTCCATGTTTGTGAAATCTGAGTAAACAGCAAAGCTGGGGATCTCCTATGTTGCCTCAGTGTATCTTGTGACAGCAGTTTCAGTGACAGGCTTACTTTCATTTTGTCACAAAGAAACGGGAATTTTAATCATGCATATATTCTTTTTCTGTCACAGCCTCCCGATTGATGCCTACATTCGTTGTGGGTATACCTCGACACCATGGGCAGGGCCCATGCTACGTTAGAGCGCAAGCCTTACAAGGTATATATTCATACATGCATAACATGCTGCAGTTTACTCGCTCACTTTGTATACTGCTACGAAATTTTGTCTTCATACATTATGTTCCTGAATATATGATGATTTCATAACTTCTGTTCTTTTTTTTTTTCTTTTTCAGTACTGCCACGCAGCAGGTTAAGTGCCCTCGAAAACATAGCCTGCGAGCACGGTGGAACTGAACATCTACCACAGCAGGTCACCTCAAATTCATTCATGTGATGCTGTAATTTGTGGTTGGTAGGTGTGTCATGGAATGTAGTCAATCATTGTCCATGGGTGTCAAGTGTCCATTGTGTTATATAATCTACAGTACAATAATGATGAAGTTGAATATAAGCTCTATACAATAGTTACATCACATCACACTGCTAAGTATGACTATACGCATTTGATTCGAGGCCATGGTGGTCGCATTTCTATGGGGGCTGAATGCAAGATAACCCGTGTACTTAGGTTTACGTGCATCTCAAAAGGCCCCAAATAGTTGCACTATTAAGGATGATAGTTGGCCAAGTTGATATATACTGATTTGAGGCACAACTAGTGCAAAAAACCACAAGCAACACAAGGGAACACAAGTGGTTTCTATAATAATTACTAGTTATGTCCCAGATTATCAACATTAATCCAAAATCCCCAACTATGATGTGTATCAGTTATATAGAGGTCTGGGCACGTAAAATTCCAGGTATTATTAACCATATTACAGTCAAATGCCAGGACAGTGAACAGAGATTGTTCTGGCATTTGGTCATACTTTATGAGATGGTGTACAAAGTTTGTTCAAAATATTTTTTTGGGTTTTAACTGCAAAATTGTAACAGTTTACAAAAGACAAAGAAAAGAAGACGCCGTAGCTTCATCAAGCTACTCAGTTTAATTAGCCTTTCAATATATGTTCAACACATTTGATTAAATTGCAGACATAAAAAACAACATATATTAAGTTTTACAAGCATTAGTTACAGCATAGGAAGTTTAAAGGATGTTTATGTTATAGGCCAAATTGTGTTCAAGGGATTTGTTCATCTTCTTTTTATATAGCAGAGAAATATCCATAATTTATGGCTGAGCATGCCTACTACAGGTGGCTGTGATCCCATTAACCTGTCAGCTTTTTTTTTCTGCTTTGCACTATCATACTGCACAACCTATGAAATGTCTTCACAATGTTGTCGCAAACGAAGCCTCGGAAATCGAAGATATCAAAGAGATACATATGACGCATGTGCAGCTACACTGCGACATTATCTATACTTTGATGTCCAGGATGTATAATTAGTAAAAATACGGTTTGCTTTCGAGGCACATGTTTAAGAAGTGAATGCAACAACTAGCACATGTGCAATAAACATGACCTTTATTTTTTCCGGCACTCTCACACATTCACGTAATGCTCCACCAGTTCAATTTGTCTCCATGTGCGTTTTTATGAGTGCATGATTTCTGTTGACATGTCCATGCATCACATACATTACACTCATGGCTGAGCGATTCTTTACCACATACACCAACCTAGATGTGCAATGTATTCCTGAAGCTAATCTGCCTAGAATTGTGCCTCTCTAATCAGCCTGCATTATCCTAGCATCTCTGTCTTTCTATAGTATTCATATTTTGTTTATGATCTGTAGAATATCTGCTGTCCATTATACTGCCTTTGCAGCATACCTCATCTTAGTGGTGCAGTTATTGGTGCCAAGGCATATTCCCTTGATATGAGCTGCGTAACTGAACCATGATAACCCCTTCAGTGGTGGCGTACACGATTGTGTACTTGTTTTCGGCAACGTGTTTATTGGCAGTTCAGTGGATAAGCGGCTAAGTGCAAGAAACACTGAGCTTTGGATGAATTGATGTATTCAGTGTGTCATCAGTTTGCTACAGTGTGCTGCATATTCGTGTAGAGAATTAAATTTAGTGACGGCATTAATATATTTCACAAGTGGTTTGAAGTGGGACGTTCAGGGAGCGACATCAAAAATACGATTTTCGTTGGCTCATAATGAACTCGGCCAATAACAAACTGCACCCGCGTTTCAAGTCTGACTTCTGATTCATTTTATGACGAAATAAAGTCTGACTAGCCTTAGAATAAATTTACACTGAATTATGCTCTAATAACATTTATTTACTGTACAACGAACATTTATACATATAAGCGAGTTTCCTTTCTTGCTATTGAATATGCAGTGGTGGGGAAATTGTGTGTGAAGATTGATGCATTCATAGACACTTTATCACAATTAGCGCTTGAAGCAAAAGTGAAATTTTTTTCGCCCATTATGTACACCACCTACGGTATGGGCTCAGAGCTTCAAATTCATGCCTATCCTATTCGGGACAGTATGACACTTCCTGTTTATAACATATTCATTTATCTTTATAGAGTGGCAGAGACAGAGCATCCGTGATTGTTTAGGTGATGTTAACAAAACTGGTGCTATCATCACAACTATCTGCAATATTGTGCACGTTTCTGATTCTGCATCGCAGATTTACGCAGGCTTGCTGTCTTAAAATCTACGGTAAAAGAATGGGACGGTGCAACGCAATGAGAGAGTAACATTCGTTCGATTTCTTTGGTATCTCGCCTATCCATGCACATCTGTCAGCGTTTAGGGTCGTTATGCACAACTTGAAGCACACTCACTATGTGTGTCTTGTTTGGATGCGACTGCAAATTGTTGGCCCATGTGTACACTGTTCTGTACGTTTGTACCAGCTGGGGTACCACATTGAATGATGCAAACCTTACTTGATTGGCGTTGTTTATGCCAGTCGAAGCCCGTTTGGTCACCTGGCGATAAGCTACAGTACCTGTGTACGAAAAGTACACATGCGAGCCGCGGTTTAGCGAGAGGAATAAGCAACGTACTACAGCAGGGCTAAAAAGGGAAGGGGTTGAGCAGAGTACTAGCAGGGTGCCTCACGCGAACCAGCAGAAACATGGATTTCTCGAATGATGATGGCAGTACAGTCGACTCCCGTTAATACGAAGTTGACGGGGACCGCAAAAAACTTCGAATTAACCGAACTTCCAATTAACCAAATCGGGCAAAAACGGACATTTTCATTAATTTATTTGGAAAAGGAATCTGCTTGCGGCATCTTGCCGCGGAGAGCAAGTTTTGCAGACTGTAGACGTGGCCGAGTGCTGTTGCTCTTTGCAGCAAAAAATACCCGTATTTCCCCGAAGGGGAGTATGAGGAAGTGCGAAGCACGGGGTGATGCTATGAGGGGGCGCGCGCGACTAAACTGCAGAGCCGAGCGAAGGAGACGGCAGCGAGAGAGCACGCGCCAGCCGACCCACGGAGGTCTAGCCGTTTTTAAGTGCAAAGCACTTTTACTGATGATGATGATTAAGTGTAATTAATGATTTAAAGTGTTGTTGTCATGATGCATTTGTACACACACACACACATTTATATAAGAAGTATTATTTATTTATTTTACACTTCACGCTTTTCGTATGATGCATTAATGCACCTCCGAGTGCGTCACTCACACACATACACACACTACACACGTCACTACAGATCAGCACCTATTCGGCGGCCGAGGGTGAGTGCAAACCTAACGGAGGGAGAGGCACACCAGCTGCGCGGAGAGGGTGCGAGGAGCCGGCGCGGTGCGCGCAGCCACGGCGCGGAGGCGCCAGCTGCACAACGCGCCGTGACGTCACGGCGCGGAGAGCGGTGCGGAGCCGGCGCGGGGCGCGCGCAGCCACGGAGCGGAGGGCGGAGCGCGCGCAGTCACGTGGGGCGTGACGTCGCTGCGCCGTTGCTACAGACGCTCCTCTCCGCTCCTCGCGCCGCTGCTAGGGGAGAGGAGGAGGAGCGCGGATGCCGGCGGAGTTTTCGGGGTCGCTTAAGAAGTGCATTCGCACTTAAAAACCGCTGCGCGAGGGCAAGCCCCGCAGCTACATCAGCAGCTGTAGGTTGCGGCTCGCTTGAAACATCGTCGTCCAAGTAACTTTCGTCAGCAGCCTTGTTGGGCCGAACGATCCCGAGTATTTCAGTGTCCGTCAGCGCACCACACGTTTCAACTTGACTGTAAACGGCAACGTATTCTCCGAAAGGGACGAGCTGGTCGAAGACTATTGTCGTCAAGTTCGGTTGTGTGCGCTTCCTCCGCTGGAGAAGACGAACCACCTCCATCTCTCGAGGCACTTGCACTAAAACCGCAGGTCCTGAAGCAGTTCGCGATCGTCTCCTCTTTAACGCAACCCCATGCTCGCGCTAGCATGTGGATAGCACTGAAGCGGCTCACCTCGCACTGCGTGGAGTTGTCCATGCACAAAAGCATCCGTTCGAGAAGGTGCTTTCGCGTACAGTCATCCATCGGACGAAGAAAAATTTTTAATGTCTAATATCGCCGCAAGCGATAAGGCTTTTGCTGCTACGATATCGCCACTGAGCCGAAGTTGGTTGCTCCGGGCCTCCCTAATCGAAAATGAGCAACGCTTGCTCTAACTCCGGGTGGGCACCGGTGCGCATTCTCATGCATGACATTTTAAATTGGTTGTTCTCAAATGCTTCTAGTGTCGAGCGCTTGTTAATGGTGTTCGAAAGAGCGCTTGATTCCGTTCTTCCGTGCGATGTGCCGCTTGGCGATGCCTCCGTCCTCAACTGCCTTCGAAATCTTAACTTTCGTCGCCAAGTCAAGCGTACGATAACGTCCGCGAGTTGCCATTACCGCGACTGTGCAACGATGCCGGCGGGCCGATTCACTACTAACACTCGAGGAAACATAGATAGACCTAGTACAGTACGTCAACGCGACCATGCAAGGCTGCGATTGCGCTGGACGGATGGGCTAAGCCTGCCGCCTCATCATTTTCGGCGCTGTCGTGAGCTGCGATGCCGATGCCGCCAGTACCTAACATTGACGCTTCATGAGCTGTGGCGCTGTAGTGAGCTGCGATGCTAGCGATGTAAATTCAGCTCGCAAGGCTGTTTTTCACTTTAATAATACGGAATTTCTCAAACATTACGATCATCTTGATCTATAAGATTGAGAAAAAAAATTCTAATTAACCGACACCTTAGACTTCTAACTTCGAATTACCGAGCATTTTTTTCTATTGGCTTGCATGCAAAACTGACGGGACCCCGACTTCGCTTCCAATTAACCGAAAATTCCAATTAAGCGACTTCGAATTATCGGGAGTTGACTGTACTTGCAGCGCCATCTCCCTTTGCCCTAATGCACTTCACTACGCTGCCGCTACTCTTATTTGTGTTCTACAGTGGAAGGTACAGTTTCCGCTCTCTAATGCAGTAATATAGGTGTTCTGTGGCCCACCGGCGTGTGTTCACTTTTCTTGGGATGCTCTGCCCACCGCACGGCACACTTCCGTTTGACGTTTGTTTTTCCCTGGGTGGCTATGAAACCGGCTGCAGAAATTTCAAAGGGGGGGGGGGGGGCTTCAGCTCTGGAAGTCATGCCTGCCTACACCATTGACAGCAGCGAATGCACACAAGCGCACCGGCCCCCACATCACAACACTGGCCAAGGTTGTTTCGCAGCGGAATTGAAGATCACTAGTTACCCTTAGCACAAGGACGCGCATCTTCAGAGCTGCATGGCACCTACCTGTGAATGCGCCGCAAGCTACCACGGCCACCTTGATAAAATTGTCTGCAGCAGATGACATATTCAGTAGTTTCGTTTCGACCCAGTGTGCAATGAACATGCAATGTCACAAAACTGAACATGGCGCAAGCAGCAGAAGACGAACAGTTCTGCCACAGCCCGCATGATGGAATCAAACTCCTGAATGGTTTTCCGAAAGCAACTTTATAGGAGAAAAAAAAACTGGCAGATCCCACGTGCAGTGGGATTCAAGGAAATGCGAAGCATGCATCAGGAACGTAAAATGGATTTGCATTGTTTTCTCGCTATACTGAGTTTGGTACATATGAAATTAATGAAACGGCCGCAAGAGCATCAAGACTGTGGCATACAAGCAATGCTAGTCATACACGCATATCATGATTCTGATGTTATGGCCTGTTATTTACATTCGTCATGCAGTCGTGTTGTGCCATAGCAATGTTTGTGTACATCCCATTAACGAAACGCATGGCATGTAAATCATGCCGCTAATGATATGCATGTCACGATTTTCACATTATGACCAGTCATTTATGATCGTCATGCAGTCTTATGCCATACCAATTTTCGTATGCGTCAAATTAACGAGACGGCAGTATAGCGCCAGGACTGTGACATGTAAATCTTATCGCTCATGACATGCATGTCATGATTTTCATGTTATGACCTGTCATTTATGATAGTCATGCAGTGATGTTGTGGCATGCCAATTTTCGTATACATCCCGTTAAGGAAACGCGTTGCATGTAAATCATGTCGCTCATGACATGTATATCACGATTTTCATGTTGTGACCTGTCAGTCATGTCCGTCATGCAATCATGTTGTGGCATACCAATTTTTGTATACATCCCATTAACGAAACGGTCGAGAGAGCACCAAGGCAGTCGCATGTAAATCATGTGACTCATGACATGCATGTCAAGATTTTTGTGTTATGACATGTCATTTATGTTTGTCATGCAGTCATGTTGTGGCATGCCAATTTCCGTATACGTCCCATTAACGAAACGCGTGGCATGTAAATCATGTCGCCCATTGCATGCATATCATGATTTTCATGTTACGAACGGCCATTTATGTTCGTCAGGCATTCATGTTGTGCCACACCAATTTTCGCATACATCCCATTAGCGAAACGGCTAGGAGAGCACCAAGACCGTGGCATGTAAATCCTGCCGCTCATGACATGAATGTCACGATTTTCACATTATGACCCGTCATTTGCATTCGTCGGGCAGTCATGTTGTGCCATACCAATTTACGTATACATCCCATTATCGAAATGGCCAGGAGAGCACTATGACCATGGCATGTAAATCATGTGACTCATGATATGCATATCATGACTTTCATGTTATGACCTGCCATTTACGTTCATCAGGCAGTCGTGTTGTGCCATACCAATTTTCACATACATCCCTTCAGCGAAACGGCCAGGAGAGCACCAAGACCATGGCATGTAAATCATGCCGCTCATGACATGAACGTCATGATTATCATGTTATGACCTTTCAATTACGTTCGTCAGGCAGTCATGTTCCGCCATGCCAATTTTCGCATACATCCCATTAGCGGAACGGCCAGCAGAGCACTAAGACCGTGGCATGTAAATCATGCCACTCATGACATGCATATCTTGATTTTCATGATATGACCTGCCATTTATGTTCGTCAGGCAGTCATGTTGGGCCATACGAATTTTCGCATCACCCCATTAGCGAAACGGCCAGGAGAGCACCAAGACCGTGGCATGTAAATCATGCCGCTCGTGACATTCATGTCATGATTTTCATGTTATGACCTGTCATTTATGTTCGTCATGTAGTCATGTTGTGGCATATCAATTTTCGTAAACATCCGATCAGCGAAACGGCCAGGAGAGCACAATATCATAGACGGCTAGATAGATAGATAGATACGCTCAAAGTCGCCGAAGTTCGCTAAGAAATGCTTCGCATTTAAAAAATATCGGTCACGCATGCATGGCAGTGACAAACGTGTCTACAGGTCAGTTATGGAGAAATCAAGACACTCAGTTTTGCAACATGGTCGCATTGTGAAGGAAGGGGCAAGGCAACACGAATGGCAGCTTTCACGCCTCTTTTATGCAAAATTTGTTTACAATTATTCAGAAAACAAAAAACATTTGTTTATTGTTTTGTTGATACTATCGATAATTCGCAAGTTTCTTGTGGTCCCGTGAAACCTGAACTACCAGGGCTCTAGTGCAGCCACTTCTATCGAATTACTGAGTACAATGAATTTTTCCATTGTCCCCTTCACTTTGCTATAATGAGGGTCTACTCCAGATTAATTCGAATAAAGGACATGTAGGCTTCCTGGAGTGCACAAGTTTCCAAACAACTCCAAGGGTAGTTCATATATACACATGCACAACCGGGACTAAAACATGAAGATTATTTATTTCAATAGTTCACGTCCGAGACTAAAATGTACAGTGGAGGACGATCACACAAATGACAACTCCAATCTAAAGAAACAAATGATGGGGAACATGTGTAGATGTCATCAAGCTCAAGCATAATCTGATTTACAACTGCAACAGCTAATTAGCAAAAACACGGAAGCAAGCATGAAGAGCCCTTACACTCCAAATCCTTTGTAAGTTACTGATGTGTTAACACAACTTTCTGAATAAACGTCATTCAAACTGCACATCAAACAAAATGATGTATAAGCAGGTGCATATACAAAAAGTGTGAATTGCCCACTGTAAGCACAAAATCATGGTCCACCATGACACTTGAAAGCGTCCGAACACGTGCTGCAGCATGCGCTATGATTACACAATACAATAAATAAAATGCTGCCAGCAATGAAACATTTAATGTACTTGTCTACGATGTCTATGAGTCTGGCCTATTCTAACAGCGAAATCAAACACTTGATAGGAATCACAGTTTAGTAACCGACGGAACTACCAGCCACAAGTGACAGAAAACAATAAGGCTGACATTCCTGAAGGGAAGCACACTAGATTACTTGCCTGCAGATATTTTGTGTTTTCTAAAAAGCAGAAAAAGACAGAAACACAAGGAAACATAAATGTGTCATTGAAGTGAGTCACTGAAAACGAAACATGGCAGAAATATGTGCATGAGAGTACCTGACGCAGCACTAACTGTACATTTCAAACACTGATATCAACAATAAAACATTACTTCTACAAAAAAGACATACTCTGCTACAAATGCCCTCACCTGCCATATGGCCAAATGTTGCTGCAATTGCCATGGCCATGAAAGAACGAGTACATGCACATGTGAATGCCTAAAAGACAGCATGACTTAATCTATGCAATGCAGCTATGTGAAAAACAATGCAATGTGCTATGCTTGCTCACTCTAGAAGAGCAAGTGCATTCTTGTGACAAGCAAACTTATGATACTGCAGTGACAACGTCCAAAAACGGTGTGCAAAATAAGTTCGCTCTTTGGTGCAAGAATTTCCGGAAAGCAGATAAAGCAAGCTTGTAAATCCAGAAAGGCAAAAATTGATGGTCCACTTGTCTAACAAAGCTGCGAGACTGAAATAGGGAAACGTAACACTGCAGGAGGAAAACACTCAAGTGACATCTTGTTCACTGAGGCAAGAGAAAATCTATGTTCTTAGCAATACATTTTTGTTAAAAATGGCACTGCAAATTTTTTAAAAATCTTGACAATAGCAATAAGCGCACGTGACAGCAGATATTTCACATTGCTGGCCCAGAAGCATATCTACATGTCTATATTTTTACACAGAAGCATATCTGCGTGTGGTATACATGAAACAACCTGTACAAATGTTACGCACGAAATAATGAGGCCAGGAAGTGAGAGTGCAAGAAATGCTACTATTACTTTGGAAGCCAACGTGAACAGGTAAAAAGAAATCGACTGAGAGCATCTATGAAAGATGAAATTAATGCTAATGATGTCCAATGAGATGGAAAATTTGTCCCCGCTCATTTGTGTGCAGTGTCCAGAGAGTCCTCCAGCAGTATGGCCAGCAGTGGAAATGAAAGGTAGTGTGCCACTGAAGTGCTAATGCAAGAACAGTTGGTAGCAGGGCTGTGCGTACAGCGAGTATTTGATGGATGACCACAGCTATGGTGCTGTCACTGCTGAGAGTTCTGGGCAACTACCGTGGCTATGGTACCGAGGATCTGGCCCAGCTCAACTCGTTCCAGGGATGCAAAGAAGTCAGCTGTTAAGAGCTGGCAGATTTCCTGCTTCGACATCACCACCATACCTGTCTGCACTGCATCATCTGGAAAAAAAGAAAAAAGCCCGCCATAAGCTGACCTTTCCTTTCGGATAATCCCCGTCGCAAATTCCAGTTGCACAGATGTGGCAAAGTGTTCTACAAAAATAATTTTTGAAATTGGTTCTTATTAAACATGTTAAAAGGAACATAATCATTCATTACCAATGCACCAAAGGCAACGTTCACTGTAAATGTAAGCTTCCCCCTTTACTTTGGCAAACATGAAAAAGCTCCATGTACCTCAAAATGCAAGAGGTGAATGAACACTTTCACATTGACATGGCTCTAACCAAGGCAGCACACAACATAGGGCCAATAGTGGTTTATGGCTAAGCACGGCCCACGTTGCCAGCAGTGAGCCAATGTCAGCTCAGCTGCCAACAATGGCTGGCAGCATAGGGCTTCTTTTGACATTGTACAGCTAGTATTGGTGAGCCATTGCTTTTTATCAGCAACAATGGGCCACGTGTGCTACGCTACTGACGACATAGGCTGAGCCGTTGACTTTCAGCGACAAATATAGCGCTTATTTCGCCATTTCTTTTTACAATACGGGCTATGCCGTCGTCTTTCATTGGCAACATTGAGCTATACATTTGTACCACTGCAATCAAATACGGATGTAGAAAGAAGAGACGACACGGGCAGTAACCTTCAACTTGTTTAATGTTCCGAGCAAGCAGCTACATATACTCAAAAAAGGCTTATGCAGAACGCAGGAACATTATACACTCATCTGCCTAGCGGGGCAACCACTTGTCAAAAAAACATATCTCGGATTCAAACAGTCCAATCGAAGTATCGCTGCTGCAATCAATACCTTTCTTTTTTATGTGGTACACTTCCAACAGTTCACGTGCAGTCTGATACAGGCTTCTGCCTAGAATCTTTATCTCCTGAAAGCACGATACGCAGGAGAAGGTTTTGCAGTGCGCAGGCAAGTGGGCCAGATCGTCTTTATTTAATTTTTGCTCATGTTCCCGGCTCGAACCCTTGAGGTACCACACCGGCTACCTTATGCAGGGTTTGCCACAGGTAAGGGGGATTTCATAAACAGCTCCGATAGAGCATTCGCCATATAGCTGGTAAAGTTTTTTGCCAAAGCCTCGCTTCCGTTTAGTTTCTCTGGAGGTTCGAGGGCAGAGCCGCACCAACAAGAAATGTGAGAAGAAGACAAGAGGGACGCCATTACTGCGTGCCACCTTCCTTCTGTTATGAGTGACCTTGTGAAGATAAGGTACCACTTCAGGTCTTACGGTCATAGTGGTCGTCCTCATCCTTGTTTTGCTCCTTGAACCTATTAGCTTCTGCATGAGGGTTTCCGCCACTGGCGTAATCGTTGAGTCAGGGAAACCTGCCGTCTCAAGATGAGAAACCTGATTGTCAAGAACAACCTGCATCCTGTGCACACATGACTTCTGGAGAGCACAGCGAGTCTGCGTTTTACCACTTTTGACTGGGAAAACTGAAAGTTACCACCCGTGTCGTCTCTTCCTTTTATGTCCGTGTTTTATTGTGGTGGTAAACATGTATAGCAGAAACTAAATAGGCCAATTTGAAGTTCTCTAAGGCTCTGGCTGAGCCACTAAGTTTCTCTGGCAAATGAGGCACCAATGCTGCCGTTATTTAGCCAATATGGACTAAGCCATCACCTTTCATTGACAACATTGAGCCAAGTATGCCACCTTAAGCTGACATTGGCCCGATGGCTTTGTCCGGGAAAAAACCCTGAGCACTTCATGCTCTGGTGAGACTGCCTGCACCCCCACCAATCAGATAACACCCCTTCTCAATGTACTTGGCTTTATGGAAGCGCACAACAAACACAGTTAGGGTGCCTCGAAGCGCTCCAATCAGGGTGGAGTCAGGTGCGTCTGCTACGGCGGTCCCCATTACTGAGTCCATTTGTGATAGCGCCCACTTTTGTAGTATTTGAATAACTTTATAGTGAAAGCCTCATGCACCTCACTGGACAGTATCCTTGAACAATGGGTGGGCGTTTAATGCACTAAATATATGTATGTAATATCATGTCTCTCATAACACTTCCCATAACATTATCAAGCATCGAAACATGTGATCAGTGAACGCCAGAAGTGACCGGGCCTGCCATTCTATTAGGTGATTATGGCTATCGCGATAATTATCGTAGTAATTAAACATGATAAAAACAGCATTGAATAACAATAAGAGAGAAACTAGACAGTGGACAGCAAACTGTAACATGCTAGTGGAGATGAGAAGGAAGACGATGCTGGACTGGGCAAGAGCGGCTGGCTCCTGTTTTGACTGAGCTATGAGAGTGTATCCATTTTTCCCATCTTGTAAATAAACGCGATCCATTGTCACAATTGTGGTGGAAGTAGCTGGGTAAGCTACCTGCAACCAAGTGATTACGGAAGGACACTGTCCACTAATGACAGAAAGGCAACATGCCGAGCTTTGCTGCAGCCACCCTCTAGCAGGCTTGGAACCACTACCTCCAAAAATATCTCGGATGGAGATGCCCCGTTGAACTGAGACTCCTTATCACGGTTCCCAATGACATCACCTTTCCATTACTGGGAGCTACAAACTTTCATGGGAAAACCTGATGACAACATGGACGAATGGCTCAACCACTATCGAAGGGTGAGCTAATCCAATGGCTGGAATGCTGCAACTGAGTTGTCTCACGTTGGGTTGTTTCTGGAGTTTGCGGTGCTGGTAGCGTTTGAGAACCACGAGGACTCGTTGACAACATGGCAAATATTTGTGGATGAAAGTAAGAAGTGTTTTGGAAACCCATCAACGAAAAAGAAACGCGTGAGGGAAACGTTGCAGAGGGCTCAGGTCACTGGTGAGACTTGCCGGATGTATACTGAAGAAATAGTGAAGCTCTGCAAGACCGTGCACGCCAACATGTCGGAAGAAGACAAGGTTGGTCACGTTCTGAAAGGCATTGCCAAAGACGTATCCCATTTCCTAATCGGCAAAGAGAGCTTGGAACGTGTCGCTGGCGTAATCAAGCACTGTTGAACTTTTAAGACACTAAAGACTCATTGCATCAATGTGAAGTTCGGGCAGCTGGCAAATGTCATGACGATGTTTGCCAAGACTCCACGCCTGCTGACCTTTCCTCCACTGTTCGGCTCATAGTGCGTGAGGAACCCCATTGGCATCTTCTGGTTCCTGTGAAGGCTGGACACTCCCTGTGCGGCAGTGACCCATCGGCGACTATAAATGCTGAAACTTTCGATGAGTGTAGGTGTGTCAGCCACGCACCACGACCGAGAGCTCCACCACAAGTGGCTACTTACTTCGAGCAGCTTTATGAGCCATGCGACAGTGTCAGCTACAACAGTCGATCGCCTTCGTTCGTACCGGAGTGGGAACAGTATCTCGAGTACTCTCGCAACAACTTCGGCATGCCTTGTGAACCTCCAGTGTGCTATCAGTGCAGTAGTCACGGACACGTCTTGTTTCGTGACGTGGTCCAGGCAGGACGTCTCTGAGCGACCCACTACATTTCCTCATTGAAGCAGACGGCCTGATTACTCCTACTGGTGTTTGAATAACCGGCAGCGTGTGTACGAGCAGAGCATGCGTTTTGGCTTGCCCACATCCGTACTGAGCTTGATGCCACCTACTACGCGCCAGCAACAGTTGCCATCTCCATTGGCTCTCATCCCCTCCACCAGGAAACTAGCTGCCGTGGCCGATGGAGGCGAGGTTGCCGCGCATGCTGTTGGATTACTCCACTCACCAACCAAATTCTTCGCTGAAGTATTCATGACAGCAATCCTACTCATCAATCAATCATATGGGTCCCTGGCCACCAAGGCATGCCAGGTAAGGAAGCCACTCATGAGGCAGCCAGTGCACTCACTTAACGAGCACCAGGCATCATCACTTAGGAGGATCTAGACCCAGATCACAGCCCTCTTCTTTCCTTCAAGGACATCACGGAACACTATCGTGCCGAACAATGGTGCTACCTCGTTCCCATGAAGGGACTAGGTAAATCTGGTGAACAAATTCTCCTTCGGCTTTTTTACAAACACCCTACTGTGCCCGGCGGTTCTCAAGCACTTTGACCCTTCTTTTGATGGCCGCTGCATTCTGTGGGGTGGTGGCCGACACCTTCCACATGGTAAGAGCATGCAGGCAAAATCCTTCTCTCCCCATCACCCCTTCCCTTAGCCGAGAGGACTCAGGGGACTTCCCACACGCCGGATGTGTAAATAAATGTTATTTCTCTCTCTCTCAGGGGAGGCCCTGCTCGGCTGCCACGACCTATCGGCTCAACAGGCCCTGGTTTGGCGGACCTTCTGAAGAAAAAACCAGCTGAACACACATGGACACAGAAGAAGAAGGCGCACAGGACCGTCTGTGTCCGTGTGTGTTCAGCTGGTTTTTCTTCAGAAATCATGCACCAACTGGCCCAACTGTCGACTCTCTTGGCGGACCTGTATAGCAGTCAAGACCAAAGGGGTCCCGGAATAAGGGGCTCCACCTGGTATTGTAAGGGGCAAGACCCACTGAGGGCGTCTCACCAAGCACCCCTCTGTAAATACATATAGCCAAATAAAAGCTTTTCACTACCACCACCGGATGCACCTCCTTGCACACAAGTATGCCTTGTTCATGTGCACCAAGTTCATGTGCTCATTGAGGATGTTCCCACCATGGCGTTAACCGATACCGGTGCAACTGTTTCTGTGATGAGTTTAGCTTTAAAGGAAAAAAATCGCAGCATATCCACGGGGTGAATGATGATGAGTGGGCGAAGCTATGGAGGGAATCATCGGTAAACCGTGAATCTTCCGTGCAATTCGCCCAGTCGATCATCGTGTAAAGACGTCTCACGCAGCCCCTTACACAGGCCAGAACGCGCACCGCGTTTGCTGACGCCATCACATGACTGCTGAGAGAGTAAAAGGCGGAGAGGCCTCAGCGTCTTACACCAGCTTCTTACATGGGTCGTAACGCGCTAGCACAAACGCGTTAAAAACGCGCAGTCTTTCGTTAATATTGGGTGTTTACTGTCATCGTGGTGCATGTGTCCATGTGCGCTTCGTGGCGTAGTGGCTAGCGCTGCGCGTTCAGAAGCGAGGGGTCCCTGGTTCGATTCCGCACTTCGGACACAACGTTCGAAATTTTTTTCTCTTCGTCCATGGTCCATGAAGTGCGATCCGACGCGTACGGCGACGATCCAGGAGAATGAGAGGAGCGCTCCCGGCGCAGCCCCGCGCAGCAGCTAATCGGAGATCAGCGGCACCTCCAGCGCTCATATACAAGTACCACCATCTAGCGGACATTCCAAGAACTAAACGAGAGGTGGCTACCTACAACAACTACATACATCGGGGACGCACGACCCACGCCTTAAGGAGCTTCGCCCCTAAAAACTTGGCTGAAAGGTTATGTTTAATTGGGACAAGCCTGCTACCTTTTGTGCAGTGAGCGCTTGGTGTATGCACCGTGTCTGTTCATGTTGCTGGCAGGGCGTACACGGTGGAATTTCAAAAGCTTGCCCATTCTACCCATGATGTTATCCTTGGCGACTTTTTGCGAGAGTACCGTGTGACTGTAGACTGTGAAGTAGGTGGGGTTCTATTGTCTGCTGTCGCCCAGTAGCCTCTCCACAGAGGAAAGAACCTCGTTGTAGCTAAAGACGCACTGCTCCCGGCTCTTTCCATGACCAGCGTGATAGCTACTGCCAGGGTCCCTCAATACTTCTTTCTGGTCATGGAACTGCCGCCGAAGTTTCATATAGGGACAGAAACGGCCACTAGTGGCGCCACCGTGAGCAGAAGGGCATCGGTCAGCTCCGCTTGGAAGGGGAGTTGCGCGTTCGCGTAGGTGTTTGCCATGAAAACATTTCGCCAGATTTTTGCACTTCACTGTTTCGGCTAACTGGTTATTGCAGTGATTACCCTCGGCCAAATAATACTGAATGAGCGTTCTTTAGTGGGTCAAATGACTGATTGCTCCCAACGCTTTGTCGGAGGTGGTCCGTGAAGTGACGCAGTTTCGTCAGCGTTCGTGCCTATACCAGCTTTTCTTAATACTTGTGCGGCTGCTATCGGGCTTGAATGACACGGAAAACCATGAATAGGCCTAGCTGGACGACAAATTAAAATAGCTTGGGCTAGAAATTACGGTGCACTCTACTGTGCGCTGACCGCCCGCAGCATTCATCTCCTGCTGTTATCGTTTACTCTGGGGTATCACGATGCTGCTAATAGGAATTTCACATGTTGATTGAACAACGAAGCCCATATATGAGGCTATCCTGGCATTGCAGCTGTGACCTGCTGTTTGCTGCATATTAGCAATACGCGCGGTGTCCATTTGAAGGCTTCTGGCTTTCCGCAACCAAATCTCATAATACTAACGAGTTAGAACCTGCATTACTGTATTTTTTTTAATTCCATTCCCTTATGCCGTCGCAGTAACCATCACCTGAAAGCATCATCCGAGTTCTTCGACAAGAATATCAGCGCAAATTGAAATAAACTCGGAGCTCCTGTATCACTAGGCTATTCAAGCTCGAACCGGCATCTTTTCGGTCAGCAGCCAAGTGTTTAAACAGATGGCGAATTTGCGTAGGCGTTTACGTAACAGTGCATAGCATTCCGAACTGTGATAGCTATGTTGCAAGGTCTTCTAGGTAAGTATAAGTGGAATTAATGGCATTGTATGCAATTTGAGGCGGTAATTACTTGCAATTATCAATACAATTGGTCATGAGCACTAACATATTTTGCGACTAAGACTGCATTTTTTAAGGCTGGCAGGTGCAGTGGGACAGACAGAGAGAGAGAGGGAAAAAAAGGAATTTAGAATAACACTTTATTTCACTGCTTTTCTGGACAGGATGGATGAGTGGCAGCACAAAATAGTGTGCTCCATTCGCGCATTAAAAAGGTGCGAACAGCACTTAGTAAACAAGTGCACAATTTCAGCCGCAATGCTCGCAAAATGGGTTGCGTAGCCGACACTGGCGCAGGAAGTGAGGTCGTCCATCATGATGTTTTCCACAAAGTTCGTACAGTCATTGTCATGCTATTTTTTCCCGCGGTGCACTCTCCTATGTGTTCTTCAACAATTTGCAGAAGGCACAGAAGTTGGTCAGGGTGGCACCTCCAAATTATGCCTTCAATCTTTGCAGCTCCGATGCCAAACAAGCGGCTACCTGTGCTTGGCACAATGCATCAGCACAGCCACTGCGATTCCCAGTTTGTAGTGCATATGTAAATAGTGACAAAGGGAAAATTTTATACTGGTCGTGGTGCCACATTTTGCCTGCGCATTGAGCAAGCAGCGGCATGTGCGAGACTCCATGAATTTTTCTTCGGCTGCATTGTCGACGTCCAGAGCTGTGACTCGTAATTTCGGTTTCGGGGCGATCTGACGAATGTTCGCACGGCCTTTTTGCAGGTGAGCGCCGGGTTTTGGCACATGAACGCTGCTTTTGCTTCGTTGAGTAGGAAGGCAAATCTTCAAAAATTCTTGGTACGGCGTCTTCCACCAGTTTGTAGCGATCGCGAAGCACTGAGACAATGCTCCCATTCACTGTGCACACGTCCGCACGAATGATGTCTTAGGCGTAGAGATGTTTTTCACACACGAACGCAAACGTACTTGGAGTCGAACAAAAACCTGACCCTCTTTCGTCACGGGATCGCTCGCTGTTCTAGCCACTGTACTCGCGATGTTCTGCGTCGCTCGTAAACTGAACAAAAGCACTTTTTTGTCAATGCCCTGGTACCCCAACCGACAGCCCGGAACGCAGCAAGTGTTAGGCATCGCTCCCACCACATCGAGAAATACGTCGAGGTGACAGCGAAGAAAAAAAAAAGCAACAACCGCCAACACCACCTCGCTGGGCCTACACTCCGCTAATGGCAATCACCCTTTTGACAGCCCCTGCCGGCCTCCTCATCAACCTCCTTGCGACGCCAGCGCCGCACGCGGTGGTTGTGGGCGGTATATGAAGCTCTCCCATAGAGTGACGTGGGAGTTTCATGACCAGATAATATTGTGGGACCCTGCTACTGCTGTCGAAACTGACTGGAGTTTAGGTTCATTCGACATTGTGATTGAGCCTCTGTCTTCGCTTCGTATGAAGAAAAACGTCCTTGTCGCGCTCTTCGTAGTATCTCTCCGACGGCTGGGAAGACAGATTTATAGGTGGCAAATTGGTTCGTCCCAGCCTATATTACTGCGGAAGGGAATGTGCCTTGCCTTGTTTCAAGAAGAATGTGACATCTGCACTGTAGCCCTAAGTGACTCAACAGTGTTGGATGCTGCTGATGACTCTTCGATGGAATCCGATTGCCTAAAAATGATCAGCAAGTCTCTCTCTTTGCAGAAGCTTGGAGCCTTGGCTGCATTGCTGGCAGACTTGCTAAGGTATTTGATTTCGCACAAAAGGTGCTCATAACTCAGGTCCTGAACAAATGCACTGGTCATAAGATCGACACTGGATTGGCGCATCGTCTTGGACAGAAACCCTATCGTGTTTCCACATCGTAGCACAAGGTCATTGCGCAGCAAGTCGGCGACATGTTAGCGACCCGTGGCACCCAAGAATCGTTGAGTCCCTGGGCTGTGCTTGTTATCTTGGTTAAAAGAAAGGACGGGTCATGGAGGTTCTATGTTGAATACCGACGTCTAAACTCCATAACGAAAAAGGACGTCTACCTGCTTAGGAAATCTGCTCATGTTACCTGGACAATGTGATCTTTGGCCCGACATTTGAGGAACACAATAACCGCATCGACCTTGTCCTAACCTGTCTGGAGAAAGCTGCATTGACACTAAACTCCAAGAAATGTCGTTTTGGAGCACGTGAAACTCTCGTCTACCCTTACTGACTGGAAACAGTTGTCTTCTTGTAAACACTAAGCTGTGTTCATTAACTTACCTCTAGATTTTAATTTTACGCAGGTTATTACTCACCCAACTCACGGTTCGAATATGCTCAACCTAATTCTAGCAACTGCACCTGAAACAATTGATTACATAGGCTATTTGAATAGATTTAGCGACCACAAATTGCTACAAGTAGCTCTTGCTATCCAACCGCCTTTTGCAGGAAGTGAATCTAAGAAAATTAGAGATTACAATAAAACCAGCTACCATGCCATTAACACAAAACTTGCTTCCTTTTTTTTGAGAATATGTTATTACCTTCCTTTTACATTCGCTCAGTAGAAGAAAACTAGGTCCTTTTCAAAAACAAGATCTCTGCAGTAATAGAAAAGCATGTGCCTTTGATAACGATTACTAACAATAAAACTAATCTGTGGTTCAGTAAGTCTCTGTGCAGACTCGGAAAGCAAAAGAAGCGTCTCCACAGGGCAACAAAAAATTCATGGTCGCCATCTTTTTTGGGCTAGGTATGAGGACTGCCTAAAGACATATTGCTGTGAAATTGCAACTGCCAAAAATAAGTACTATTCCCAGGATTTACAATCACTCCTTAGAGGGGTGCTAACACAAAAATTTTCGTCCGGTGTTTTTTTGCTCAATACGTAGCTGAGGATCTGTTAGCTATAACATGGCATATCAACTGTTCCAGCGCGTGACAGATAATTATTTACAGTGATGTTTATTACTGACCAGTGTTAGTTCTGGTTTGGGAGAGCTCCAAAAATGACAAGGCGCATGGTGCAACTGGCGCCATCTAGCACTCGCAATGAAGCAAAAAAGTTCGACCACGTGAGCACATATAACTGCGCCGAACTTCCACACGACGTGTGACGTGTGCTTGTTTTCTTTCGCCTGTCGCACGTCCTGCGCGTTGTTGCTATCATCGTCGTTGGGTGACAAATAATTTCTTGAGGCCTGGCATCACTGGGAGTCTACTGACGTAGGTGCAGCGAATAGGCAGTGGTGTCCATGACGTCATCATTGCTAGCTGCACTGCTTGGAGCTTGGCTGCCATGGTGACGTCGCGGAAGTTGGTGGTCCCCTTTGGGTCACCTTTGCTATTGTTGATGTCGCAAGGTGTGGCATCTAGCGCTCGACTGCACATGCGAACTTCAATATTCATTTAAATTACCTTCGGAGCTGTGTTCGCCGTTGAGATTTGGTAGAGAACATGTGCATGTCCAAAAAAATCGATCTCGCAGGTTGTGTCAGCACCGAAATTTTGGTGTCAGTGCCCCTTTAAGTCTAATCTGAAGAAGTTCAGGAAAGTAATAAATCCTGATTGTGACGATAACTGCACTTCCTTGCATGATGAAAATACCACTCCTATTGCCGACACTGATTGTCCATACGTTTTTAACTCATTCTTTTCGTCTGTCTTTACTAGCGAAAATGACTACCTTGCCGAAACTCTCAAACGTGATTACTCATACACTCATTCTTTTCGTCTGTCTTTACTAGCAAAGATGACTACCTTGCCGAAACTCTCGAACGTGATTACTCATACATGGCACCCATCGATACTACAATTGAAGATATTTCTAAAATCATTCAAAGATGAAAACGTCCTCACCTACTGGTATTGACAATATTAATTCTAAAATTTTATATGACACGATATGTATCTCTAGTACAATTCTATTCCACATTTTTCGCCAGTCACTAAATACAGGAATGCTGCCTACCGAGTGGAAGATAGCGAAGGTAGTGCCAGTCTGTAAAAGTGAGAGTAAAGGTCACCTGGAGATTACCACCTTGTTTCCTTGACATGCATCTCTTGTAAGATGCTTGAGCATATCATAGCTTGTAATTTATACTAACCTAGAATCTAGCAATTTTTTTTCTTCTAACCAGCATGGGTTCCGAAAGGGTCTTTCTTGCGAGACTCAACGAGTTGAATTTACTAGCGACTTACATTCTAACGTGAACAGTAATCTACAGACAGACTGCATAATCCTCGACTTTGTGAGAGCCTTCGATCATGTTGCTCATTGTCGCTTGACTTTAAAACTAAGGTCGCTAAAACTAGACTCGCTTATGCTAACATGGCTGCGTAACCTCCCAAGGAACCGGCAGCAATTTACTATAGCAAACAATTATTTTTCATCCCCTTGTTACGCTTCCTCTGGTGTTCCGCAAGGCAGTCTTCTCAGCCCCCTGCTTTTCCTTATCTACATCAATGACTTGCCTGACAACTTACCATCATGTATGTGCATAACTGCCGATGACAGCATTATTTACCATGATCATCTTGTCCAACAAGACCTTGAGCATACCGGTGAGTGGTGCAAGATCTGGCAGATGACATTAAGCGTTTCCAAGCGCCAACTAATCACCTTTAGTTGAAAACATCATAACTTTAGTGGCTTGTGCAAAATTGATGACAGCATTGTGGAATGCACTCAGCATAACAAGTACCTCGGCATAAACCTTACTCCTAGTCTTTCCTGGTCCACACACATCACTTCCATCTGTGCTAAGGCAACAAAATCATTATGTTTTCTACACCGCAATCTATACAATTCTCCCTCCGATGTACGTAAAGTGGCTTTTCTTGCTTTAATCTGTCTTCAACTCGAGTTCGCCTCCTCTGTTGGGTCACCATATCAACAATACCTACTTAATATTGCCACTTTGTGTATGAGCCAGTGCGTGGCCAGCAAAGCGGTAAAGAAGAAGTTGAAGAAGAAGATTCTGTGCCAGTTCGATGCAAAATACCAACTAAAAGTTAAGCACATCAGGTCTTGGCCAATCCACCGAAGTGGGTATATGCCATATTTGAAGGCTCATCATCATCATCAGTTCGACGCGATTTCTTGGTATCCGGCATCCCAGTCTGGTTCTTTTCAGTGGCTCTTGGTTTGGTGCATGACAAACTGGTGGAGACGTGGGGCAATCTATGCACCAAACCCCCCCAAGCAGAAGGAACTTCAGCCCCATATTGGTGGTTACATCTTCGCACTGCGCCAGCAGAAGTATCCTTGGGCAAGCACCTGAGTTTGGGTCAATCCCAGAGAAAATGGCAGCTCTGACCATTCCAACCGCTATGGAAGGCTCAATGCCTGTTCATTGCATGCTACACACACTGCGCACACCGAACCCATTTGACGGCGCTATACATGAGGAATAGAAGACTGGCTCGGTCACTATGAACGTATTTCCGAGTACAAGTGGGACGATGTGGACAAGCAGAAAAACATCTATTTCAATCTCCATGGTGGCGCATATGTTGAGTATGAGAACCGTTCGGACACGCTAACATCATGAGAGGAATTCAAATGCCGGCTTCTAGAGACCTATGCGAGCCCTGATCGCCAAGAGCATGCTGAGCGTGATTTCCAGTCCTGTATACAAATGCAAATGCCGAATGAGGGTGTCGCAATATATGTCAAGGACATGACGCGTCTTTTTTGCCCGGCCGACCCCAGCATGTCCAAAGAAAAGGAAGTGTGGTGCCTTATGCATAGGGTGAAAGAGCCACTGTTCGGCGGTCTCATGCGCAGCCCGGCCAAGAATGTGAGCGAATTTCTCTCCGAGGCTGTTACTATAGAAAAAAAACCCTTCGGTAACGGGCACCGTCGTACGAGCGCCAAGTGAACGGTGCTTCATTGACCGACGTCTTTGGAGCTCTCGGGAGTCAAGTAGATTTCTTCCGGGAATTCATCCGTTCTGTTGTCCACGAAGAACTCCAGAAGCTGACGGCACCCTTGCCCCCTACGATCAATTCTTTTTCAAGCGCTGTCCGCGAAGAAGTTCAGCATGCGTTAAGCGAACCACCTTTTCACGCAGAAGCTAAACCCAACTTCCCTCAGATGACTTATTCACAAGCTTTGAGAGAACCTGTTGCGCAACCTGTCGCGCAGCCTGTTATGCAACCTGTTCAGCCCATTCTGCCTTTCAACTCTCTTGAGACCGTGTCCCAGCCTAGGCTGCAGTCCGTTCAAGCGGCCCCATTTTACATTGACTGCTGACCCGGCCCCGAGGAAGGCAGACGTGTTACGGACACCAAACCGCCGGCCCCTTTGTTTTCACTGCTGTGAAGCCAGACATATTTACCGAGAGTGCTCATACCTGGAGCTCGGACTGTGAGGATTTTCAGCAAATCTTCTGCAACCTAGGTTCGGCCAGAGGCCCCCCGAAATTGAGGAATACGTTTCCCGGCAGCACGGATCCTCGTCATTGCAACGTTACTCACATTCCCCATCACTACCGCGGTTTTCTCCAACTTGACGTACCTATTCAAGTGCTGGTCGCCCAACCCACGTTGGAAAAACTAGCCACAGCGACCTGCGGAGGCGAAGTCTGCACGTATTGAAGGACCCCTACCGACACATTCATGGAACGATGACGACGATACGCCTACATCGACAATGACTGTACCTGCTGCCGACGGAAAGAGGATTTCTTTGGACATTCCTGTGGGACTCGAAGGTCGCGACGTTAATGCGCTGGTTATTACTCCATAATCAGCGAAAACCTTGCCACCATCCTGAGAAAGGTGACGGTGCCCTGGAATCAAATGCCAGTTCGGACAGCTGGCGGTCATATCCTCATACTGCTCGGCCTGTGTGTGGCAAGAATAACGATTCACTCATCTACATTTGCTGCTAACCTGTGTACTCTAGGTCAGTGCTCTCTGGACCTAATTCCACAGCGCCTCGTAACTTTCTCAACAAGCAGGGCCACCATGATGAGAGACATCGTCCATCCTTGAGCGTCCCTTAGTGTCAATGGAGATGTCATGTTGCCACGATGTGCAAGTGTCGTAGTTGAAGTGGCATGCAATGGATTATTGCGTGGTGAAGCAGTCGCGGAGAGTAATAACCCCCTTTTGCTTTCTAAAGGCGTTTGTTTAGCAAGAAGCCTTGTTAACCTCCGTTAGGGCCACTGTTAAGTTCTCGCCACGAACTTCAGCTGCGAACATAGGCACCTTTCCCCGGTACCATCATCGCTCACGCTGACCCGCTAGCCGATGTCACTGAGTGTTTTGCTTCCGAAGCAATCGGCACTGCTGAGGCACCTCTGCACAACATTGACGTCAGTCCAACGTTACCCGGAGAAAACACCACCACCTGCGCAAGCTGCAGCTGGAGTTTCGCACTTGCTTCGTATGTTCGTCGAAGATATATCAAACGTCGATCATGAAACACCGTATCATCACTTATGACAATGCACAACCTATACGCCAACATCCTTATCTCATTTACCTGGCAGAACGACAAGCGATTCAAACGCAGCTGAAGGAAATGCTTCAAGATAGCATCATACAGCCTTCACCTAGTCCCTGGTCATCGCCCGTGGTCCTTGTTAAAAAGATGGCATGCTTCAGTTTTGTGTTGACTATAGGAAGCTAAACAACATTACAAAGAAAGACGTGTACCAGTTGTCTCGCGTTGACAATCCTCTGGACACGTTGAGGCGTGCGAAGTATTTCTCCCCTGTCAACCTCAAGAGTGGCTATTGGCAGATTGAAGCAGATGAGTGAGACCACGAAAAGACAGCTTTTGTAACACCGGACTGCCTCAATGAGTTTCGAGCGCTCCGTTTTGTCCTCTGTTCTGCTCCAGCCGCATTTCAGAGAATGATGGACACCGTCCTGGCTGACCTCAAATGGAAAAGCTGCCTCGTCTATCTCAATGATGCCGTCTTTTCTGAAGGCTTTGACAAACATCTCCATCGTCTCCAGAATGTACTCGAAGCCATTTGATCGGCTGACCTCACACTCAAGCCGCAGAAATGTCATTTCGGCTACTAAGAATTGAAGTTTCTCAATCACGTTGTGAGCGCTGCAGGATAAGTCCGATCCAAAAATGACTGCTGCCGTAGCTGTGTTCCCCGCTCCAAATGACAAGAAAAGTGTCTGAAGATTTTTGGGCTTATGCGCGTATCATCGGCGCTTCATCGAAAACTTTTCAAAGCTTGCAGACCCGCTATTTGGTCTTACCTGTGACGATATGGTAGCTTTCATCTCGCATGGTGAACAACAGACGGCCTTTCAGATCTCCAGCATTGACTGTCTTCTCCTCCCATAGTGGCTCATTTCGATGAGGATGCTGACATGGAGGTACACACTGACGCCAGCAATATTGGTATCGGAGCTATCTAAGTCAAAAGCAAGACAATGTCAACCAAGTTATAGCCTACGCGAGCCGCACATTGTCCCGAACAGAGTCTAACTATTCCACCACCAAGAAGGAATGCCTCGTCGTCATTTGGGCCACTACAAAGTTTAGGCCGTATCTACAAGGGCGGCCACTTAAAGTCGTGACAGATCACCACAATTTATGCTGGTTGGCCAACATCCGAGACCCTTCTAGGCAACTAGCGCGATAGTCTGCGCCTCCACGGGTTCAACGTCATAGTTGTGTACAAATTCGGCCGGAAACAAACAGCGCAGATGACGACGGCAACGATGACAGCACCTTCCTGGGAACACTCAGGACCGGATCAGCTTGACAAACAACGATCGGACACTGAATTATGGCCCATCATCGATCACTTGTAAGGGGACACTGCATCCGTCCCTTGCCACATTCCGTGCGCGCTGTCGACGTTCGGTCTACGGGAGGGCATCTTATATATAAAGAACACAGATGGTGGCAAAAAATCTCATCTAGTAGTACTGCAAGCCCTCCATGATGACATCCTGTTGGCCTGGTACGAAGAACCGACATCTGGACATTTGGGATACCTAACACCTCTGGACAGGGTACAACACCTGTACTACTGTCCAAGGTTGGCTGCAGACATGAAACATTACGTGAAAGGATGCCGTGAATGCCAGCGCCGCAAGTCACCACCATTCGAACCTGCCGGCCTTATGCAACCCATAGACGTGGCGCCGTTTGATCAAGTAGGTATGGAACTCCTTGGACCATTCCCCTTGTCTTCCTCCGGATATTAGTGGATCCTTCTTGCCAATGACTGACGTGTTACGCCGAGACTAAGGCACTGCCACACGGGATGGTATCTGAGGTCGCCCAGTTTTTTATGCACAACATTGCGCTTCGACATGGCGCGCTATCAGTCGTTATTACTGACCGAGGGACGGCGCTCACGGCAAGGCTGCTGAACGATATCTTCAACCTACGTTGCAGGAGCCATCGAAAGACCATGGCATACCATCCCCGGACTAATGGTCTGACAGAAAGGCTGAACAAAATGCTGGCAGACATGATCTGTATGTACGTGGATGTACAGTATAAAACATGGGATGAAATCCTGCCCTATGTCATGTATGCGTACAACACTGCCACGCAGGAAACTAAACGCTTCACTCCGTTCCATGGTCGAGATGTTCAGGCTATGTTCAATGCCATGATTCGCTGTGAAGACATCGACGACAAGCTTGACCAATCAATTAGCGTCTGACGTCAAGAAATACATTCAGCGGGCCGAGGAAGCCCATCAACTGGGCCATGTACACATAAGACAGCAACGCTGCTTAGACGCAATGAGGCGCAATCGCTACCATCGAGACGTCACCTATCAACTTGGTGAAAAAGTTTGGGTTTAGACCCCAATCAGATGGCGAGGCCTCAGCGAGAAACTCCTGCTCAAGTACTTTGGGCCATACAAAGTACTGAGGCGTGTAAGTGCGGTGAACTATGAAGTGATTCCAGATGTAGACACGCCATCGCACCACCGTTGATCACCCCATGCAGAGATTGTGCATGTCGTCCATCTTAAACCGTATTTCATGTGGTGATGTTCAATCGGTGAAGGAAGTATTCATTCTTTCCCTTGGTGTTGCACTGTCCTTGAAAGAACTGCAAACTATGTTTTTGTTGTTTTTTTGTTCCCTACACCCAACCGCAGGTTTTCTTTCTTTTTTTTCGTCGGCATGTTCTCACCTGTGTTAACTTGTTTATTTTGCTCTTTTATTTTTCTATTTCGCATGCCTCCTGTGCAAGTCTTCCGTATGAGCATAGAGGCGATGCTCCATTGAGAGGGTGAATAATGACACCGCATGTATGAGCCAGTGCGTGGCCAGCAAAGCAGTAGAGAAGTTGAAGAAGAAGAAGAAGACCCCGTGCCAGTTCGACGCCATTTCTCGGTATCTGATGTCCCAGTCTGGTTCTTTTCAGCAGCTCTTGGTTTGGTGCATGACAACATGTTAGAATCAATCCACAACAGAGCTACCTGGTTGATTCATTACACGTAATTACAGCTATACATCTAGCATAACACAGATTAAACAAGACCTTGCATCTAGCCACTAAAAGTTCGTTGCGATATTTCCCTTTTATCGCTATTCCACAAACTCATACGCACCAACATGATGCCATCTCTTCACCTTAATCTAGCTCATTGTACTTCATGCCAACTATACAACAACTTTAGTTTATCACGCATGTATGGTGAAATGGACGCCTTTAACTTTACGGCTTTTCCCCGAGCGATTCGTGTGTGGAACAATCTACTGGGTGATATCGCATCAGAGCGGGAGCATGTGAACTTCTTAAAAAATCTTCAAAAATATTTGCGCACCGAAATCCAACGATAGCATCTGCACATTTATCCATGCCACAGCACGATTACGAATATGGTTCTTTGTACACTTCTGTTGCAATGCTACTGTTTAAACAGTTGCCTTTATATAACCTTCGTATAAAACGTTCACAACTTTACGTTGTTTTGTTATATTTTGCGTTTCTATGTTCAGTTACACCTTCTGCTGTAATCCATATTTGAATACTAGGCATATATTTATTATTATTTGTACATGTTGTATGCCTCCCTTACACAATGCCCCACGAGGGCTCTGTAAGGAACTTATAAATAAATAAATATTAGGACACCCCGTGGACAAAAATGACGACAGGCCGGATCCGCAGAAAGTCGCGGCTGTCAGCAACTTCAGGAAGCCTCAATATATATGGCACCAGAGGAGTTTCACGGTCGCTTACGGCATGCAATCCGTGAAATAAAGTTTTATGTGAACAGCTTTCTTCTACTGCACTATGGGCGGGTCGTGAACTTATAGAGGCGCTTGTGAGACAAACTTGAAGGCAATGCTGGCAGTGCCAACATCTGACATAAGGAAAAGAATATTACTCAGCATTGCAATAAATGCTACCAGATGTGCACATAAAAATACTATTGTAGGTAATAAATCTGTTTTTAGGCATGATAAGCGAACCTGCTTGGGCTTTTCACACTTGGAATTTGACACCACTTGGTGCCTCCCTTTATTCTTTCATGACCCTCGTAGCCAAGTTCAGAATATTCCTTTATGATAGGGTAGAAGCATGCTCGTTTCCACCAATGTAAAAAAAAATCTCATTTACGCCACAAAACTGTTCTGTGCACTAGAGAGTTTCTTCTTCAAGAGTTTACTGCATGTTTGTAGTAGTGAGGAATCGCTATCACGAGGCAGGACTAAACATAATAATCGTTATTCTGAAATGTCCGGTATTTTAAAATACATTTCAGTGAAATATTTTTGAGGAGTGTGCGAATATTTGAAATTTCAAATAATTTTCGAATAGCATTTTCTATTCCATTCAACTAACTTTTACTATTAGAAGTTGGTAATTAAGGGAAAAAATACGCCATGCCTCGTGTCAAGTGCCCCATTCCCGCATGTCGCACGCTTCGCCGCACAACACCCTTGTACTGTGGCGAAAGTAACACCTGTGTAAGGCGGCAGAGCTAACACAAATGTACTGCGGCAAAGTTAACACTTGTTTACTACGGCGACGCTAACACCGGTATACTGCGGGTAAGTTAACACTCGAGCCTGCAGCAAAGTAACACCCGGGTACTGCGGCGAAATTAGAGAATTTTAGTTGGGTGTCTGCACCCACCGACGTATGTGCTACGCCAGGTCGTGCGGGCACAAGAAAAAGTGCACGAACGAGAGTTTCAGTCGGCTGAACACGAAAGTTGACAAGATGGATTGCTGCTGGCCCTCACAGGATCTCCGAGCACACCGGGGGCCCTTCTTTGTTGTAACATGACACCACTGTGCAAACATGCACTCCTTGTAAGTTTTGTGTCTTGTTCAGCTCCCCCCTCCTTTGAAGTTGCTGCAACGCCTATTCAGATACCGATACACGGCAGTCAGGCGTTGCAACATTTTGTCTTACAGTCCCCATCTCTGCCCCAGTACCTGAAACTACCTCGCACATAATTTGTGGTCCATGCGCATCATTTAACCTTGACGTGAAATTGTATGTGCACACGCCTCAAAGGCACATCAAATTATGTACAGTCGCGAGCAAAAGTTTGGAGACCAATGGGTGCCACAAACAGCTATTTTTCTTTGCAGTCCGAGTAAGTTGGCTTAAATCAGGTGGTTCAGCCTAGGTGCACTTGTTCGACCAATGCAATGCAGTGGTGCGATTCCATGTTGTAGAGCTTTGCTACTCGGAATTTAAAGTTTTTTCTGGTGCCATGGTACCCAAACTTCTGCTCGTGACTGTACATGCTTCTTTCATTTGTTTTTTTCCTACATTCTGAGAGGTGTGCTTGTCTCACATGTGCAAAAAAAAAGTAAAGTAAAATGACAAGATAAAGGCATTTCTTTTAGTTTATTGTGGACAACACTATCCCAATCATTCTGGTAAGCGATCCTTTATGGAAACCGACAAGAGTACGTTCCTTAGCTTTCCTGCCTTACCATATCTCGTTCCTCAGCTTGCAACCTCCGTTCCTTTTCTGCCAGCTGTAGTTATGTGCGTCAACTCATTCGGGTCATGGAAAGGATTTGCATTTCACGCATAATACGTAACCATAATTTATAGCATTGTTGAACTGAATTCGCTTAGCTGTGCCGCCGCTGGCACTCACGACATGCTCCGGAATGAGGCATGTTAACTCTCCTCTGAATGAGGTAGGAGGAGGATTCCCTGCAGAGAGGAAGAACAGGAGAGCCCCGAAGGTGGGTGAAAAGAAGGAGGTGACAAAGCAAGCGGCGATCTTAAGACGCACCCCAGGACACGCCACAGGGAGATTTATGGCCCATTAAGCCGGGGAGGGAGCCGATGAGCACGCAGGAGACGCAACGCAGCTTTTCAAAAACCAGCATCCGTCCCGCCGGCGGCCGCACGTGATCCAACCCACTGCACATGCACACTGTTGCTCTTGCGCACTTCGCGTATGCACAGCCCTTCGGGACCTGTATTAACACTCGTGGTACTGCGGCGAATCCAATGCCCCTGTACTGCAGTGAAGTTAGCTCGCATCTGCGGTGAAGCTAACACCCGTGTACTGTGGCAAAGTTAGCTCAGTTTTCTGTTACACAGTTTTATGTTGAACTTTGGAATGACACTGGGAATACACTAGTCTTGCAATACACTTTTTTGCTCATGTTAACAGTACCTTTCTCCATAATTAGATATGGTATTCTTCAAAAAGTATTCGAAAATTATTCGATTTGATGCGCACTTGAACATCAATATTTGAATTTGCTTCTCACTCAGAATTTTGCTATTCGCACAGCTTGAATAATTTTACATTGAAACCAAGGAAGGCAGTGCAGGATTTAAGAAAGGTTCATTATCCCGCTAATTTTTTTCGAGCTACGCGAGTTCGAGTTATTGAGTTGTTACTGCAGACAGGTGTTCCATTGTCTGCTCAAAATCATTTTCTAATTTGAACTGAAAAAACAGTGCATGTCCAATTTGAAGACTTGTTACAGTCTTGTCAAATCAGCCAACTACTAAAGTTGGTAGTGTATTTTGATGATGTTCTGCTTAATTTGGCCAATCTTCTCAGTCTCTTCAAGGTTGGAATAACAGAAATCAACTGTACTAGATGTGGTGCATTTCATCAGAGCTGGTGCTTTTTGGGCATCTGTGGTCTGAACAGAATGAAATAAAATATATTCACCTGTTACGAGTGGGCAGCACTGCACCTCCCTGTTGACTGCGTTTTGTGCATCCTCTTCTGTCTGCGATGCGGCATCAAACCGACTTACAGGCGCTACCAGTGATTCTTTTGGCTCAGAGGACCATGAGCAAACAATCTCAGTTTCATCTTCTATCACGGTGGCTGCAACGCCTTCCTGCAAGACACACAAACAGCAAATGTTTCCTACTTAAACCAGAACCTTGATCATATGATTGATTTGATTTCTGGGGTTTTATGTCCCAAAACCACAATATGATTATGAGATATGCCGTGTTGGAGGGCTCTGGAAATTTCGACCACCAGGAGTTCTTTAATCTGCACTGACATAACTTGTTCATGGGCATTCAAAGAAAGATGCAAGGGAAAGTACAATCCCGAAAACACACGACCCAAGCTCACTAAAACATTGCACAGTTTTGCCTGAAGTGCAATGTTACAATATTGAAATAATATACCATGCACAAAGCTTCATGCTCATGTTGTAACCAACTGTGGACAGTTTAAGCACCCCATGCGTAACTGGTTGGATAAGGGCCCAGTCTTCATGCTGTCTCCTTCACTGTCCTTGTTTTCTTTGGCGCTGTTTTGTGCGACTGTGTCAGCTGCAGTAAATGTCATCGTGGCATACGGTGACATCTCGCTAGTTCAAACTTGAGGAGCCCCCAGAAATTTGTTCAAATTATGATGCAAGCGGCAGTATGACTCAGTGCAACATAAGAGGAAAAGCACAGATGGCCAGTTATCATTTGTATTGCTAACTCATTGGTGCTTTTTCTTCCCGATATTGCTGCCGACTTTCGCCGACTTCACACCTACATCAGTCCTATGTAGGCGTGAAGTCGGCCAGCAATATCAGGCCTCAGTCAGCAAATTGCACTCGTGCTACTTTCACCCACATCTGAGCGATCTTGGCCACCCAGAATGGGTCTACTGTGGCAAAGCCAATGTAGGCGTGTTGCCTGGGTATTGATTTATCTATCTACGGGGGGTCTCAGTGCGCCCCTGGGTCACTTCGTTCACTTCGGAACACCAGAATTTGGATGGTAGGGTATAAATGTATGACAAACATGAGTGATTGAACTTTACATATCACTAACATGATGAACTCGTTATACGCGTCACGCTTAACCACACAGCAGTCATGTGTGACTAATACCTGTAGTGCTTGGCCCATGGTACACGGGTATGCGCTACATGTGTCTCAATTTTATGCAGTCCATGTCAATGAGAGGCCAACTAAAACAGGCATTTCAAACATAACAAAACACTTAAAGGGGTCGTGAAACGTTTTCTGAACATTTTGTACTAAGTGCGTATTCGGGGTCCTGGCCCTCCAATCAACAATATGTATTGTTCCGTTGCATCGTGTGCATTGATTTAGAGCGATAAAAAACGCGGTTTCGGTTTCACTGCGTGCGTTCCCCTCAACTCTGCAGATGACGTCATCTTAGTAGCAGTCATACCTCCGAGATTGGCGCGCCCTCGGAGGCCATGGGAAAACAAACCGTGCTGCCGCTTTTCTTCCGAATGGTGGCACTGCATGGTTTCCAAGTATTTTCTTCCTTTCTAGCTTTCAAGTAAATCGATTTCTTTAGAGCAAACGCGAGTTCACTGTGCCTTTGAACTTAAAAGTATCTTAACTCAACGTCACCAAATAGTACCACGCCGGCTGGTAGTGTCGCATAGTCGTTTCGGGAGCGCAAGAAAGCTGAGATTTAAAACGGGCGTTGTTGAATGTGCACTGAATATTTCGCCGAAATATTTTGGAATCGGCTTGTCGAATGCGTATTGAAACAGTGAAAATTACAAACCGGCATCTCCAAATTCTTTTCACGACCCCTTTAAAAACAACAAAGTGACACCGTTTGTCATACCTTGCAATTGGAATGTAGAAGTGATATAATGGCACACACGAACAATTGATCTCTGAAGACAACATACCAAGTGGTAGGTGGGTATTGGTCCTGGGACCTCGAGCTGCTAACCAAGCACCTACCACTGGGCTATGGGGGCTCGTGCCACATGGAAAACATGGTAAGTTTACCCAAGGCACTGGTAACTGAGATGATGGTGCTTGTGTAACATGAACTGCAGTTATAAGGTGCGTAAAGGCCTTTGCACACTAGTGAAAAAACGCGCACAGCGCGCTGCCACCGGCAAAACGCGAGGCTCCCAGGCTGCCGTGCGGCACGATTCTCGTGCTGCGAGAGAGATTGCACCGTGCGTAATTTCTCGCAGCGCACTGCGTGCCCAGACGCTCGGAGGCTCGTTTCGTACCCGTGTGGTGGCTCGCTTGCCTCTCGCGCTCATTTGCCCGAAGGAAGCAGGATTTCGCGGGGCTGCCGCCACGGTTTCCCGCAAGCAGTGTGGCTGTGTCGCCACCGAATCGTTTCCCTGATGGCGGCACGGCACGGGCGTTTTTCCGCTAGTGTGCACGGGCCCTTAAGTGCTATCATAGCGATGCAATAAATATACATATGTTTTACTATTACTGGGCACACTGTTGTCCAACTTTGCTCGATCCCATCAAATACTTCAACAAATTACGCTTATGACAGGCACATACCCCATAGCTTAGGAGGTTGAAATTGCTCCAGCCACAGTTTAAAGAGAGTCCGACATTTCGGGACCAACTCGGTCCCTTCCGCAGGGTGTGAGTGTGTTGGTCACGGAAGTGTCGCCGCGTCTTGTACTTTCACCACGGCTCCTGCTTTCCCTTTCCCTCAGGTTTCGAAGACTGTGAACATATACTGAAGGCACTGTTCCCAGCAAGCGGTTCACATTGGCAGGTGTATGTTGAATGTGCCAGGGCTCGAGCAAGAGCCTCTTTCCCAAGTTCCTTTCTGTTTCAATAACAGAAGTGCCGTCGAAGTCAGTTGTGTGGTCATGCTTCTCGCAGTGCTCTGCCAAAGCGCTGCGTTGCACTCCCATCTTGCTGACGTCGTTCTTATGTTGGTGTATTCTTTCCAGGAAACAGTTGCTCTCGCCTATGTAGCTGGCTGGACATTCCAAACACGACACTTTGTACACAACACCAAGGTGTTGCTCCTTCTTAGCTCGATCCTTTCACGGGCGAGCGTGGAAACAGGTTTATGGATTACCGTGACCCCGGCTTTTCCTAGGACCCTCGACAGCTGTTCTCTGATGCCCGGCACATAAGGGATGGAGATGCGATGGTTTGGCTTCGATTCTCTCGTTGGCGATGGGGTAGCCAGGGAGGGGGGGGGGGGGGGTCGTGCTGTGTGTCGCTCGCAGGTGGCTTGCCACGGTGCGGTGGTTTTTATCTTGATAACCGACGTGACACCCGGCGGACGAACGCTTCCGTGTAATCATTCCTTCGTAGCTCGGCGACGATCCTCTCTTCTCTTTTCCTCTCCCCTTCCGGTGTGCACATTACTCGTGCCCGTGAGAGGAGCGCCGAAACCACTCAAGCTTTGTGGGCGGCTGGATGACTGGAAGCGAAATACAAATACCTGCCGGAGTGGGTTGGCTTCCTGTACACTGAGAAGGTCATGCGCTCGCTTTGTCGTCTCACTAAAACATCGAGAAACGGAAGCGCCCCGTCTCGCTCTCATTCCACCGTGAACTGTATCGCCTGGTTGATGGAGTTCAGATGTTCGAGCAAGCTGTCTATTGCTGACTTCTTTATGATACAGAAGCAGTCATCCACGTACCTCACAAATACTTTCGGCCTGTCAATAAAGGAGCCCAGTGCCGTCTCTTCCATGTGCTCCATTGTGAGGTTCGCAGCCATAATGGAGATCACCGCTCTCATCATGGTCCTGCTGGCTTGTCTGTAGAAGCTTCCACTGACACTGAAGTACGTCCCCTTGAAGCGTACTCCAGTAGGTGACACAGTTCGTCGATGCTCAAGCAAGTTCTTTCACGCAAGAGTTCGTCTTGATCCAAATAAGCTGCTCGTGCTCTGGACACTGCTAGTGCTACGGGCACACTGGTGAACAGGGACACCATCGTCTCACATCATATTTATCCTGGAATACCCATATAGCAGTTTTTCATTGAAAACCTCTCAATCCTCGGCTATCTCCACAGAAACTTGTGCAACGCTCCTTCTAACATATGCGCTTTATCATATTGCCGCGCACTTGTCCGTGCCCAGCTATATGGGGGACATATGCTCTAGACTACGAACATTTTCTCAGAGATGAAGACGAAGACGACCTTAGAAGTCCCGTCTCTGCACTCCTCTTGTTAGAGCGCTACTATGACAGCGTATCTCTATCAGTAAATGCCGTGTGTTCGCAGAACCGCAACACTGGTGGAGGTGTTGGGTAGTGCACGCCTTTGCCCCATGATCCCAATGACCCCTCCATTGAGCAGCCCTTCCAGCCCTGCAAGACATCCACGCGTGGATATGCCTGTCCACCGCGCAAGCCGCTGCCTGCAAGGTCTGAGCCCTGAATTTGATGTTCTGCAAGGTTCCTCTCCCTTGACAGCTCCTCCCACTCAGGAAATGGCATCGGCAAGCAGCCCAACGTACATGACAATTCAGAATCAGCGAGTCCCTGAGCCACTCCATCCATGCCATCGCGTATGAGGATGCCGACTACTGGCTTGAACAGTACGAGCGAGTAGCGAAGTCGAACAGCTGGAGCTCTGATGAAAAAAGTTTCTACCGTGTATTTTTCACTTGAGGGCAGCACGAAAACATGGTTCCACAACAGAGAGGGAAGCTTGGCTACGTGGGACGAGTTTTCCCGGCGGTTCCTCGAGATGTTCCGGAATACCGATCAACGTGAAACGGCCCAACCCCTTCTTGAGACACGAATCCAGAAGCTGAATGAGGCAGTTGCCATGTTTGCTGAGGACATGGTGTGCCTGTTCCGCAGGGCCGATCCCAGCATACCTGAATCAAAGAAGGTGAGCCATCTTATGCGTGGTGTCAAAGAGCAGCCCTTCGCTGGCTCGATGCGCCTTGCCACCTTGCCGCCGCCACAGCACTGCCATCAGCAACCCGTCGCGGCGTGGACACAACGGGAACCTGTCAGGCGACCCCAACTTCGGCGAACCGACATTTGGCGCTTGCCCGATCGACGACCACTGTGCTACGACTGCGGAGAACCGGGACACATCTACTGTTACTGCCCCCACCGTGGAACTGACTATCAGGGAAACGCACTCGCCACTCCAAGCTGCCAGGTTGACAAGAGCCGTTCAGCATTTGGCACGGCTGGCCGCAAAGTAAGCTCATCGGTTCGGTCACATTCACCGTCTCTTCGTGGTTTCGTTCCGCGAACTGCCAGAGCTTTGGGAACGTCAGAGGTCGATCTCCCAGCCCTCGGCAGGAAAACTAAAAGCAGCGACCTCAGGGGGGAAGGTTGCCGAGAGTCAAATTGCCGAAAATCCCCCATTATTGCTGCAAGAAATCATAGCCGCAACATCGACGGGCACGAAGTGATGGCCTTGGTTGACACTGGCGCGGACTTTTCTATAATGAGCGAGCAGTTGGCAGACACACTCAAAAAGGTGAAAATGGAATGGACGGGCCCTTTAATGTGAAGTGCTGGAGGCCAGCTGATGACACTGACAGGCAAATGCATGGCGTGACTGGCTACAGGCGATACGTTTGTCACCACCTTCGTGATCCTGCCAGAGTGCTGCAAAGTGCTAATCTTACGAATGGACTTTTTGCGGGAGTACGGTGCCATCATTAACATATGGGACGGTGTTGTCACACTTTGAGCAGGCAAAGATTCAACCTACAGCGCGGAAAGGAAACGTCGACCTCTATGTGTTCTTGACGATGACGTCTGCATCCCACCGCTATCATGTTGCTTGGTGTCGGTCATCTGCAACGGAGTCTGCAACGAAGAAGGTGTAACTTTTCTATAATGAGAACAGTTACTTCCCTTCTCCTCCGTCATGATGTTGCCATCACTCGTGGTATAGTCAGTTTACACGGTGGATGAGTGGAAGTGCTGCTGACTAACTTCACCAATGAATGCCGTCACATAAGTAAAGGCACCGCTGTAGGATACCTTTAAGAAATCGCCCCCGCTCAAGATTGCTTCACTGCGCAAAGGGATGAAACGGTTGATGCAGCGGCATGTGCACATGTCGTCGACGGTGGTCTAACTTTAATGCCGGTAGAGAAGGAACACCTTCTTACCTTGCTTGACCAGTTCAAGGATTGCTTCTCATCAACGTCGCAGGTAGGTCAAACGCCGCTAACGAAACACCGCATTATCACGGAGTAGACAACAAGACCGATTCGCCAGAATCCGTACCGTGTAGCACCGAAAGAGTGCGAGGTGATACAACAGCAGGTCAAGAAGATGCTAGAGGACGAAGTAATCCAGCCGTCAAAAAGCCCTTGGGCATCGCCTGTGGTGCTCGTAAAGAAGAAAGATGGCACTTAATGTACGTCGTGTTACTCAATCATGTTACTAAAAAAGAAGTGTATCCTTTACTACGGATTGATGACTCTGGACTGGTTACACCGTGCATGTTACTTCTCTTCTGTGAACTTAGAGAGTGGATACTGGCCCTGAGTCCTTTTCCATGTTCTCCTACTTATCTGTGCAATCCGCTTCTTTAGCCTCTTTAATTGCTATGTGTATGTTTTGCGCTAGAATTATGTCGGGGTTCAAACGCAATAATATCATTCCGTCGGAAATTCAGATGTTGTGCGGTTTTCTTATTCCTTCTACAGGACACACGAACAGGATTCGCGCGATTATTTCAGCCGAAGCATGGCGGCAAGTCAGATTTCATCGCCAGTGTTTAGAAATCAGCTGCGCCACCCGGGGAGACCGTCAAAGGAACCGCATTTGCGCCAGTTGGTTGAGAGTTTCCGAGCAGTACGCGGATTTTTTGTGGAGGACGAAGCTACCGGATCTACTACAAAGCAAGAGGAACTCTTTTTCTATTAAATCGCCGTCAGAAAAGGTAATGATTCTCGGAGACGCCGTTTTGAACGAGAATCTCAAGAAAATTCTAGCATTAGGCCCTAAGTACTCTTTTCATCCTAACCTAAAAGAAGTTGACGGTTAAGGTTATTCCGGAAGTTGAACAGTCTCGCTGTATTTCAGATTGCTTCACCAACATCAAGCATTCGAAGGATCTCGTTAAGGCCTCTGACCCTATCCGACCGGTGGTAAATTACTGTGTGGAACATAAGCTTCGACCTGTCTTATCTGATAAAGAAGGTTGTTTTGTTATCATGCCGAATAGGACTTTTTTTAGATAAAGCCTCAGCAGCTATTGAAGAGAATTTTAGACCTGTGAAACTGAAACCTGTAATAAAACAATGAGCTGTCGATCTCCTGTTGAAACATAATCTTGATAAGGTAGCTTCTAGTTAAAAAGGCAAAGTTGCTCACTTTATAATTATTTTTCTCGGCGAAAACCCATAAGCCACAAGTTCCGTTTCGCTCGATCGTATCAGAGTCAGGGACTTGGCAAGTTTGTGTAGCTAGCTATTTGCAGAAGTGCTTAACATCTGACCCCGTCCATGTACGTAATTCTCAGGCTCTAGTTCAGTTGTTAACAGAGGAAAATCCTGGCGACTGCACAGCGTTTAGCATGGATGTAGAAGATTCGTATTACTCGTTGCCGCATGAAGGTTTATTAAATTGCGTGAAAGAATATATTCAAGAACAAGGTCAAGAGTCCGGTTTCATAGATAGATGCAGAGTTTCCACAGGTACTTTTCTAGAAATTCTTTCCATGTACTTAACGTCAACATTAGTTGGATACAGAAAAGGTGTGTTTGTGCAGAAATCGGGGGGATTTGTATAGGTTCAAAGGTCGCCCCTATTCTAAGTGATCTATACTTGAGCAAGTTTGACTGCCGTTTAAAAGAGGCCTTAGGTGACCACATCATCAGGGTATTTCGGTATGCAGACGATTACTTGATATTTTGTAGTAGGGATGATTTTGAATCCGGCGTCACCTATGTAAGCGATCAATTTAAACTTAATGGAGATGGTCTAAGGTTTACGAAACAGCTACCGGAGAGAAACGTAATACAAATTTTAGATATCTCTCTGTCATTTGAGCAAAACCACGTGTGTTGGCAGTATTCCCCTAGAGCATCTAGGCCGTTGTTAAACTTTCACTCCAAGCATTCGAAAGTAGTAAAAAACGGAATAGCCTTGTCTCGTTTAAAGTCAGCCCTATTGAAGTTGTGCGTGCACCGTTTGACCATTAGCTTTAATGCGCAGGTCGAGCACTTTTTAGAAGCAGGTTACCCTAAACTAGCCATAGCCACAGTAGCTGAGCGTCTGAAGAAGTCGGTTTCGACCGGAACGAATGCTGTAGCAGAGAGTAACATTAACAAGAAAAGAGTCGTGAGTATTTCGTATATCCACGCAGTCTCGTACAGGCTTAAGAAAGTGGGAATTAGATATGGGGTTAATGTTGTGTTTACGGCTCCCAATAAGTTAGGTAGGGTTTGTACTGCCGTGCATAGAATAAATGAGCTGATGGAAGGAAAGAAGCGAATGGATATCTGTCAGGGTAAGCACACAGCCAAGAACAATTTTACCGATTGTCGCATGGGTGTGGTTTATAAGATTCTTTTTAGCTGCGGATGTTTTTACGTAGGGCAAACTGCGTATTGTATTAATCAAAGATTAATTGAACATAGAAGGTTGCTATCAGGCGGAACGCCGTCTAATCTATCTTTGCACTGCCAGGTCTGTAGCTGCACGCCCGAGTTAGACGAAACCAAGATCCTGTACAGACATAAGAATGAAGAGACGCGTGGAAGAGAATGGAGAGACGCGTGGAAGTGCGTGCGTGAGTCAGCCATCGATCAGCTTAAACAGAGAGGAGATAGAATGCCTTAGCAGTTGTCTATCGCGTAGACCGGCACGTGTAACCGTTTGACTGGTGGCGCTACCATTCCGAGCATGCGCAGATAAGCTGTGTGTCTTCTTTCTTTTTCGCCTCTGTGCTCCGCATCAGTTGTTAGTCGGCGTTCATGGTGTTCACTTCTCCCCTTGTGTCCGTGTCTTGCACGCGTCTTCTTTTGACTATGGACCCTTACCAACTCGCTCAACTTTCTGCCCTTTTCATACTGGCGAATAGAGGTTGATGAGCGAGGCAGAGAGAAGACTGCTTTCGTTATGCCTGATGGGCTTTACGAATTCAAGGTTCTTCCCTTCGGCTAATGCTCAGCCCCAGTCACTTTTCAAAAACTAATGGATACCGTTCTCTCTGGTCTAAAGTGGAAGACTTGTTTGGTATACCTTGATGAAGTGATTGTTCTTTCCGCCACGTTTGAAGAGCACCTCAAACGATTATTCTCGGTTCTCCAGGCCATTAAGTCCGCTGGGCTCACGTTAAAAGCTGAAAAATGCCACTTTGGCTTCGAAAAACTTTAGTTTCTTGGCCATGTGGTTAGTCATGAAGGCGTCAGACCAGATCCCGATAAAACTGCTGCCGTACAATGTTCCCCAGGCCCACAGATAAAAAGGCAGTCAGACGTTTCCTCGGACTCTGCGCCTATTACCGGCAATTCATCGAAAACTTTGCACGCATTGCCGATCCGCTCACCGTCCTCACAAGAGAAGATGTCGCCTTCACATGGGGAGAGGCGCAAGAAGCGGCATTTAATGAGCTACGGCAGCGTCTGCAAACTCCGCCCGTCCACGCTCACTTCGACGAGGACGCACCAACAGCACTACACACCGACGGTAGCAACGTAGGTCTCGGCGCCGTTCTCATACAGTGGCAAGACGGTGCCGAGCGAGTTATTGCCTATGCGAGCCGGATGTTGCCGCGTGCAGAGTCCAACTACTCCGCCATGGAGAAGGAGTGCCTGGCTGTAGTATGGACAGTTACTAAGTTTTGCCCGTATTTGTACGGCCGCACTTTCAAAGTAATAAGCGACCACCACTCGCTTTGTTGGCTAAGCAACATGCAGGACGCATCCGGATGTTTGGCACGCTTGAGCTTACGGCTACAAGAGTATGACATGACGGTAGTTTATAAATCCGGAAAGCAGCATGAAGATGCGGATTGTCTCTCAAGAGCACTGCTTGATTCACCAAGCACAGACGTGTGCATTCGTCATCGTCTGTGATGAATGCACACGATTTTTAGGCGTTGTTGAAGTGGCCACCATTGCCCAGCAACAGCAAGACGACGAAGCACTCAACTAGCTGATTAAATTCTTGGAAGGGCTTACTTCTAATGTGTCGAAGGTGCTTCCAAAGGGCCTTGCGTCATTTTGCTTACGTAACGGCATCCTTTTTTAAAAGATCTTCTCTTCCACAGCAAAGAGCCAGCTTCTGGTTATCCCCAAAAGCGTTCGAAAAGAAATACTGCACACCTGCCATGACGAACCCACCTCAGGGCACCTTGGCTACACTAGAATGTTGGCACGAATACGAGAAAAATACTACTGGCCAAAGCTCGCAGCGGATGTCAAACGCTATGTGAGGACTTGCCAGCGACGCAAAGTACCACCGACTAAACCTGCCGGGCTGCTGCATCCGGTCCCCGTGCCAGACGCACCATTTGCTCAGGACGGTATGGACCTTCTAGGCCCATTTCCACTTTCTGACAACGGCAATAGATGGGTGATAGTGGCGACAGACCACCTCACCCGATACGCAGAAACTAAGGCAATCCCACGTGGCACTGCTGCTGAAGCGTCACAATTTTTTATTGAGAACGTAGTCCTCAGGTATGGAGCTCCAGCGGCCATAATAACTGACAGAGGAACGGCGTTCACAGGTGAACTTTTATGCACTGTGCTTGAGCTCAGCGGCACTGCGCACAGGAAGATGACAGCGTACCACCCACAAACCAACAAGCTTACGGAACACCTCAACAAGACCATCGCAGACATGCTACGCATGTATGTCGGTATCAAGCACAATTGGGACAAAATTTTACCATATGTGACATTCGCGTATAATACGGCATGCCAGGAAACGACAAGGATGGCACCGTTTGGCCTCCTTCATAGATGAGAAGTGACAACAATGCTGGACGCTATGCTGCCCCATGATTGCACCAATACGGAGGATGACGTCACTGCCTTCACTGAGTGCGTCGAAGAAGCACGACAGCTCGCGCGTGTCAGAATTGCCTCTCAACAAGAACGTGACACCCGACGGTACAATCTCCAGCATCGTTACGTGGACTGCCATCCCGGCGAAATGGTCTGGATTTGGACTCCTGTGCGGTGCCAAGGTCTTTCTAAGAAACTTCTACGCTGATACTTCGGGTCATACAAGGTTCCGCGCTGCGTCAGTGATGTCACGTACGAGGTCGTTGCTGACAGCCCATCTTGCTCAAGATGCCATCAGCCTTCGTCTGAAACAGTGCTAGTCGTGCGCATGAAACCTTATCTTGCCGTGTGACGTCTAACTCACTCGTTGCTGCACACCGACCGCTGTTTGACGAGCAACAGGACGATGCTCGAATTGGAAGGGGGATAATGCTGCGTACTTGTCCATGCCCAGATATACGGTGGCAGCGACGAAGACGATGCACGACATATGCTCGAGACTACGAACGTTTTCTCAGAGACAAAGACGAAGACGCCCTTCAGAGTCCTGCCTCTGCGATCCTCTTGTTAGAGCGCTGCTATAATCGTGTATCTCTACCAGTAGGCGCCGTGCGTTCGCAGAACCACGACAATATCGTAATTATGTTTGCCCACAATTAGGGTATGTGTAATCCGCACGGTTAGCACATCAAGATTACCTAGTCCGTGTGTTGAAAGCCATACAGAATAAGGCAGCGAGATTCATCTCTGGCAACTATGACTATCATTCAAGCATTATTCTACCAAAACAAGATCTTGCATTTCAGTCACCGGAAGAACAGAGTGCCATTGCTCTAATATGTTTATTTCACTGGTACATTTATAGTAATAAATTTCACTGTTTGCCACTTCATCCTCCACTGCGCACATCTTAACACATTCACAACGCACATAGTTTCATGTGCATTCATGGTGACCACACACAGGCATTTAACTCATCACCACTATCTAGAGTCATTCCACATTGTAGTGGTCTTCCGGATCACATTGTATCCATTGCTAATCAATGAAAATTTCCATGAGAACCTGATTTCGTTGCACTTTAGCATTGTACAACAGTAGTTGCACCTTGCTGTTCATAATACTTTTGTTTTTGATGTTTTTATATTTGATTTGCTTTTGTGTATTTCTGGTTGTATTATAAACACGGATGCCCCCCTTACTCAATGCCCTTTGAATGGGCCTGTAAGGAATTTTGAATGTGCATGGGTATTGACTCACTCGTGCAGAGGTCAGAAACATTAGCTGACCTGTCTGACTTCTTGAAAAGGTTGAATATCCCTGGCGAATCTTTTTTAAGCTAGCTACACTGCAGGATGAACGGTGTATTTAAGGCAACTGCGATAGTTTGATATAACAATGAAAGTGACAGTGAAGACCAAGTGTGTGGAAGGAACGATCATGGTGATACGCTGAGCAGAGATGGCTGCATTATTTTTAAAGAATGAATCCGCTTGCAACTTGAGGCCGCTGTCAAATTGCACACGCCCGGCATTCTGCTGCAGCATTACGTAATTTCATTTATTTTCCACTTTTGGTGCACAAATTTGGATTTGCATCAAACTGGCACAGGAATCCCGCCCTTGTATGATAAATGTTGTTCAGCTATGATGACACATATTCACTGACAGCTAAAAAGGTTTCCAATATTATATGTTAAGTGAGTACCTGTGAAGTTTCAGCAGGGGGTGCCTGAGTACAGGAAATCCCAGCCACCCTGTCATTCAAGGCTTGCTCCAAGCTGTTGTCAGGTGCAACGTCTGTGGGTTCCAAGCTGCCAGCTGAGTTGTTTTCTACTGAAGCTTCCTCTGAGTCAACGGGCACCTTGAGAGAGGGATCACTACACTGCATCAAAGAAAAAGCATAAACAATAGACTGATCATTTGATATTGAACTGTGAAAACATAAAAGCTTGTTAAAACAGACTTCACAGGACCAGAAGGAATCTGCAAATGACAGAGTATCAAGAAAACAACCTGAACAAACACACAAATTCTGTTTTTACCTTGAACAAAAGCAACATAATGCCACCACTGACATTACCTTGTGACATCCATAACAATGTGATGGCAGTCCTAATTAAAGGGACGTGAAAAGCAAACAACTTTTTTTGTTAGAATGATGGGCGAGTGCTTAACAACATCTGAAACGTCAATATTATCCTACAGCACTACTATGTTCATTGAGAAATTTAGATAAGTGCACAACAAAGCTTGTGCCTCCTGCAAGATATTCTGTGAACTGTGTGCAGTGATGTAGTCAAGCTGACAGTATGCAGCAAGGCCGGCTACAACATCACAGAAACATGTTTCTACACGGCTGCAGAGTGCCTTGGTGTCCTCCTTGCTTGGCGAAGAGTACTCTCGAGGACGATGGCTGAACCCTCCTTCTCTCCTGCCTTTGGCACAGTTGGCTGGACTGTCGGCCAGTAATGAGAGAAAATGGCAAATCGGCGTCAAAGGGCCTGAGTAGGCGGACGGTTTGCATAGTTCTAATGGGATGCTGCCAACTTAAATACGATCTTCATTCACACTAGCCATTTACATAGCACAGAACAAGCACTGCAACATTTCTTGAATGCTACTTCAACTGTGCACGTCGAGTTAATATTTCCCTTTAGTGTCCCTTTAACTGGAAATGTGACCTTTCCCCATCCGCCGTCTCCTCAGGCCAGCAAAATACTGTCCATCGCGATGTAGCCTAGAAGCTTCGTGTCAGCATGTAAACCGTAGCAGAATCGCTCATCTTCAAGAGCTTCTGTCATTTTTGAGTTTTATGACAGTGCGTATGCATTGCATTGCTTTAAAACTACTGAATGGCTCTATGAAAATGTGTCGACCATGGTCGCTGTTGACGTGGTCATCAGTGGTGTCCTCGCAGCCTTGAAGGCATGGGTTGCACACAGGTCACTGTCAAGCATGAAACGAATCAATGCGAAGTCGCTTCAAATGTAATCAGTCCCCGTTAGTCAACAGTGCTGACACTGCACTAACTGATCTGAGGGGAGGCTGTTACAAAAGCCGCGAACCTTTTGGTTTCGTACTCAATGCTTACATGCAGGCCACCTTTCAGACTCATTTTGTCGAGAAAAATGCACATTATATTCGAGTAAATGCAGTAAACTCAACCAAGTCTAGATGCTTGCGCTTACGCAAGAAGCCATAAATGAACATATCCTGCTTACTCTGCTTTGTACCAAGTGACATGCTTAAGCATTGCCATTGATCTTCCCGCAGTAACAGTTGGTGTGAACAGTGTGTCGTGCAAAGGTTAGGTGGTTACTAAGCTACTATCAGAAGTGGCGACTAATTGAGCTTCGTTTGCACAACTGCTGATGAGGAATCAAGATGGCATTCAACCTTTTAAGCACTGTACTCTCCTCTAGCTGACGCAACACAGCAGGCTCAGGCTGGTGTGGCCAATGAACAGCAAAAAAAGCAATTACCGTATTTACTCGAATCTAACGCGCACCCTTTTTTCCGATAGAATGGGTCAATCGTATGTGCGTTAGAATCGAGTGCGAAAGAACGACACCGTTGCCATATCGCCATCGGCACCAAAATGGTCGCCTCCTACGTGCTTCAGGCGCTGCCGAACGGTCACTGCCGAAAAAACAACTAGCGGTGTGGCGGTCTCTGGCGCGCCCTTCAACAATGGCGATGTGTGTGTCAGTGAATCCAGTTTGCAAAAGTAAAGCTTCTCGGACCAGCATTTGTCTGCAGGCTTACATTGTCATTGTTTCTTGGTCTCGAAAGATTGGAGGTATAACAAGAAACAAGGACAAGAAGGACAGAACAAGTGCCAGGACAAAGCCTGCCTGCAGGAAGTGGCATGTCAGCACATACCGAACTTGTGCTGCTAGGGTGTACATGAAATGCCCACTGGCTGTGGTGGAGCCAGATTAGTCGGTGTATGAATGTCACATTAATGGGACATGAAGCCTCACAAAGCAATGGTTCTGGCTTGCCCTTGCACTGCAAGTCATGCACATGCGCTCCCCGGTTATTTAGGAAAGGTAGCAACCACACTGCCAGGGAATTGGTGGAGGTCTTTCACATACCGTATTTACGCGAATCTAGGCCGCCCTCGATTGCAGGCCGACCCCCCAAATTCGCAAGGCCAGAAAAAAAAAAAAAAAACTTACCTAGAATGTAGGCCAAATAAAAGGAACGCCGTTTCATCGGCACAAAACCCAGCATTTTTATTGCATAAGCAATAATATTTCTTTGGGACGCCGGAGCGCCCGGCTTTCCGACCGTTGACATCGCTCCCGCCTGTTATGCCTGCGCGCACGCGCGAGGAAAGGAGGAGGGGGTGTCAAAGTGCATGGTTGGCATGGTGATCGCCGGCGCCGTAATCACGTGACACGCTCCACCCTTGCTGGCGCGAAACCGTGAAATCTCGCCTGCCTCGCCGGTGTCGCCGGCTCGACGATCCTCGCTGCATGAACGTGGGAGTGCGAGGTTGGCCTGTGTAGCCGTGGGGACCACTACTCCGCCGCTGAGCCTGAGCGACCACGTCATCGTGCAGCGCGCTACCATAGGATGTCGCGAAAATGAGCCTCGGACGCGCATGCAGAACCGCCTGGACACGGCAGCCTGAGATCGGCCCATGGCGAGCCGTCATGCCGCTAGCGCGGCCGGGCCTTTACGTATGCGGCGGCTGTGGTCAAACAATGGTACTTGAATCTAAGCCGACCCCCCCACTTTCGCACATCGTTTTTTCGAAAAAAACATCGGCCTAGATTCGAGTAAATACGGTAAATAAGAAAGGCGCATAGTGATCAGCATTCCATCCTTGTGCCTCTATCGCAATGTATCTAGATAACTTTGATAACTGATGGTCTTTAGTCGACATGCAGCTAATCAATTCGTTTCACGAATGCACCTACAGTCTCCTTTCATGCAAACATTTTCCTAATAACTCAAGTCGATAATTGGCATTCGTCCTATCCTTTTTCCTTGTTTTTGTTGTGCCCAGGGTGTCAAACCGCAAGAAATACGGGTTCAGTTCAGGTTCAACGTGCACCATTTGGCTTCGGTTCAGTTCCGGTTCGAAGAAATAAAACTTGGAACCGGGTCGCGAACCAGTTCGCAACACTGAACCGGTTCACTAACAGGTTCCGCACAGTAAATTTCATTATTGATTTTACAGTGCTGTTTATGGTAGCATGAAACACTATGAGCAGCACTGCTAGATTGAAGACATTCGGAAGTTCACCAGAACTTAATTTACAACCTATAAAAAGAAAACATGTGGCATTACAATTCTTTATCACCGGAAATTCCGGTCAATCATAATGCCAGAAACCTTAGGCAGCCAGACAATGGCAGGGGTAGTGATGTAAAGGTTTTAGGCTTCGGTCCTATAGAACTTGCATTTCGTAATTTTCTATTTAGCTTCATTTTCACTCCCGATTCTGTGTTGCGCCGCTCATCGCATCAACGGCGAAGACTATCCGATAGCTTTTCGCTCAAGAACCTTGACGCCGGCGGAGCGAAATTACTCGCAACTGGAAAAGGAAGCGCTCGCCCTAGTTTTCGGTATGACATAGAATTCCGGAAAGGGCCATTGAACGCGAATGCCGACGCTTTGAGCCGTTTGCCGCTGCCGGAGCAGGGGCACTCTGGGGAAGATGATCCCGGCGAATACGTACTACATGCGCACTTCGGGGTGCGATAAACGGGCTTGCTTTGCCGCGATACGGCACATGGCACATATGCAAGTTCCGTCAGAAGGTGGAAGGACCTGCATGCAGCATATCTGAAACAGCGACTGAAATTTTCACATAACCCTCCTGCGCAACCCGAAACTTTCTTTCTTTCTGGTAGTGGGTCGAGGGCAAGCGCGGGTCCATTTTTCCCATCTGCACACGATGGAATGATCATTGCAGGGACGTTCTAACAGCTCTGCTGTAAAAGACAGCCACGTTATAGGCACTGCATTACATGGCAAGCCCTTGCAGACCTTAGATACGTCCATCCTTGAGCTCTCTGTTGCATGTCCTTCTTTCTATCGTTAGTTATACAGAAATCTAGTAAAACAGCGGAGATTTATGTGGATGTTCCAAGGGCTAAATTTTTGAGCCGCGTCATATAACAAAGTTACAGCAAAAATGGTCGTTCAATAACTGAGTATGATGAAATGAAATATTCCGTAGGATCTGCTGGCAACAAAACAGGCTCACACTTCCGTACATGTGCAACATGTGTGACACGACGGTGTTGAATTTGGTCGATAATCACGTTGAACTTCATGATAAAATGAACAGCTTTATCACAAATGCACCTACTGTGTAGTACAGAGCTCGTTGACAACACCGCAATTCTGAATGAACCCAACCATGCTGAGAGAAGCGACAAAAGAATTAGCTTTTGTCTAAACTGAAACAGAAATTGACAGGTTGCATAAAGGGGAGACAGACTTGCTCACAAGTTTCTTAACCCTTTAATGGCCTCCCCCGAGATAACTCGCGAAACGACCCATGCACACCCCCTGCTACTCCCAAGTATTCCCCGTTTTACTTTTTAAACTCCTTGCCACTCCAGAGACAACTTGCGCAAAAAAAAAAGAAAGTTGCGTTCATGTCCCGCCATCTATGAAGAGGTCACCTAAACACATAGAACTTGTAAATTAAATTTTAGACAAAAGTGAAACAGAATTCTACATGAGTCTGCCACGTCTGTGCTCACACAGGTGCGACCAAAGCTGCGAAGGGAGTCCCGCTATATGTGTTCAAGCTGCCAGGTGCCGCTTTGTGTGGTGCCTTGTTTTGAAGAGTTCCACACTAGAAAGGTTTTCTAAATGGCTGGACATCCTACTTAGCAGCTCATTCTTTTGTTAATTATTGTGCTAATTATTTGTAATTAGTAAGCCTTTTTTATTTGAACAGGATAATGCTGAATAAATGTCTTTACATGTCCTGTGGAGTGTCATGGTGCAGTACTAGCATGAAATTACCTGGCAGGGGGTGAGGAGCAGCCAGAAAAAAACCCACCAGTGAAAGCGTTAAAGGTGTCATGAGTAAAAGGGGCCCAAAAACACAGACCACTAGGCGAAACGGAGAGATCGGCGAAATGGCGCGGGAGAGCATGCGCCGTAGACACGTCGATGTTTGTAATTGGTTGACAGTGGGCTCGCGGCACGCCACCCGAGCAACGATTGCTGATGGAGAAGGTTGAGCTGGCATTCTCAGCGTGGCACCGGTCGACGAAGGGTGTCTTGCCAGCTATGGACTGGTGACAAGGAGACGAGGGTGCTGGGCTCCGGGGGGCCGTCAATCTGGCTTACGGTTGAGCACGAACTTCGGAGTGGCAGCGGCTGAACTGTAGCAGTTCCCGGTGTACCCGCAGCGCTCCACCTTTGCCGGCAGAACGAGACGACCAGCAGAAGAATCGCTGCAGAGGGCAGGTCTTTGTTGAAGACTGAGCATCACTTATATGGTGAGGCCGACTCTAGGACTAACAGGGAGCCGGTGACTGGCCACGTCACATGAGAAGCAAGGCGGCGGACATGGACGGACTTTGCGTGAGCGGCGGCCACTACTAGCAGCATCTGTCGACGACGGCTACGAGGACACGACACACCGAGAGAGCACCGACTCTGAACCGCACCGCGCCGAAGGCAATGTAAGAGCGTCCAACTACAGTTTGAGCGGCGGGCAGCTACCGCAGACATAAACGCGAGGCCCAGGGTTGAGTGATTCCCGTTGGAACTGCGCCCGACGAGGAGGATATGTAGATTTGCTAGTTAGTTTGTTCACCTAGTTTTTTAGTTTTCTCTGTGTTTGCGAATTGGTGTTTTTCAATCTTTTTCATCTCTTTGCGCTCATTTGTATAAAGTAACGTCTTTGGTTTTTGTTACGCCTTACGCCTTTTCACTCTCTCTCAATCCATCGGAGCAAGTGCTCCCGAGATCCCCTCCACACTCCTGACAAAAGGCTGCGCTCAAATATCACAGTTGCACAGCAAGGCTAACACAGATCTCAGGCTCATGGTTGGCCTTGTTTGCTAGCATATAAACATAAAGTGCTTGCAGTTGCAAAGATTGCAGTTATCACTAAAGTGCGTTTTCTTATTTTCGTTAGAAAATGGTTTTGGAAGTTCTGCAGAAGTATCAATTTTTAGTGAAAGCAACGTATGCTCTTGTGCTCCACTCCAGTGCGCCGAATTGCGTTAGCTTCACAGGCGATTACGAAGAGAGAAGGCCAATAATAGTTGTGATTCACTTCAGAGAATGCTGTTCTCTGTAGCCCTTGGCAGCACAGAACGAGATTCATGAAAGGGAATGAAAGAGTGAAAAGGAGAGGCACACTGTAGTGGGTGGCTCCGACAATTTCGGTCACCTGATATTGTCGAGCGTGTAATGCACAGTATGCGTGACCTTTAGCGTCTCACCTCCACCGAAGTGCTACCTCGCGGCCGGGCTTGCATCCACGGCTTCTGGGTCTGCATTCGAGCACCACTAGATCATTGCAGCGGGAAAAGAAGGACGGCATGTTCGCCAGAAGGGAATGAGCCAAATATATAAACCGATAGTGGCTGACAGAAAGGGCAGAATCAATCGCAGTGATGCGCCGCTCCTGGCAGATCGCAGCACCACAGCTACTTGAACCGCTTCATTGCGAACCGATATTTTTTTGCGGTTCAGGTTCGGTTTGTGTTCAGCTCTGCCCAAAATTCCGGTTCAGGTACGGTTTTTCGGTTCGGCTTCGGTTCGACACCCTGGTTGTGCCTCCAATCTTTTGAGACAATATGCACCAATTAAACTAAGTGCTTTAGTTAATTTTTGCTTTGGAAACACTTGAACCTCATTATAACATAATGGGATATAACAAAATAATAAGTATAACGATGTAAATAAAGTTTCCCTTGAAATTCCTATAGACATACATGCATTTGAAACCTCATTTCAACGAAGTGAAATCGACCTTTCAATGGATATAACGAAGTAAAATCATCTCTAAAACTGAAAATTGACGCGTGTTCATGCCAACAAAATTGCTTCTGTGGTGTTTGGCGCGGTAACTCAAAAATCCCGCGGCTCTATGAAACTGCCGGACACTGTCGCGTGTAGCTGCATGCGAGCGGGCACACTAACATGCAGTCCTCACTTGCCATCCTTGCTTTTTCTCGCAGCATGCAGCACCTATGCATACATTTTATGCGTTTGTCATGATATCATCCATTGATAATTCTACTAGCTTGAACGATGAAATAGCTTATCAATTATGTGGTTTTTCGATGGGGCTTACCTGAGACATCGATATCAGAAAACCACACGTGTTCAGGCACTACAGCCACATCAGACGGAAATCTAGCCGTATGATGAGGCCGTGGTGCCCTTAGCGTTTGTGTGTACATTTCATTGCAATTTTGATTGTTTTTGATCATACAAATTCAGGATGATACGAATATTTTGTGTGGCCCCGAGGAATTCGTGTCATACAGGTTTTACTCTATGTGGGGGTCACCTAAATGTGCTACAAAATCATGAACAGAGTACTCCAGATTCCCCAGTTAATGCTCCCTACCATGAATTTCATTTAGAATGTGCATCAGGCACAAACGCCAAGAGCAGTTTATCTCCACTGGAACCTGCTCATTCCAGCCATGCGTGAAATGTCAGTAGAGTGCCACAGTTGCAGCCCAGAAGTTTCAGCAGTGCGCAAAACAACTTGCCTCATTCACTGGGGAATCATGCAGTGCAGCCGCATACTGCTCGAGGGCCTTGCGCAGGGAGGCCACACGCGGAGCTCGCACGGGCAGTTGAAGTGCCTGCGCACAGGTCATCGATGCCAGCTCACCCACTGTGGTCACGCCCTGTAGCCGCAGCTTGCGCCCAAGACTTCGCTGCCTGCAACCATGAGCAAAAGCTTGGAACATGGGCAGTCCAACAACAGACAATGTATCGACAGGGTACAGTAAACACATCAAAACCTTCTTCATATACGATACTTCGTCGTTCCATTTCGTGGCACCAGCACTTGCAACTGTCAGTGGAAACGTGACCTTTGGTTTTATAGGGGCTGTGCGAAGAGCGAAATTTAGGGTGTGACGCGCATTCAAGTGATGAAGTTTGAAAGTGAATGAAGTCAAATATTTTCCCATACTTCCCATTTTCGCCAATATTTTTGCCATAGTTCCAACCACTGACAAACTAGGTTACAAAAGAAAAAGCATCAAGCAATGTTACCATGAAAGATAATCTATTGTAGAACCAGTGCACACTAATGTAGCTGCTTCGAGAACAGTTGAACCTGGAAGAACTGTCCGAGAGAGAACCGAGCAATGAATTAAGACTTACAGATGCACCTGTGCCTTCACTGGCAGGAAGCTTATCATATTTACTGGTAAGATTCAAACTTTTGAACAGTTTTTGAATAGTGTTTGCTACCATATTTTGTATAATTTGCACACCCTCAAATTTTAGCATGGCCTATGAAAAAAAAAAAAAAAATTCCGGCCAGTTCCGTGCAATGAAAGCTGTCGGAACAGTGAAGCTATTCTTTTGTCACGAATCGTTATGTAGCTGAAGCTGCTCTTTTGTCATGAATCGTTATGTAATTGGCAAGGTTATTTATGTCAAGGTCTATCACTTATGCTAGGCCTACATTTGTACTCTGCCATTATGTCCTGTATCAAAAACTGGTGTCTTGATACTCTACATTTCATCATTGCCTACTGACCATGTATTCGTGCACTTCTTTCTTTGTGTATTGCTCTATAGAAATGCAGCCGTGGCTGTGGGAAACATGCCGACAGCGTCGAGCTAAGTTAGACTTTATCGCGCATGGGCATAATTACTCTCATGTAGCAGTGGCTCGATGGCAACAGATGAAAGAAGTGCACACACAGATGCCGTCACACATTGGGTGCTGCACAGGCAAAAGTGGGTCAAGGGCAAGAAAAAAAGAGCCAGGCCTGCACGAAACCGCAGGACAGTGACAGCGTAAGTTCGAGGAGCGACCTTCTTAGAGGCCATTTTGAACGCTTGGGGAAACTAGTGCAAGTAGAGGTGGTGGGTATCCCCTGCTCCATAACTCTTATCATTTCGCCAAGTAGGGAAGTGACCCACTACACCATAATTACTGCGGCATTGTAACGTGCAAATCTGTATAACTCCACATCTCAGAGAGTCTCTTGGCGTCGTTTTCCCGAGAACGAACCGAACTCTCGGCCCGGCATCGACGGCGAGCTGTGGTTTGCTTCTCTCTGCACAGCTGCCAGTTGTGCCTGATGCTGCCATGCTGCAGCTGCGCGCATGGCTCTGTGGTTCGCTTCTTCAGCAGCGGTCTGCACCTTGCGAGGAGGTGCCATCAGGTATATCGAAGAGACAAGTCAGGTTGCTGTCGGGGCTACGCATGTCATCTGCCGCGCGACGCATAGCACGATACGACAAAACTGCTTCACGAGGCACCGCTTCGTAATAATGATGACGAAAAAGTTGTTCATAATGATGATGTTGATGATACCTCCGTAATGGGTGCAGAGCTACGAAGCATGCACCCCTGTGTTCTTTCAAATGATTCTTCGAACTCGTTAAGCAATCCACTTTCCGTGATGTGTAGTGGCATATTATTGTTCTGCCACGTAACATTACATTTGTTAATGCAATTGCTCGGCAGACGTTATACCTGTTTAGGTCTCTTAGTGATGATTTTTCCATCACAGGCGTAGCTCAGTGGTAGAATGCTCGACTGCCACGCAGAGGGTGTGGGTTCGAATCCACACAGAGGACGCATTTGAATCCTCCTTGGTCCTGGTTATTTTTTTCTAAAATTTGCGTGATAGTGGTTACGGACACTGGCGGCAGACAACTAAAGCACCAGAAACGGCCCTTGTGTGACCTCATAACAGCTTACGCTGTAAAACGGGTCGACTTGGGGCAGCCTCGCTGTTAAAAAGGTTGCTCGCACATCCTGTTCTCTCCGCCTGTTATGCCGTGAGATAGCATGCACACAATGCACTCGCAGTAGGAACTGCATGGTTGAGGGTGTACACAGCAGCTCTGTTGTGCTTGTCTTGACTCTCGGCCTGTGCCACCGTGGTGTGACAAAACCCACTTTGTTTCATTTGGGTGCTCTAGGCTTTGCCATCAGCTGGTCACATTTTGTTTGTAACAAAGGGCTACAATACCTATATGAAAAAATTCAAACTCACTGTCATAGAGTTCACAGACAAAAAATGAGAACCGCGCCACCACAACTACAATGTGAATGGAGTCACATTATATTGTGCTGGCTGCTGACAGTGCCCGTGATGAAAATTCTGAACTAGACTTCTTGGCTAGCTCTTTTGACATTCCTTCTATTGCATGGTTTGGGTCAGGCTTATTTACGCATTATTTTAAACACACTTGTGAAATCTCCACGTAATTTGTGCACCCCCTCCTCGAAGCCCTAGAATTGAGGAAAAAAATGCACAGATTACACGAGTAAATAGGGTACATGATTCAGTTTGCACCCAACCTTTTTTATTCAAAATTATGGGACAACATGCACAGTGGAATGTCCTGTGAGCACGAGTGGCCCCTTCCTGCTTTTATAGTACGCTCCACCCCATAGCAACAGCATCACACAGATTCAAAAATACCTGTTCCAAGGTGTGATTGACATTAAAAAATAAAGACTTGTACATGTAACACTTCATTTTTATCAAGACAATTTTTTCTGGCTTGCAGAGACTAAAAACAGCAGCTGTATTGGAGGCACGCACTGTGGTAGTATGAAAAAAGAAAGAACACTTGTCTATTTATGTTGTTCAATAAAACTACATCTAATAATATACAGACTTAAGCAGCATACTTGCTAACTTTCCCAATTTTCTCAGGGGACTTTTGATTTCAAACCAGTCATCCCAACTGAACAGTATTCACACAAGCAGCCCTAACAACACCCCAAAAAGGAAATGACCATGCACAGAGGTTCCAACAATTTCTGGCCTTGAGGAATCTCAACAGCTTTCTGCAGGACCCTTCCCTTTACACACTGATGCAAAAGGAGAGGAGTCCAACTTGTTTGTGTGTGACCTGTGTAATCTATGCTTTGGTGTGTTATTTTAGTGATACAAACCTCGCAATAACATACTACACTGCAGTGCACACAAAATTAGGTTTGTGGCTGTGCATCACTGTGTGTGAAGTGTGCTAAGTGTGATGTGTGGGAACAGGTGACTAACTTGTGCAAACCAGTATATTTTGTCTCGCATGCATGCGTAATTACATGCACGCTATAATTACAAGTACTGGTATGATGTTACTGCGGCTGAGATGCAAGAAATAAAGGCATGCTGGAGTGTCCTTTTTTCTTTTTGTCACCTCCTCCCCGCCTCGTCACTTTTCATATATTCTTTTTTTTTCTTCGAGGTACCCAGGTTGGGAGGCACGCAACTGTGCAGATTTTGTGAACTGTACAGCAGCAATAAATGTGGGCATCCATGCACCATCATGTCCAATGCACTGCCCAGGAGAATAGAATACATTTATTCATTAGAAGAGAACAAGAATGTGGAAACAGACAGTAGCATGAGAGCAAGGCAAAGTATTCCATCATGGAAAGTGAAAAGCAAAGTTCTGCCTCCTAGCTACTGCAGCATGGGAGCCCTATGTCTCATTCAACTGAAAAGTGCCATCCGACCCTCCTTTCTCTGTTTTCGCGAATACTAAAACGACCATGCGCACGTGGCGCGAATTTTTTTGCCGTTAACCACAGAGTTAATATGTTGGCTCTAAAGAACAAGCTTCTCATAGGGCCTGTCCATAGGAGGGGGTCCCCTGCAAGCGCCTACATCTTGCAAAGCTCAAGTTGCCGGCTAGTGAGTCGCTGGTACCCTTAGCGATAGAAAAGCGGTATTAATCTGGCAACCTAATGTGTAAGTACATGGCCTCTGAAATTGCACATAGAAGGGCACTAACCTCGAATACGGTGCAGAGAAAATAAACACTGCAATGAGCACCAATAAATGACAGCAGTAGCATGCAACTTTGGCAAATTCCAGTTTTTAACCAGAGCCTTCTAAGGAAACATTTTGTTATCCTCGACGAGAGAATCTTAAAAAGCAGATTGGTTGCCGTCCATGGAGCTGGGAAACTAACTCTCAGCAAACCGTCGAGGGACTACATGCCAAACTACGAGAACCAGCACACCCGGCGTAGTCACTGCACCCCTGTTGATTACCGCCATGCCCGAGAAGTCCGTGCACAATCCTCTATGAACGTACTACGTGTTAAACATGATTCATCCTTTGGGATGCAGGTAGCTCTTTCGAAGCACTACCTACCGGTCCGAGTTCCTTTGAAGTAGAATGGATAAGAGGGCTACTTGGTAATGCATCCTTTGGAAAACAAAAGTGCAAATTAGGACGTCGCACATAGAAAGAACCAGACACACAAGCGCTCACTCGCAACTGTTTAATCACACACGTCACTCTGAGATGAAGAAGCCGAACACTTATGGCATGTGGTTATTTATGAAATTGAACTCTTTACAATTTCTTTCTTCTGTAGTTTGGTTAGGGTGACAGAATAAAATGGTTGTCTATTGCAATAGAGGACTACAAAGGCACGAACAACAATGCATGGCAAAATGAGATGTAGGTGCCCCCATCAGTGAATTCTCGCGGAGCGAGCAAGGCGAACATTAATACATTGGCCAGTTAGGCCTATGTACATAAGACCACATGAAAATGGAATCGTGTAGAAGACACCTACATCACAGCCTACAAACGAGGTACCTTAGTTCTCGTCACACTGGGTTTTATTTGGCACTTTGCCCTCCTCTGCAAAACTGAACAAATGCGGCTCAGCTTGTACCGTGCTGAAAAAAAAAAACGTCTTCACCCCATATCGTATCAAAACATTCATCAGGCCATGTGACATTTTATGAATGTAGGGAATAACTGCCACATTTTTGCGTTGCTCTCCTAAAGAACTGCGCACATGCTCTCCTTCCTTTGCCAAATGCACTAGCTTATCTCACACAGCACCTCATCGCTGCTGTGTGACAGTTTTTCACAATTGCCTGCAGAAAGAAAAAAGGCTGTTACTGTGCATTCATTTGAAGTAGCACCTTGTGTACCCTACAAGAGTTTGAAATAATTTAGCGAGCAAATACACTCGTTCTTCAACTAAAGAAATTACGGTGCTGGTAGACATGGTTTTGCTAAGCTTTACTCGGGGCCTTGCTAGGTTTCGCAACCTTCTTGGCAACATATTTGGTCTTAGCTTAGTTGGGCTTACCTCAATTAGTCAACTTAATTGGGCTTGTCATAATTAGGATTTCCAGCTTCATATATGGCTTAATTACTCTTGGTTTAATTTGAATTTGAGTTGGTTAGTATTAGCTTAATTAGCCTCAACTATGCTTAGCTTGTTTGGTTATACTTAGCTGGGCATGGTTGCTGTGGCAACGCACGGCTCGGCGAGTTTTCTGTGGACATAGATCTGTGCAAGCACTATTTCCATCATGCTAACGATGCCACAATAATGCTCAACTTATATTAAACGTCAGGCTTTCGTGTCACGCATAATCCTCGTGCATTAACTACTTATTCCTTCTTGGCGAACAGTCTAGTGCCCAAGTGGCGGAGTTCACTTGTGAGGCGGATAGTTTCTTCGTAGTGGTACCAATGCTGCCCAATACGAGGATGTCTTAAAGGGGTCCTGAGCCACCCCTCGTGCTTGGTTTTGAAAATGGCTGGTGTGTATTGAAGGCTACTCAGAAATACACATTCGAAAGAATTTTTCGAAAAGGTGCGACAGGAGGAATGATATTGCGACCGGAAAATCTCCTTTTTCACACTGTGTCTCCACTCGGTGGAGGTGACAGATTATGGCTGTGGTGGGAGGTGCCAGAGAAGGTGTCCTGCTCACCGCGTTACATCACCCGGATTCAATGTTGTGTTGTTCTCCCTCCGCCCCACTTGGACGGGGCTGCCTGGTGGTGTTGGCAACTCACATTTCCGGTCGCCTGCTCGGTGTGCGCCCCGACTGCGCACAATCTTTCTACATCCTACTGCAATGTTTCTAAGCACCGGCCCGCTGTTTATTTCCCTTTATCACACGGGCATGAGCACAGAAACATGTGCGCTTGCATCCTCAGTGCGCTACTTACTTTCGATCTTGCTCGTATGTCAGTACCGGACAAAACAGTGAGCAATGAATCCTGCGCTGTGAGCTCGCATCGAATGTGTGATTGAAGCGATTTGCTTCGACCCTTACGGTGACGCACTAAGAAAGCGCAAAACTCGGGCACCGGACGAGCCAGACCCACCGGGACCTTCGCAATGTGGCAGCGATGACATGAATAGCTACGTGAAAGCTTACAGCACTGCACATTTCCTTTACCGTGCATCAATTTGTTAACAGCTCCCATGTATGACAAATTTCCCCCGTGAATTGCAGCATTTGTAATAATTGCTACGAACACTCAGTTACAATCATGTCCGCTTCTCTATACCACACTCAGAAAGCCAGCACCTATCGCAATAGAGCCCAATCTTGATTGAAATCTGCGTTGTCTGACGATCCAGATTGGTTTGATTTCTTCCGCACCATGACCATCCCAAAGGAGCCTTTCAATTTGTCAGCAGTGTACAACAGGCACCTCTGGTTTTTTTGTTGGAAATAGAGCAAGCACAGCATGTTATCTCGACATTTTAGGTAGTTTTTTATACACTGCCGCCCCTGTGCAGCAGAATGAGCCATACTGAGATGCTCTGTGAAAATTTTTAATAAGCTAAAAAGTGTGCACAAAAGACCTAATATCTTCTTATCACAGCTGTTCTAACTCAAGAACCATTACAGCTACAATAAAAATAATTGCAGTATTGAAATCAGCATCACAAAGTCTACTTGCGCCAAAAATTTCAGTTCTAAGCCAAGGATTAAAGAAACTCATTTTCAAGTAGCATCTCCCCTTAAGAATACATATTTGGTACATCCTGCCAATTCATGCTTGTTATGCTTGCACACACCAGCATTGACCTTTTCACAGAGCTGCAGGATTTTCGAAGGTTTACTCGGCTCTTATTGCTCATTAGCAAATCAAACATTGGCACGTTTATGCGAATAGTATTGTGTCTTATCTAATTGAAACTGAAGCAGAATTCGGCTTTCTGCCTTACTGAACGAATGGTAAGCTCTGAAAACGAACACCCAGAAGAGTCACTTCTATTGAGCTACCGTTACGTACGGTGTTGTGTTGTAAGCACAAATACATACATGCTACAGATATGAATGCTGACTACACTATCCATGCAACAAAATTTGTATCCCCGACTGCGTAAAATATTATATACGGTATTTTCTCCTGCGCTTAACTGGCGAGTGTTCCACTGCACTGCTACAAAAGTTAGCAAGCAAATAAAGAACGTTAAATGCGCACTTTTCACTGGCCTGTCCGCCAGGAAGAAACAACGTAGGCAGGGCATGTGGCTCCAGATGAAAACGTGTCCAACTGATTCCTTCACCCTGAACCAGTTCGGGATCGTGACGGAAGGCATCACGGTGAAGTGTCTGCCATAAATGTAGGTTGTTTCGCTTCTCTGTGGGTGGAAGGCCAATACGCTGCAGCCATGCACACCGTAAGGCGCCATCGCAAGGCAGCGTATATCGGGACTTCATGCCTTTCCTGTCGCTGACTTTGCACCCGACAACAGTGCAGGGCACCGTTTGTTCTTTGCTCGTTACTCCCCGAGTTAGGTGTGTGCGCAGTGCGCGCTCGCTTGATGACGCCGACTACGGTGCAGAGTTTCACATTCGCCAGATTTAGCCCATCCGCAAAAACTGACAGCCAGCTCCGGCACAGCTGTTTAAGAGCCTGCCCAAACTGACGAGTGGATCGCCCAGAAGCAGCCGAAATAACCATTGCAGTGGCTGCGCGCCAACTGCCTAGAGGATGTGTCCCATCGGTGAAAGTCCACAGGAAATGTGAATCTTATCACGTAAGCTGAATCTCCCAGTGACAACCCAAGGTTAATTAGTGAGAAAAGATAAGTCGTTTCCTTAAACCTTGAATGTCACTTCCGCTGCATCTGATCGTGGGAAATGGGTTGTGCGTGCTACTTTCGAGTGAAACTTGGTGATAGTGCCGCGGCGTTACAAAGGAACCACAGCTTGATTGATTTGTAGGTTTTAACGTCCCAAAACCAGCTGTGATTATGAGAGACACCGTAGTGGAGGTCTCTGGAAATTTCGACCACCTTGGGTTCTTTAGTGTGCACTGACATCGCACAGCACACGGGTCTCAACATTTCGCCTCCAATGAAATGCAGCCGCCGTGGCCGGGATTCGATCCCGTGACCTTCGGATCAGCCGCCGAGTGGCATTACCACTATTCCACCGTGGCGGGTCAACCGCAGCTTTACAGGGACCTGCAACTTCAAAAACCTAGGTGCATGAGCGCGTGCTTGTGGTACATACGCGAACATTGTTTTTCTTTATTATTGAGGAAACTTACGGTTTTTAAACAAACGAAGCACCAACTCCACGGTGCCGAAAAGACGGATTTGTGCAGGCGCGCCGAGTAGTACGGATGACAGTTTTCTTGCACTGGAAATGCGTCATCCACATCAAAACTTTAAACAAAGTTGACAGATTTGTTGTTTACTTCGTCTTGTTTATTTACTTGCAAAAGATATTATACACAGTGACAGCATAACCAAGTTCATTTGATTCAAACATGATTCAAACATTGCTCTTAATTTATGCCGGATAGCAGCAATCTGCTTCATTTTGTCATAAAGCATATTAAAAAAGAGTGAGAACCGGCCTTTTTTTGAAGTGAGAGCGCCTGAGTAAGGGACAACTTTGTGCTTGCCCTGTTAACTCTACGTTTTGTGCACGGCTGTAGAATTTGGGTGAGCTGTTTATTGCAGCCTACACTGTCAATAGAATGTGTTTTTTTGCGAAGTCCGAGGGGTGCTTCAGGACCCCTTTAGGCACAATGAAGGCTCATGACGGAACCACTAAGTGATAGTCAATGAAGTTACCGCAGTGAAGTATGTCTTGACATAAGTGCATGTGAGAGATTATTATTTTTGCCTACCACTGACAGATATTTGTGTCAGCTCATTTGTATTCCTACAAAACAACCATGTATTGTGAGACGATATCACTACCGCACAGCATTTACACGTTGACGATTCCCGTGCAATTTGTTTAGAAGAATGGCAACTAAACTTTGTTGTATGCTTGAAAGACACGGCAGCAGCTAAACTGAAAGAACTGTGCAGGACTGGGCGGGTGACAATCACATGGCACACTCTCGACACATGCACTCAGTGATCTTAACAGATAGGGGAAGGTGCAGCGCAAGGCCAGATACTTTTGTATACTTGGATAAGAATACATGAAAGCATTTAACACTGCTGCAGCTGAAGGAAAGAGCATCTTAGGGGCTATGCATGACGTACACGCTTATGCAAATGCGCTGTGGCTAGCAGACGACGCGAGGAGCCATCCACACTTGGGAGCTTTGTCCGTCTGCTAGGTGCCGCCTCAGCTCAGTCTTGGGGCCAATCCATGTGTCGGTTTGCACTATGACTTTTCCTTCAGATGAAAAGGGGAGACTACCCTATGCCTGGTAAGGAAATTACTGTCCTATGCTGCCTGAGAAACTCTGAAATTACCCTACAGTGTTGCCAGCCAAAGGGTAATTACCCTGCAGTTGGCAACGCTGGATACAGAGCATGCTGGCATCACACCACCTCAGAAAGCAGCATGCAGGTGTCGGACAGCATCTGAAAATTGGCTGGACATGGCAGCTGCGCAGTTTCGGTACAGGTCACAATTCCGCATTTAGTAAACCTCTGCCGGTCACACCAGTGGAAGTCACTCCTGTCAGCCTTACAGCTGCTAGGTGCAGCACTGCTTTATTACATACCTGCTGTCTCCATTGGGACCCCTGCGTAGACCAAGCCCACTTATGGTATTTCACCAATGAAATGCCAACATGGTTCCACCTGTATGCTCTTGCACCGTGCTTCCTTTGCCGTGCCGTACGTTGACTAAGGCAACCAGTCCCCATATCAAAATAGCCAGCTCAGACACACTGTGGTGGGACCAAATTATTCACTGCCCCAGTGGCGCCGCACTGCCTGTTATTTCTTTCTGGGAAAATACCAGACAGGCATCCAAGAAAGGCATACAATTCTTGATATCGCCGATTAAAAGATCGCGAAATACGATTTAGAGTAGGGAATGTCGCAAAAGCCAACGTTTCGACAAGTGGACTTGTCCGCCCTGACGAAGGCAAGTCCACTTGTCGAAACGTTGGCTCCTGCGACATTCCCTCTTGTAAATAGTATTTTGTGATCTTTTCATGGATTCAAGCATCCATCTTCCCCTGAGCTTCTCGTCTAGTTTTGCTATCATCGAGTTGTTTTAATACTTTGTTTATAGAGCTTTCTTATAGAGTGACAAAACCAATTTGTTTAAAAATGAGGGCTGTAATACAGCCAGGGGACGTACCACTGTAATTTCAAAATTCACTTGAGTGGCAGAAAAGAAAATTCGGGTGCTTCTCTAAATAACTGCATGTCACTCACCAGAAAGAGGTTGAGAGCAAAGGCAGGACGGATTCCACAGGGTCGGTGCTGTCTTTGAGGGGAGACCACAGCGGCTGCTGACTGTCTGTCAGCTCACCTTCGTCCATCTCAGTGTCCTGCAGTGCGGGCTCATCTCAATACGTTGCGCAAACAACTCTTCTCTTGAGCTTCATCCAAATGTAACATCTGCGTTGTCGCATTGATGTGCTTCAGCCTAGTTTGCGGTGCTCTCCAGTATGCACTGTCCCAGTATGTGACGCCCACATACTACAACTACAATCGCTTCTCTGAAAGCACAATGTGCCTCTGCCATTTGAGACCGAGGCCAGCCACGCAACTCGTAATGCTGCACTTTTACACAACTATGCTATGCACTATGTGTTTTCCGATTACTGAAGTTGTCCTAATATGGTGCTGCTAAGAAGTCAAGCTGAGAGAGTGTATAACACTGCGAGGAAAATGTACAGTGCTCACCCTTTTATGAACTTTATCATAGCTCACAAATGATATTTTTGTCTCCTGCCGTCATTTTTCGATGCCCACTTAGAGCACCCAACACGCCAATCCCATTGTTTCGCAAGTTCATTTGTGGCACATACTACAGTTGACAGCAATGATCTGCTATCACATATCGCTCCTATATTCAACACACATAACCTCCAGGAACTATTTCACACTGAACATACAGAATGGAACCAAAATAATTTTCGGCACTGCTCTTTGTTAACTCGCCGGTTTTCCTTAATATTCAAACATGTGCTCACTGTCTGTGAATATACGGTCAAAAATATATTTTTGGACATGCTTCATAATCTACGTGGCTCGACAGTGCTGCCACATGGACCGTAGAGCCAATGAATAATGATGCAAAATATTTTGGACCCTCCATCTCCTCTGCATCCAAATTTCTCTACTTACAGTTTTGATAATGGCTCTAAAATGTCATCGATTGCATTCACCGCCCCTTTAGTGTTAATCATCTCACAGCCTCGTACCAGCTGGATTTACCTTTGCTAATTGCTGATGAGACAGACTTCGGGACAAAACAGCCTCAACTGCTGGCGACTGGGAGCTGAAATGTGGACATCATTGACAACCTCGAGGCAGAGATGTGGCGATTTTTGCCACCATTACGTTTGAAGACATTGTCAACATCGGGGTGCAATGTTGCTGTGTGCCAAAATGGGTGATTGTTAATACTGATTGCACGAGTTCCCCAACTGTCAAAGAGTGACTCCAACTCGAGACGTGCCATGTGTTTTGGAGCCGCCATTAGCCGACCTGACTAGAGAATTTGCTGTTCCTGTATTGTCATAAACTGGCAGAAATACATGTGGACTTGGTCTCAGATAGGCGGAAATGCCTGTAGAAACGCATCGACCACTTCACCTTAAAAAACGAATACAATGGTCTCTTTTTATGCATTCATTTTTTCGGATGTTTGATAATTCAGGCATTTTTACGATGACCATGGAGTTCAAATGATCGGTGATTGACTGTGCTCACTACAACCACGGTCGTCCTTATCAGTATTATTGACAAGTAACATTGCACCTAGAGTCCGTGGAGTCCGAATTATTGGTCATCGACTGTGCTCATTGTAACCAGGATCCTCCTGGTTACAGTGAGCACAGTCGATGACCAATAATTCGGACTCCACGGACTCTAGGTGCAATGTTACTTGTCAATAATACTCCTGGTTACAGTGAGCAGTACTATCGACAGGTAACATCGCACCTAGAGTCGCCATTACCATCTTAACATCTACCATTTGCCGCATGCTATACAAATGTAGCGTGCGGTAAAATGCTGCCCCAAGTCTGATGTTCTATGTTAATATACACACTGAAATCATGTCAGCAAGCATTCTGTTGAGTCTGTTAATGAGCCCGTTCAGTGGTCGCATTAGTCCTTATGTAGTCATTATGGGTTAGCTTCATTAAAGGCTATCAAAGAGGCAGTGAACGCTGTTCGTTTGTCCTTTATGATCATCGGCACACATGATGTATTGTGATCTTGCAGATGGTTTTACGAGAGACGATGTCTCAGCATACCGGGTAATGTAGTCAGTTGCAACAATCCTCTGCTTTCCCAACAATGATGAAAAAGGGTCCCAGTAAACCCATGCCAATCTGCTCAAACAGCATGCTCGGCAATTCTATTAGTTTCAGCAGGCCTGTTGGTTTCAGAGCGAGTATTTTGTGTCTTTGGCATTCTCAACGTGATTTTATTTAGCGATGTACAGAGTCCATTAATTTTGGCCAGTAATACCTATGACATATCCTTGCCAAAGTCCCACTGGTGCCTAAATAGCCAGCCGATAGGTCGTCATGGCACGCTTTTAAGATTTATGCTTGTAGAGATGACAGAATTGAAAGCAAAAATGTCTCACCAATGCGCTCAAGTTTCGCTAGTAGAGAGGACATTGTTGTAGAAGACACAGGAAGAAAACCTGCAAACTGCGAACTTCGCATTATGAATGCAGGTGAAAACCTGCATTCATAATGCGAAGAAGATGCGTGGACAACACGAACGCCGACTATCAATTGAAGCAGAGCACTGATGCGAAAAACAAAGAAGACACACAACTTATCTTTGCCTGCTCAGGAAAGGCAGCGCTACCTGTCAAACGGGTACACGTGGCAGTCTACGTAAGAGACAACTGTTGAGACATTCTATCTCTTCTCTGTTGGGGCTAATTGACATCTGACTCATGTGCAAGCTTCCATTATTATTGAGACCTTGACCAATAAACGCGTTTCTTCATTCTTATGCCCATATAAAATCACGCATTAGTCTAATACCCCAGTTATACGGGCATACCAAAGCTCCTTTGAGGTAAAGGAGCATAGCGACTTCAAAGGAACATTAGTTCAAGGGAGCTGAGTCGGTGCTACATGGCTTCCGTTGAAGCTTTTAACAAAATCCACAACGTACGCTTGGCGCTCCTATCGCTCCAAAATGAGACAAATAATACGGCTCCGATGCCCCCATAAATTAGTTGTGCGTGCTTTTTTTGCTTTTTCTTATTATTTTTTGGGCACCGATAAAACAAAGTGGACACCTAAAAGTAATAGAAATAATTCGTCGCCAAACATGGACGTAGTAGTAGCAGTGCGCCGCTGTGTGCATCGTATTTTGCCGGCTATACATGGTTTGATTCTGTTTTTGTTGCTGTTCTTCATTGTTTTTCAATCGGAACATCTCCAAATATGTGCGACGAGGCACTCAGCATGTGAGGATCAAATTCATTGTAGCACCCAGCTTAGCGCCATGTGCCGAATCTTCTGAAGGAAAAAATGCTCTCTGGTGTCACCTTACGCCGACAACCACATTCAAGTACTTAGCTGACGTTTGCCCAACAGCTAGAAATGCACCGATACATGACACATGTTCTCGAATGTGCAGTTGAAAAATGTGCCGCCGGCGGTTGGTAGCAAAAAGATATGCCAAAGACACCTCGGCCTGCAGCAGACAAAATCTTGACACCCAGGCCCAGCTAGCCACACCACCCCAGCAGCAGACCACAACGTCACCGCTGCAGTGCACCTGCCCTCAAGCTGTGCAATTTTCGGGTGACATATGGCAAACTGTGTCTATCAGCAGAGCTTTTAGGGTTTAAAACTTCTAAGATACCGTGAAACGTGCTTTTTGTTGAATAAAAGCACGTTGGATTGGCTCCAAGGTAAAACATGTTTTTCTGCCGTCTGCCACCTGCGAACGAGAGTTAGTCCTTTAGAGCCTCAAGGGACAAACGCGGACTCCCTCAGCTCGAAGCTCCTTTCAACTAATGCTCCCTCCGCGTGCCCGTGTGACAGCGCGCCTGCTCCTTTCAAGTAAAGAAGCTTTAGTTCAAAGGACCTTGAAAGTGCCCGTGTGACAGGGGTATAACTTGGGCACGCAGTTACAGTCCCAGCAGTGCAACAATAGATTAGATGGCGTTTCGCCCGATAACGACCTTCTATGTTCAATTAATCTGTGATTAATACAACACGTATTTGCTTACACATTGTAAGGGTTCATTGTCGATTTTAAATTCCTGTTCCTTAGCTAGGCTATTGAGCATAACTTTGGTCTTTTGCCTATTCATTTTTAACCCAATTTTAATACTTTCCTTGTTTAGGTCATCAATCATGTTTTGTAGTTCGTCTCCAATGTGTAAGCGAATACGTATACCTGGGACAGTTAATAACAGGAACTCCTAATCATGAAAAAGAAATTCTCTGTAGAATAAGGATGGGCTGGAGCGCATTCGGAAGGAATTATGAAATCATGACAGGAAACTTACCGCTCTCACTAAAGCGAAAAGTATTCAATCACTGCATTCTCCCAGTACTAACGTACGGTGCAGAAACGAGGAGGATAACTAAAAAACTAGAGATGAAACTAAGGAGCGCGCAACATGCAATGGAAAGAAAAATGATAGGGGTAACGCTAAGAGATAAAAAACGAGCGGAATGGATCAGAGAACAGACAGGAGTAGCCGATATTATTATATCAATTAAAAGAAAGAAGTGGACCTGGGCAGGACATGTCATGAGGAGGAAAGATAACAGATGGACTGTAAGAGCGACGGAATGGATACCAAGAGAGGGAAAACGCAACAGAGGCAGGCAAAAGGTTAGATGGAGCGATGAAATTAAAAGGTTTGCGGGCATAAAGTGGAACCAACTCGCTCAGGATAGGGCGGAGTAGAAATCGTTGGGAGAGGCCTTCGTCCTGCAGTGGACCTAAACAGGCTGATGATGGTGATGATGAATACAACACCTTGTCTGCCCTACGTAGAAACGTCTGCAATTACATGGAATCTAATAAACTACACCCATGCGACAGTCGGTAAAATTATTGTTGGCTGTGTGCTTAAGCTGACAAATATCTGTTTGCTTTTTTCCTTGCAGCAGCTCATTTTTCTAAGCATCGCAAACAGCGTAGGGCAAACAGCACGTTGTATTAATCAGAGATTAATTGAACTTAGAAGGTTGTTGTCAGGTGGAACATTGTCTGATTTATCGTTGCACTGCCGGGATTAACCACGTGCCAAAGTTAGACGAATGCGCAATTCTGTACAGGCATAACAATTACGAAACTCATTTAATGGTCAAGGCCTGGCATCAATAATAGTGGAAGCGTGTGCGTAAGTCAGCTGTCGATTAGCCTAAACAGAGAAGAGATAGAATGTTTTAACAGTTATATCTCGCATAGACCAACACATGTACCCATTTGACAGGTGGCGCCACCTTTCCTGAGCATGCGCAGATAAGTTGTGTGTCTCCTTTCTCTTTCGCCTCAGTGCTCTGCTTCAGTTGACAGTCAGCGTTCGTGTTTTGCATGAGGCCTCCTCTTTGCATTATGAAGCACTTCAGTCAACTTTCTGTCCTTTTGAGACCAACATTATTTGCTTCAGTATGGATGCCCGTTTTAGCATCTTAATCAAAATGAGCAAGTACAGGGGGCGATTGCAAGTGGTGTCATAACTCGGCGAAGGTATCTTCTTGCTGCCACAAGAATGGTACATCTTTCTTAGCAAGTCAGGTCAATGCATGGCTCAGCAATTTTGGATAAGTTTTCAGCAAAGCATTTGCAGTACACACAGTCCCAGGAAAAGTCTCATGGCCTTCTTGGCTTCGGAAGGTTCTCGGGCGCGGATATCTTTTTTTGGATAAGCGAGGACACCTCCAGCATTAACAATGTGCACAAGGAACGGAAGTTTGTGAAATCTGAAGTGGCATTTTTCTGGCCAGATAGTTAATGCTGCAGCTTGAATGGCATCGAGTGTTTGCAGTTGCTGCACATGCTCCTCGAAAGTCATGGAGAAGACCCCCACATCATTGAGATAGATGGGGCATGACTGCCATTTCCGTCCAGAGAGGACAGTGCCCATCATCCACTGAAAAGTAGCGGGTGTAGAGTACAAACCAAAAGGAAGTACTTTAAGAAGGGAGTACATATTTTAAATTCATGAAAACCATCCGGAGCCACAAACGCAGTCTTTATGCGATCCTATTCATCTACTTGTATCTGCGAATATCCCCTCTTCAGATCCAGAGATAAAAGGAATTGAGCATTGCATAATTTACTGCAAAAGGATTGAAAATTGGGCGAGTTGGTATGAATTTATCATATATGCTTACTTCAGCGCACACCAAAAACACAGACACAGGGAAGTGCTTGTGCATATTCTTCCCTGTGTCTGTGTTTCCGGTGTGTGCTGAAGTAAGCATTTATGTTGATTGCATAATTTATCCAAGGGGTCATCAATCCGGGGCAGGGACAGACATCCTGCTTCGTGACTTGGTCCAGCTTTGCACAATCGATGCAAAACCATAGGGTGTTATCCTTCTCGACAAGTACTACTGGTGATGCCTATGAGCTATGGATGGCTGTATTACATTGTCACTGAGCATCTCTTGTATTTGTTTTCTTATTGCTTCCCTTTCTTTTGGCGCCACGACGTATGGATTCTGATGCACAGGTCTAACAGCTTCCTTGACCGCGCTGGGGTGTTTTGTGACAAGAGTACGTAGGACTTTCGAGGAGGTCGAAAAGCAATTCCCGAATTGCTTTATCAAGCCAACAATCTGGTCTTCATGTGGGCTTGAGAGCTCTCACATAATCCTGACTGGTTGAAGGAAGTTGTTTTCTGTCGCAGAAGCTGGCAGCCCCGTATCAAGGGTGCAAAGATTCATGTCCTGCATATAGTCATGAAGGAATGCATAAGCTTTGCCACATGCTTATATTCGTTGCCAAAGTTCGTTAGCAGGATATCTGTGCATCCATCACGCAGATTCACAAGGCCTCTAGCCACACATATAGCTCTCTCGAGTAGCACGTTGATATTACCACCAGCAAGTCCCTCACAGTGTCGAAAAATGTCATGTCTCACTGAAACCATCATGCTGCAATGTGGTAGCACCAACACGTCTTCATCCCCAATACGATCAGGTGAAATGACCGGTTGTTCCGTACGACTCATCGCGATTCTTGCAAGTCAATGATTGCACTATTTGCTCGCAAGAAGTCCAAATCACAGGAGCATTCGGAAAAACAAGTAAGCTGCTCACCATACATTATCCCACCGACGCACATATCTCACCACATGACTAATCCTTACTCAGTTGCACACGCACGTGCTCGCACTACTACTTTTGCGGCCTCATTTTTTCTTTGCACAGCAGTGGACTCGAAGGCCTCCCCCGTGACATTGCAGCCATTACGTGCTCATCAACTTTTGCGGACAACTGAACTGCTTATTGTTAATCATGAACTTCACTCTCTGTGAGCCTCACTTGGAAACACACCCCTTAAGTAATTTCCCTAACCGGGGTTTTTAAGGTTTAAAAGTGAAGCCTATAATTTTATCGAGAAGGCTACTGCCCGATTAAAACTCGGCCGAACTTCACTTCTTTCAGGCTACTGATTACTGAATAGTGTGAACCAGCGTCTACCAGGGCTACAAACTTGAGGATTGCCAATTGTGACTTGCAATTCGGACGTAACGTTACCATTTCTGCACATGTTTTTCATTGAGTCACTGTTGCAGTCGGGTTGGGGTAGCGATGGAGGATTTTCTGTTCTTGAGACATCAGTTGCCTTGCTTCCACAGGTCCCTGGCTCTAGTTTTCCTGTCGCGGGCTTGGTGAGCAACGTCTCAAGGAAATTGAAGACGGGTGGACTTGTCAACTGATATGATTGGCACTGTCACCCGGTAATGGCACCGTCGCCTGGCGAGTAGCTAAAAACTCTAATTGCATAAAGGTGCTCGCCGTTCTGAGGACAGGGTGCATTGACCGGGAAACCACACAGGCCCTTTGGCGACAGTGACATTCCCAATAAAGGTGGCCTGGTTCTCCACAGTGGCAGCACACGAGATGCCAGTCTGCATTGCACCACACATTGCATTTACACGGCCTTGGTTCTGGCATGGGGGGTGGCATACTGTGCAAAAATGTCTGGGGCATAGCGGCCAGTTCTGCGAAGTTTTTGCATCTGATGTCCTGACGTACAGCTTGTGCATACGATAACTCTAGCTGAGGTCGCTGTTGTAGGCACGTTAGTACAGGCTGTGGCTCCCATATGTACATGGGCTGTGGTTCCTGAGTCGCTCGCCACACCTCTTCACGCACCATGTCCACCGACGACGACATCGCATGAGGGCCTTAAATCAGCTGTATTTTCTGCAGCTACTCTTGTATGACAGCCCTTACTCGTTTCCGTAGAATGTCGATGTCGGTCGCCGATGTTACGTCAACCGAGGACATGCCAACATCCTGACAGTACAGCTCCGCACGTTGCTGCGGTCTTCTCCATCACTATTACTTCAGATCTGAACTCAGCCACGGTACAGGCAGAGTTAAGAACGAGGCCTACAGAGGGCTCTTCCTTCATTTTGCGCATTAGGTGCCGCAACTTCCTCTCCTTGGCCCCGTTTGGGTGGGGGGCATGGTGGAAGAGCGGGGACATTACCGCAATGGACATGACCACACTTTCGTTGTTTCATTGGTTCCTAGTCTGGAAGCTAACCTCTGCCTTTTCTTTGTGGTGCGTGCCTAGGTACGTTGCACATAGCTCTCGCCAGAAGTCCCAAAACAGCAAGGAAGTTTCTCGGTTTTCAAACTACGTACGTGCAAAGTATTTCAATACAAAGGACATGTAACTGAGCTTTTGGATTCATCTGAACCATTAAGTCTAGTGACTCTCTAAAAGTCATCGAGCCAGTCTTCAGCATCCTCAGAAGTCTCGGTGGAAGGGCTCTGGTGTCCAGGACAAATGCATGACAACATAACATGGTATCACAAGTGCTTGTGTGGCCGTCCTGGTGGCGTCAGCTTGCAGTCACCGCAGGTCTTGAAGAATCAAAGAGAGAATCAAAGTCGGGAGGCTCACCTCGTATACGGCGAATTGTGCATTGGTGAATGGGCATCAATTCCGCTGGCTCCAATCTTTGAGGATCTGTGCTGTGCTCCACTGCTTGTATAGGGCTTGGAATCATACACAGCACCTTTGCCAGAAATGCCACAAGCAAGTGCAGGGCCTCTTTCTATAAAAACTATTTATTCAAAGAGAACCTGTGCATGCTGACTCAAAATCCTTGACCAAAAAGCGTTCCTTGCTAGCCACCCTTCGAATTTGTTCATTTCTTCTAATTGCTCCTCATCTTGTGCTGATCAGCAGCCACCAGTCCATTTGCGCGCGATGTGGTGCCACGCATGGTCCAGCGTTGCATTGGGCGTTTTGCTGACACCCCTGTGCCGGCTTTTTGGAAGAGAGGGAGTGGTGTGCATCTTCTGCAGATGAACAACTTTCGTCAATAGGGATGAATGTTCCAAGACAATGACGCCAGCCCAGCAGCGACCGATTGCCACTTGGATTTGAAAACCAAACCGCTACAGAATATGGCAACAGTAGTCACTGCTTGAATTTTGAAACTTGAAATTGAGGTGTCTACATAAGATTGAAACTGAAACAATTACCACCAGTCAGGCAAGACAAATCAGAAATTATGCAATGGCATGGTTGTAACATTGCATTTGCTTTCTCAATCTACGCAGAGCATGTGATTATTCCATGTGAACATTAAGACCCCTTTTCTTTTAAATTTCTAGATCAGACTGCTATTTATTGTTCACAGTTAGTTTGTCACAGCTTTTTTCGCTGTCATTATATGCTACATTGCCCAACGATTGGAAGGTGGGGAAGGTGACTCCTGTCCTTGAAGCAGGTGAATCAACAAACTCTTCCAACTACAGACCCATCACTCTGACTATATACCGTGTAAGCTTCCTGAACGTAATTTACTATAATATAATCTAATTTCTCAAACAGAACAGAACTTCTTTCACAACAGTCACCGTGGTTTTAGGAAGCACTACTCATGGGAAACTCAGCAACTCCTGTTTACAAACAGCCTATTTTCAACATCTTACACTGGTTCTATTAGTGACCGCATCTTCGTTGATTTCCAAAAAGCATTTGACACTGTTTCTCACTCTCTGCTCCTACTTAAACCAAGCATGCTTAATATTGACCCAAACCTATTAGAATGGATCAGGTGCTCCTTGTCTAACAGAATCCAGCATGTACTAGGTGCCAACGGTCACAACTTGTGCACTTGCTCTGTCACATCAGGTGTACCACAAGGCTCTGTCTTCGGACCCTTATTGTTCCTTGTTTATATTAATGACCTTCCCACCTGTGTTTCATCGATTATCAGGCTATTTGCTGACGACTGCATCCTCTGCCAAGTAATAACTAGTCCTCATGGCTGTTTCGAGTGTTCACACCTTCAGTGTGATCTTTGGTCCATGAAATTAGACGTCCTGAAAACGTCCATGAAATTAAACGTCAACAAATGTAAAATAATGAAGTTCTCCCGAAGATCAACTGAATGCATGCTCCCTCGTTATACCATTAGAAATTTTTAAATGTCTTCCGTCAAAACTTACAAATAACTAGGTGTCCACATAGACAACAACTTATGGAAAATGCACGTCAACTACTTCATTAACAACTACTTCATTAACCACACTCTGGGCTTTTTAAGTTGTAACTTTTCTTTGGCTCCAGCTTCTTAAAACTTCTTTTTTATAAAGCATTACTTAAGTCTAAACTCGAGTACGCTGCTTCAATCTGGGACCCTCACACAGCTACACTCAAAACTACCTTAGAAACCGTCCAGAATTGCTCAGCTCGGTTCACTGTTGCTAATTATTCTAACATTGCTAGTATTAGTTCTATAAAAAATTCTCCTGACCTTCCCACCATTTCCATAAAGAAGGAAGCAGGCCTGCTTGTGTTTTTTTCATAAAATGTTTCTCACAAATCCTCAGCTGAAACGCACCTTGTTCTCGCTGCCATGTTACCTTTCATTTCGCACTGGCCACAGGCACAAAGTTCAAGTGCCGTTGTGCCAGACCAACGTGTGCTTCCATTCTTACCTACCGAAGACGTCGTCCGAATGGAATCACCTCCCCACCTCCGTCGCTAGTAACCCTGATCATGCATCATTCAAGACTGCACTCATGAATTTGTTAACTCACTCCTTTTTGTAACGCCGCAATGGCACTGAGAGTTTTTAATAAAATAGTAGGCAAGTGGAGTGGGCATGTTGGAGCAGCAGCGATGCAGCCGGCCGTAAACCCGTTCTTTTTCTTGGTACAGCTTGCTGCGTTCACAGCAGCAGGGACCAGCTGTATGGCATCATGGCCAGTGGTAGTCAACCAGGCACGTAGACAAGGGGGGGTCCAGGCTCCCCCCCCTCATGAAATTTGTCCAGACAGCCATTAACGTAGGGGTATAGAGGCACAAGTAGAAGTAGCGCAGGCGCACTTAAACAAATGAAAAACAAAGGACAGTCAGGGAACTCGCCAAGAACCCAAAATGCTTTATTCTGAAAGCACTTCAATTCCAAAAGCACGATAACTTTTTGTTGTGCTAGATGGTACTCGTTAAAGAGATACTGAACAAAACTTTCGCCATCGAGATAATTGTTGTTGTTTGTTGTTGTTTTGTGGGGTTTTACGTCCCAAAACCAGTTCTGATTATGAGAGACGCCGTAGTGGAGGACTCCGGAAATTTCGACCACCTGGGGTTCTTTAACGTGCACTGACATCGCACAGCACACGGGCCTCAACATTTCGCCTCCATCGAAATGCAGCCGCCGCGGCCGGGATTCGATCCCGCGACCCTCGGATCAGCAGCCGAGTACCTTAGCCACTAGACCACCGTGGCGGGGCTCGAGATAAATGATCCAGTTGAAAGATTGGGTACTGAAATTTGTTTCCACAGCCTTCATTTCAGCGAGAGAATAGCGGAAAATATTGAATTTAATGCATTTTTCACAAATTCGCCTGTCTAGCGGCCGCACGGTGAACTAGAGGAAGTTGCGTGACACCCACCGGATACTGACGCGCCGACCAATTTGCGACGAGCAATTCGTGACACAAGTGGTTCTTGGGAGGAGAGGTGAAGAAGAAGTGGCTGGAGGAGAGAGGGCGCCGGTTGCATGTGACGTCACGGCCGTCGACAATGCACTGGCGTACAGCCGCCGCGCTCTCACAATCCACTAAAAATACAGCCAATTGTTCGAAAATACGTAAAATGAACTCTGTTAATCAGAATAGTGGCGTCTTCCGAGTAGGTTTTCGATGTTTTCACCAGTTTTCCCAATTTTTGATTCAGTGTCCCTTTAAGTGACATAATTGCAGCGCAAAACTTGGAAAAAAAAAAGCGAGAGAGGAAGAGAGGGGAAGTCAAAGGTGCCATTATGGTCATTGCGCTCGGTAGTTGGATTGCTTCTAGGAACGCTGCAAAGAATGACAGGACATACAGAAAAAGATAGTGTTTACTCCACAGGTGGATTCCCTGGGGAAATGTCTTTTTCTTAACTAGAGGAGTGGTGTCTTTGTTAATGCAGAGATAGCAGGCGGTATATTGCAGGCGTCATTTATACAGTCGCGTATTGGTGACAACTTAGGGAGCATTCAGGTGCTCTGTTTGACTGATAGCTGCGCGGCATGGGAACAAGCAAGAGTACGGCTTTGCTTTGCGCAGATGCAGAGTTTTTCCATGACCTGACTGCGGAAGCTAACCGAAAGCTGGGAAAAGAGGCCTTTTATATGGAAGGTGACGGCTTCGACGACTCATAAACCTGTTTGACCCTGCTGGTACCTCTGCGAACCCCACCACCCTTTTTCCGCTGCCTGTGTCGTCGGGCAGGCACCCGCGTGGCGGAAGGAGTAAACAGGGTAAACTACACTTGTGGTTTTGCGGAAGGGTACTACAGGCGAGCCATGTTCATTCCATAGATAGATCACCCGAAAGCCTCCTTCAAACGGTGCTTTGCAAATCATCAGAAAACACTGCAAGGTTTGCAACTTGTATTTCCAAAGCACGCCTCCAAGGGCAAATTTGAATCTGTGCAGCCGGCCTTCGATTTTTACCTCGGAGATATGACAGCAGCGCATGTGCTTACGGTAAAAGGTGAATGGGAAATCTGGAAAACTAAATGGCAAGCCATGCAAGAGGAGGAACTTCCTCGTTTTGTGGTGGACACTTTACGTGAATGCAACAAAGCCCTCTTTCCTAATGTTGACACACTACTCAAGATATTGGCAACTCTCCCAGTGAGTACAGCTGCTGCAGAACGCAGCTTCTCGACAGTGAAGAGAGTAAAAACATATTTGAGGAACCGGACAGCTGAAGAGCGGCTTTATGGCCTGGCTCTTATGTCCATTCACCGAATGCAAGTCAGTGCCGACGAAGTTATCGCTGGGTTTATGGAGAAACCGCGATGCATGAAACTAGCAGCGTGAACCACTCTTCAGCCAAGATGCATGCTCGTTTTTCTTTTTTCTTCTTTTGCACAGACTTTTACTATATTGTAAAACCATTCGCAATGTCATTCTTTATTACTGCTTCCTCAAGTGAATGTTAGCATTCTGCATCTTTTGTGTCATGAAAGGACCCGTGCTTTGGTTCTTTGTGGTTCAATAAAATTGTTTTCCCAAATATGTCTGCTTTTCGTTTAAGATTTGTTGTCATAAAGTGGCTCACATTCTTCTCACACGCCTGTTGTTAAACAGAGTGTAAGAAGGTGGGTAGAGAAAGCGTCCGACAATTATTTTTTTATCTGTCGCACATCTGTAACTGGGCGCCTGATTCCTTTGCATTCCCTTTTTTTATTCTTTTTGTCACTCCTCTTTCTATCACTTACTCTGCATGGCCCTTCTTCGTTGAGATCACTTGGTAGAAAAGTATTCTTCCTCGTTCACACGCACTATAGCTTTACTGCAGTGGCAAAAAAAACTTGCTTTCCATCTTGGATTAGCTCGCCTCTTGCGCTACATTCCACTCTGTTCTCATTCTCGTCTAATAATTAAGCGCCTTCTATATTCCTGGGCAACTTTTGTTTTTTGCTTTTTGCCACGGAAAGACTTTTTGCGAACAATTAGGCCTTGCCCCGCCCCCACAAAAAAATAAAGATCCTGGCTACGTGCCTGGAGTAAACCGACTGCACATGGTGCGCTCGGCTCTGCACTGTGCAAGCGTATCATCGGAGCAGCCTCGCGCAACTGGACGGGCATCATCAATACCTGATGCACTGCCCAATGTCCGTTGTCAAACGCAGTTTTCGATGTACAATACCGGAAATCATCATATCCCTGCGTCTCTGTCGTCACTGTCTGGCACATTAAAAGGCCAGCAGCCTGCCAAACCTTCCAGTGGGCATGCTGGAGCACGAGCGACGCAGCCGGCTGTAAACCTGCTCCTTGTCTTGGTGCAGGTTGGTGAAACTCCTTCCTATCATAGTAAAAGGTTGAATAATGTGTTTCTGCTGCTGCTACAATGCCCCAGCATTCATTACAGAATTATTCTTGATTGTTTCAATGTAACCAAACTACTAATCATGTGTGGTGACATAAAAGAAAACCCTTGGCCTGATGATGCTCTTTGTAATTTGCCACCAGAATTAGCTACTGCTGTTCAAGCTACTGTAGCACACGTTGATTCACGTCACGATGGACTCGGGGAAAGTTCCTGATGATATCAAAAAGAGTCAAAACTGCGCTGAAACAAACTATCTCATATTAAAGCTAGACTTGCGGTTGTGGAGGACCGTGTGAATAATTTTGGTGACAGCCAAACCAATAACCTGCAACAAGTCCTGGTGGACACGGTTCGCGAAGAATGTGCCGAGCTTCAGAGCAGGCTGGATGATTTTGAAGACCATACCCACAGTGACAACTTAATTTTCTATGGCTTTCCTGACTCGTCAGATGAATCCTGGGTTCAATCTGAAGAAAAGGTTGCAACTCTTGCACAGAACACCTTGGTGTTCAGATACAACCTGATGGTATATCTCAAGCCTATACACTAGGAGTATACGCTGCTAATTATTGTCACCCTATAACTGTCAAATTCGCGAACTTCAAGACAAAAGATGCTATATTTTCCCCCCAAAAAAAGAGCAAACTTATAGGACCTCGTATAAGCGTTACTGCAGACTTTTGCAAGGCAACCCCTAACTGCCGGAAAAAACTAGCAGAGCAAGCGGTCAGCACTATTCATTGTGACACAATCGATTGCTCATAAATAACAAATGTTTCATGTACTCTTCGCAAACCGATACACTCGACTCTCGCTACAAGGAAATTGACAGTGCTCGGAAAAAATTTTGTTGAAGCGAAATTATTGTTGTGAAATCGAAAAAATACATATGACCCGAACAAAAACTTTTATGCCTCAACCTTGTGCGCGGCTTCACGGCAGTAGTCGGAAGCTAGGGTTTGCAAATGGCGAGTACTTAAACCATACCTGCCAAGTTTGAAGAAACAGAATCCGGGAGATATATGCAATAAGTCGATTCCACCGTGCCCACCCTATTGCAATGTGTGCCCATTTCCTGCCACCAAAAAAAAAAAAAAAAAAAGAAAAAAAGAAAAGGGATATGAGACATCGATTGTAACGCACACCCATTTTTTGTGAGACGGAAAAAAAAAAGTCCTTAGCAAGCAACCTTCTCACATTCATAAAAACAAATTCCGTACTCGCATATTGAACGCACTCACATAATAAACGGCCTGCAAACTTTGAACCCCTGCACTCCCTTGAACGGCCACGCTATGGCTTTCCCCCTTCACTTGATCCACAATGTCTTGAAGTTCAGCGCGCTGATTAATAACTCCTGCGTCCCAATAAATCTGTCACACGCTGCCGGGCATAGCCGCGTGCAAGTGATGGTAACAACATTCACTCACAGTGCTGCATTCCTCTGTGCTATTGCACTTCCGTCACGCCCGCTGCCGCATGCTACCATGGGTTCTGTGCAGGCTGGTGCAGCTAAGCCTAAGCACGATCAGGGCGTGGTCTGCAAGATTGCCCCGATGCAATCTCGGACGCCTTGCGGTGCGCACGAGTGAGAGTGTCAGGGTCAGCACAGATATGAGACAGAAAGGCGAGGAGCCGTTTTGCGTGCGCTGATGGGAAACATCTATTCCCGCACCGAAAGCTGGTGCGGCTGAGTGTCTCAGGGACTGCATTGGCCACGTAGCGACATCAATCGGCCACCAGATGGCCAAGCCGGTGCGGCGAGTATCATTGGCCTACGCATCATGTATGTCGTGGCGTCATTACGTGCGGGACCAGAGGCGACATAGAAACCATACAAAAAAAAAAATAAATTGTCGACCTTGGGGTGGTAGGAGTGTTATTGCGATAGCAGTGACATATATAGACACTGTTAGCGGGTTTTCGCAGTCGTCATTGTTCTGTATGAAGTCTAACTCAATAACACCGCTCATGCACCATATGTTTTACGTGCGAGTAAATGCGCGCTAGCGCTGGTGACGAATGCAGCTGAAGCTGAGATGAAACCCGGCCGTCTCCGCCGAATGAACTGCACATGTGATAACATCGCACCACGTGAGAAGGCTGCTGCCACATGCTTTTCAAGCAGAGAGGAAAGGCCCAGCCAGTCTTTCATGACGCGAAGAACCATAAGGGGCGCCGGTGGGAGAGGGGTGGTCACGCGCGCTTTCTCGACAGACATTGGTACACAGCATCGCTAGACATCAGCAGACATCGGTAGTCAACAGCGGCCGTTTCTGGTGGTGCCAACACGCGATTTCGACTTTGTAGACGTATTTTCAGCTTTTGAAATGCCCTGTAATGTTGAGGATTGTGTTTACTGTACAGCAAATCGAATTTTCGAGCTTGGGATTGCATTGTCCAATTTCGCTGAAGCGAAACGGCACAAAAAAAAAAAAAAAAAGGAAAGGAAAGTGCTTGTTGTGGCGAGCCTATTTATGCATTCACTCCTATGGACTGCTGATGGGGAATCGAGAATTTTTCGTTGTACTGGAAATTTTGTTGAAACGGCGTTCACTGTAGCGAGGTTCGATTTTAGTGTATATGAGCTGTCCCATTCTAAAAACATTTTCCGTGCCTTCATCGTATACTTTGTCACAGCACAACCAAACACCAAAATCATAGCATAAGTTCTCAGAGAGGGGCCCGTCCAAAGTAGGTAACATATCTTTTGTATTTAGCAACATTCGAAGAGCAATTAGCAAACAAGATTATTTCTCTTCTATAGTTGATGATTGTGTCGCAGATGTGGTTGTACTAACGGAAACTTGGCTATCCAGCAAAAGTGTTGACAGTGAAATTTTACACTGTCGTAATAACTATAAATTCTTTAGATCTGATCGAAGCAAAAGAACAGGTGGTGGTATGCTCACTGCAATAACAATGTGTCATTCCTGTCAGAGTATTCCTCTCCATCCTCTCTAGAAATTGTGTGCGCATGTGTCCGGTTCGGATGTCGAGAAGTTATCATTTGCACCTGCTATTGCGCGCCACAGTCATGCTCGACGTTTTGCAATTCCTTAGCTTGAATAGCATTCTGGTGAGATACCTGAATTCTCCCCTTCTAGTTTTGGGCGACTTTAACTTCCCGGATATTTTGTGGGGCAGTAGCAATGGCTCAATTAGTCCACGAAGTAATGAAAGCTCTAGATTTGTTAATCTCTGTCATGATTTCAACCTAATGAAATTAGTGCTACAGCCTACGTGAGGTACAGCTACCTCATCCAACGTGTTGGACCTAGTACTTCCAAAGGATCCTGATCTGTCTTCAGCATTTACGTATATGCCTGGGTATTGCAATGGTCGCTTAACCTTTCCTTTGCAACTTTGCAACTAAGCGAGCTCCACAGCACAGCAAAACGATAAGAGATTATGCTAAAGCAAATTACGACACTATTGCCGTCGAAACACAGTCCTTCTGCGAATCATTTCTGCACCTATCCTCATGTATAGGTGTAGAAGAGAACTGGACAATCTATAAAAGAAAAAATGCTTTGCCTCATTGAAAAATATATCCCTTTACATAAAATACGTTCAATGTTTCCCTTGCCTTGGTTCACAGCATTGCTAAGCCGGTTAAGAAACAAGAAAAAAAGAATTTACAGACAAGTAGTGTCAAGTGATAGAGCTGAGCAATGGAAAGCTTATCAGATTTGTGTAACTGGGTATAGACATGAGCTTGAGGCTGCCAAACGCATCTGCTTTTCTAACACCCTTCCCCTGTTGCTCCACAAAAAAACCACGTACATTTTGGGAGATAGTTATTGGCAAACCAAAGCAAGACATCAACTTTTTTTGATGAAACAGGGAATGTCGTACCATCTGATAAGTGCTGTGTTGCTTTGCAGGATGTTTCCAAACATTCATTTTCTAATGATGAACCCTTTCTTCGCCTATATTTAATAGGCTTCTGTTTCCCACGATGGATCCCATAATCCCTGACTGGGTTTGATTATCAAAGCTCATTGAGAATTTAAACGTATCTGTGCCTGGTCCAGATAAAATTAGCGCCCAGTTTTTGAACTGTACTGTTACTTATTCATCCATCATCCTGTCGGGACTTTTCAAGCAGTCCTTAAAAAGCGGTGTGCTACCCAATGACTGCAAGGCGGGGAAGGTGGTGCCTGTTCCAAAACTAGGTAATCTTTCAAGCGCTATCAACTACAGACCCATTTCCTTAACCAGCATTGCCCATATGCTTCTGGAGCACATCATTTACTCCAAGCTCGTGAATTTCCTTAAAGCTAATAACTTTTTCAGCAAATAGCATGGTTTCTGAAAGCATTTCTCCTGTGAAATGCAACTAGTTATGCTTACTAATAACTTGTTTTTGAGCTCTAGATTGAGGATCTTGTATTTGGATTTTTCTAGATTTTTGAGAAGGCATTTGACAAGGTTTATTCTGAAGTGGAGTAGACTTAAAGGCCAACTCCGGCGATTTTCTGACCATGTCAAAGTAGTGGCATTTTTAGCTTCTAGAGGCACCCCTGTCACCCGTATGACAGCATAATTGCCCCTAGAATTAGAAAATAATTTTAAATAAGCAAGAAAACGTGAAAACGAAGCCGGAAACTCCTCCAAGCAGCCAAGCGTGCCCCTTCGAGTGACGTCACAAGTGCCTAGTCAGTGGGAGGGTGCGCAAGGCATGCCGGTCGTGACAGCGCGAAGCTCGAAAGCGCTGAAGAGCAGACACTCAGCGCGTCCAATTGTCGCGCCGGACAGCACTGATCCACCGCTCGTGACGTGCATCGTCGCGAGAAAAGTTGTGATAACTAACTCTCCTTAGTTGCTGCGCGTTGTGAGAGTGGTTTCTGCAGCCAACAACGCAACACCACTTGCCACCCGACATCACTTTACGATCCACACGGCAGCAACTTGTAAAGGCCGGTCCCCACTAGCGGCAAAAACGCGAGCGGCGGGATTCGTGAAAAGCGGCAGCAACGCACGGCAGATGCTCGAATGGGTCGAGACTGTTGGTCGAGACCCATTCTTTCGCGGCCGTCGCGAAACAGGCACCAATCAGAAGCGAGCTGTGGAGGCGTGCCGACGGTTGGATGGATGGATATTAGGAGCGTCCCCTTTATAAAGGGGCGGTAGCCGGGCCACCAAGCTCTAGCTTTATCTCTTTTTCCTCTACAAACATTTCTTTTCCCGAATCACACATATTTTCCCAACTAATTTTTCTCCTCGTCTACCTATTTTATCTATTATTGTTCCGCTGTGATGTAACAATCTTACCCGAACTACCCTGCGCTTCTGTTTGCTCCATACTTTTGTGCCACCAATAGAGCACCTTTTACTTATCTCTATCGCCGACATGTTCAGCTTTCCCGTGTTACTCCTGAAACCCATGGCCTCCTGTGGAGCTACCGACCAGGTGAAGAGATGGAGCCTCTTCGCTTCCACCCCTGATCCCGATCCCTTTGGTCCTTTTCAATAAAGTTCCTCACTCGCTCGCTCCTGTAGGGTAGTGTCCACAGCTACACCTGGGTGGACATCTGTACATTCAATCAAAATATGATATCTGTCGTTCCCCTAGCTTTTCCACAGCACATACATGTGTCCTCTTCTTTATTGAATTTCGCTCTGTAACTTCGGGTTCTCAGGCAACCGGACCTTGCTTCAAACAGTAAAGCGCTTCCCTTCGAATTATTGTAAAATTTTTCTCTCTTGATTTCGTCTTTCCCTTTTCTGTAGTTGTTCAATGCCGGCTTCTTCTCCATTCCTGCTATCCAATCCCACTTCTCCGCCGCTCTTGCTATCCAATCCGACTTCGCCGCTCTTTTTTTTTTTTACACGGTGGTGCGGACGCGTGGCTCCATCTGTCCGTAAAGCGTCGGACCATAATACACAGCCTCTGAGATTTGAAAGTGACATGGCCGTCGTAAGATCTCAGAGGCCATGCCCAGACCTATATACAGTTTTCTTTAAAGGGACACTGAACCACTTTTTAAAGAAAACGAGATTATGGTGTCATCATACGTAATTTCGTGCGGCGAACTCGAAAATCAAGTCAGAAATTTGCATAAACCAACGCAAATAACTTTATTTTGCCGAAAACAAGCAGCAGGCGCCGCGGCCGCCATCGCGAGTCTCGCCGCCGCTGTGATTGGTCGAAGCTCCATGACATCATTGTCAGGAAGGTGAGGACAGCAGACTGCGCTCGCCGGCAGGCAATGCCGTGTTTATCTGTTGAAATCGGGTAGTTGCTGTTAGTATGGCGAACTGTGAAAGTCGGAACGAGTTCTCTGTACATCCGTACATGTTCGAGCCGGTCGCCACTGTAAAGGCGACCACTGAAGCGGCACAGGAAAGCGAGTCCCAACCAGCCACCTTCAACCGCCTCGGAAACAGACTGGCACGTATAAGATGCATGTCAGTGCTTAATTTCACTGTAGTAAACTGTTACAAATGATACGTTCATCCGTGGATATCAAATTTGATAAGAAACAGCAGCATCGGCACTCGCTTTTAGCCGCGTATTGGCACGGTCCGCGCTACGCGCGGGCATCGTGCAGAAACATCAGCTGTTCGTGGATTTCACAGCTCAGAGTGCAGCGTTGTTAATGCAGTCAGTATCGTACTTCGCAGCGGGCAAGGCACACGCGATGAGTCAGTATGCTACCGCGAGGAAAAAAAAAAAAAAAAAGAGCCAGACGGGTGCCGCTCTCGCCGCAGTGGTGACATGTGCTCTGAACTGCGCTGAAAAATTGCGCAAGGATAGTTTGGCTCATATATTGCCGTTCTGTTTTTTTATAATACCGTCGCTTTTTCTAAATTCCGCCCAGTACTACAGTGATGGTGTGTTAAAATGCAAACGGTATATTAGCTGCGTTAGAAGCATGCGACTGTCGTGTAGAGTAGCTGATTTCGATGCTGCGTGCTGATATCTGTGTACACGTGTTTTCGCCATAGGTGCTCATGCACTCACTGCGTGCAAATGGGGAAAGAGGAGGACTGCTGCTGCTGCCTCGAAATTCGGCAGATTCGCGACCGCCAGAAACATCCGAGGTGCATCACAACAAAAAAATTTAAGAAATTTAAAATTCACGAAGGCAAGTCGTGGTGGTGGCGAGGGCCCCTTCAGGTGCGGAAACACAGAAGGAACCGTGTCGCTGTTCAGTCGCACACTCTTGGTCGTCAATCCCAGCGACTGCATGAGAGCCGGGTTTCGTACGTAGTCGCTGTCACGAAAGTGCTTGGAGCGCAGCACGCTTGATCTCGTAGGCTTGAAGTCTTTTCTTTTAACTGCAGCGGACCATTTTGCAGCCATCTTCTGATCCCGAGGAAACTTATGAAAAGCGACCTCATCGCGACTGTAAGTGCTGCGGCAGCCATATGCCGCGCAGTAACTCGGCATCGCGAGTCCACTTCAACCTTGCACAAACACAAGTAGTGAATGTCGGATGGCGAAAATCTTCAATCAGAAGAGAACGGTGCAATGGCAAGAAATCCCTACGAACTGGCAGAACTGATGCTTCGCTAGGCAGCAGATCGCAGCAGAAACAAGCTGAGCTGACTGAGCGACGCAGGCGGCCCGGCGGCTCGACCCTGACGATGACGTCACCTCCCCACGTGTCTATCTCTCCCAAGCTCCGCCCCTGCGCGCGCGCGCCGAGGGGGGCGTTCCCTCGGTCAAAGTTTGCTCGCTTATAGCGCCGTTGTTTAATCGAACATCGCGAAAAAAACCTGCGTAGGCATGTTGTAAGAGGTCGCGGATACCGAATTCGTAATAAGTTCGCGAATTCAAAACCTGTTCAGTGTCCCTTTAAGCCTACCCGTACCGAGACGCCGAGCAACAAGTATCCTCGCAGTAGCAGATTTTTGATAGCGTGACCAGCAGTAGCGCTAGAAAGACATACATGGTCGACGAAAGACGAAATCGTCTGATTAGAGCTCAAGTTTTCGCGAGACCTTGCGAATGGAACAACACAAGTCGGGGCGTCAGGTCGTTCTTGGCTGCCTCGTCGCCACTTGCCGCAGAACGCGAGAGGGGACTTGTTGACTCGTGCGTGCCGCGGAAGCGCTTGTCGCGCGCGTTTTTGCCGCTAGTGGGGACCGGCCATAACGCCAAGCTCTAGCTCACAATCGTGCACTTGTCCGTGTTCTGGACAGCCCGAAGTTGAACCGAAAGGTCGCCGCTTCTCAGGGCTTCCTCCCAGTCCTCTTCTTTGCTGAACTCTGTGTCACGTAACGCAGGACATTGCCAGAGCATGTGAGCTAGTGAGCAGTAAGCCTCTCCGCAATGCGGTTCAACGTTGGGCGAGAAGTTACTAAACCTGCCTCGCGAAGGGAAAGACCCCGTTTGGAGCATCCTGAAGGCCGAAGACTGCGGACGAGTGAGTTTAGGGTGAGGAAGTGGAAAGACCCTCCGAGAGAGATGATAATGAGTCACGATCTCGTGAAAAGTGAGGAGCGGGTCCCTGTACCTGCCGGCATCCCCGCCCGCGAATTCGCCGGGACCGCCGCGGTGAGTGAAACCTCGCGCACGGTCATGGGCAAACTCATTGGCGTTGGGGACATCGGGGTGTACGTTGGCCCCCATGTGGGCCGGGAACCATGTTATGGTGTGAAACCCGGCAGCCCCCTCGCTGCCAGAGAGCCTGCGAGAGGGCGGAGGGCCACGGTCTTCCTGTCCCTGCGTGGGAGCGGCCCGCAACTGCTACAGGATCCCCCTAAAAGGGGACGTCCAACTGCAGTTTCTCAGGACAAAAATAAAGTTCTGTGCCTGCCTGCCTGTCCGTGTTCTCGTTGCTGCCGGGCTGGCATCTGCACAAATCCCGGCATTCTTCACGTTGGACACTTGTAGCGTCATACCCAATGTGGCCTGTAACTGATGGGGTGGTAAGGTAGGGCGCTCGAGTCAATTAATTAAATTCATTTGTAAGGAATATGTGCAACTCTCGAGCCTCATTTTCTCTGGGCATGATGTAAGTGCGCAGAGTAACGTACCCAGTGAATTTCATCAGCACCTGTTGACATGAAAAAATCGCCGGCGTTGGCCTTTAACACCGACCCACATCTAACCTGGATTGAGTGTTTATCCCATAAATGAGCACAGTTTGTATCTGCTAACAACTCTGCTTCACCAACATGTTTTGTAACCTCCAGTGTGCTCAGTACTCGGGTCCTTGCTTTTTGTTACTTACATTAACGATCTGCCAGACAATGCAGCATCTAACATCCGGCTGTATGCTTACGAGTGCGTCATTTATCGTGAAGTTACTAATCCAGCAGGCTCCCTCTTGCTTCAATCTGATCTTAACACCATTTCTTCATGGTGTACCCAATGGCTGATGAAACTAAACGTAAAAAAAATGCAAAATGATGACACTTTCTCGCCGCAGTTCTGCTTCTACATTTTCATACAAGATTGACAATTCTGTTCTTCCTTCTGTCACATGCCATAAATATTTAGGTGGTTCACATTACTAACAACTTTTCATGGTCAGTATCCAATTCAGCTAATTGCTCTCCTGGATTTTTATGTCACAACTTTTCTGGTGCCCCCTCTTTTCTGAAGCTTATACTACATAAAACCCTTGTAAGGTCTAAACTTGTATATGCTTCATCAATTTGGGACCCCTCTACATCTCATCTCGCATATAAGCTTGACGCCATTCAGAACCGGTCCATGCGTTTCATCGTATCCAGTAGTGCCACTATATACTCCATCAAAAGTAGTCTTGATATGCCTGACCTTTCATCAAGAAGCTTCCTTCTTGATCGTCTATCATGCCCGTCTATCAGTTTCATAAAATTTATTTTGCCAATGCAGAAATCAAAAATGATCTCATCACACCACCCACGCACATGTGAACGCGACTCAACCACAACCACGAAGTCCAAGTGCCAAGTTTGCAGAAAAACTTCTTTTTCAAATTGTTTCTGCAAAAATGGCATCTGAATGAAACCATCTCCCTGCCTTGGTCGCCAGCAGCCCTTTCCAGGATGCTTTGTGTGACATCATATAACGTACATATATAATAACCACTCCTCCCTGTAACGCCATTGGCGTTGAGGGTACCTTCAATAAATAAACTGTTACTGCACATGCTATGGAGATTTGCTGCGCAGCTCTAGCTCCTGTGAAAGCATCAAGTGCTGTAAGAAGAGCCGCTGTTCCAATCAGTGCCGGCACTGCTGAGGGTAAACAGTGCAACAGTGGTGAACTGATGATGGAAGGACTGCTGTTTGCATGGCAGCCATACAGGTGTTTGTTACAGTGTAGACAGACCAATGGTAGCCCACCAAAAATCTAGTGCAGGAAGTTTCCAAAATATATAGTTCTCATCCATAAATAAATAAAGCGACAACAGCAATCCTTACAGCACATGGCAGAGGACTGAAACACTAGACTACAGTGCTGTGAACTTGCGTGTGGACGGCACAGCACTTACAGTAAAAACCTGCGTATAATGCGAGCCCGCATATACTATGAGGTGCAATTTGGGGATTGCAAAAACGGAAAAAAAAAAAAAAAATCATCCACGTTATAATGCGAGTGGGGAAAGCTCACAGAAAGCATTTATTTGCACTGCAGTTAACATTCAGTCATCGTCTGTTTCACTGACACTGTCTCCCGAAAGTCTCTTGCTGGAGATATTTTCCACAGAAAGTAATTTTCAGTGCCGTAAAGTACTTCGAGATCCTGTAATTCTAAAAGGGTGAATGACGCACTGCTCGGGGATGCTTTCTCCAGCAGCGTCGATGGCATGTTTGTGTACACCGGCGCCTGATCAGCGCTGCCGATATGCTCCAGCTGATAGGCATGCTTTTGTAGCTTTATCACATAGCGTGACAATTTCTGTGATAACGACATCTGCCAACATAAAGAAAATCCAGTGCAGTGTATGGAATTACTTTCTCTTAATTTTGCTGACAGTAGCTCAGCATTCGTGGCTAGGTGAGCATCTCGTTCGCATTTTGCAAAGGCAGTCAGCGGCTTTTCAATTTCGGGAAAGGCTCCATTCTTTGGCTCCCCGAAACTTCTGAGGTGGCCCATGGAAAAGTTGTTTCGCTTTGCTTCCTCAAAGGCAGCCCTCGGTGATGCCGAAGTGCCGCACTGTAGCGCAATTACCGATGGTTCCGGCCTCCAAAATAACTTTCCTTTGAAAGCTAGCTCGGCACTGCTTTCATGGTCCCGACATCGTGCGAGATTAACAATGACAATTGAAATCGGCAGCCATTTGTAGCAGCATACCGACACCACTACTAAATAACGCATCTTCCGCTGGAAATATGATGATGATAGTGATGCCAGACAATGAAACCGAAACTGCAAATATTGGGCTGGAAACTTTGGGATCCACTTATAATACGAGGCAGAAATTTCACATAGCAAAATTTAGAGGGAATAAAAAAAAAGAAACTCCTATTATGCGTGGGTTTTTAACGTAGCTCGAATGTCTGCTTTTGTAAAACAGCAAGCCACGCAGTGCAAGAACGTTGCCTGCATAATTTCAGCAGGCTTTCTGCTGTAATCATGTTCACTTAATACATGCGATAATTAGAGTGATGAAACACATGCACAAGTGACACTGAAACTGTGGCTTGTTTTCGTGTGCAAATGCAGGATGCACTAACCTCATACAGGGCTCTGGAGAAATGTGCCTTGCGGGGCCCTATCTCGTATTCACCTTGCACAGGAGGATCAGCAAATGAAACACGCTTGCTCGATGGCAGCTGCTGCAAATAAAGAGGAAACATTCATTGGAATGCGACAACACAAGGAAATAGAAGACTTGAACTGGGAAGGTCGTCAAGGAACTGCAGTGACCATGTGCTCTGGCTACAAAGCAAACATTATAACAAAATAAGTAGGTCAGTAAAGAATTCAGTGCGATTACTACAGAGGACTCCCTTTAAGACAAGAAGTTATGCAATGAGTGGTGTATTCAAATATTTCATTAATAGGGAAAATTTGTTACACACAGTTAAGCCTCAATATAATGAACTTCAATACAGTAAAATTACCAATATAATGAAGTCTTCGATCTTTTTTTACATGATATTGTTACGGATGTAACATAGACCTACTCCATGAATGTGGTGCTATGCTTGACTGCGGGACTGGAGAGGTGCTTCTGCGAGGAACATTGCCAACGATTTCACCTGAGGATTTTCAAACTCATCAACCCGAGGTATTCTCGCTGTGTCAAGATGTGTTCCTACCCGGTCGGACCGGCACGTTTGTTCCGGTGTGTTCTTCGTGCGTCCGGAGGGGACCCTGCAGCGGCCTTATTGAACCCGATCATAATAATGCGATTAAGAAGAATGTGCTGGTTCCGCGATCAGTCGTTCAAGCCATTGACGGACGCGCTTTTTTGTGGACAGTCAACCCGTCAACCAAGTCCGTAGTTCTACCAGCTGGACTTAAGCTGGGCACATTTGAGGAGCAAGACGAACTTGACGTACGGATCATTGCAGAGTCCTCACAAGTTAATCGACCACCGCCCGACTACTCGGCTGAATTGCGACGAATGATAAACAAGTCGCTGTCTTCTTTGTCGTCCTTCATGCTCCTCCAGCGCTACGTTACAATATCAATAGAACACCATGTCTTGTTACCTTCATACTGACAAGTGCGGTTGTTTTCATTTAAGTGGAAAGCCGTTATCGCTTCCCAGTGACACGCGCGCTCGTTTTGATTGTTTGCGGGGAGCACTGTTATCACTTTCTGTTACGCGCAATGCAGGCCGCGTTTAGCTTGCATGCCACTTCTAGAACCGTGTCGACCATTGTTGAAACTTTGCATGCTTGACGCGCACATTGCAGTAACTTCTGGAACCATGTCTTGTTACCTTCATACAATGAAGCATGTTTATTTGCAATTTCAATATAACAACGCTGTGCTGCTGCCACGAAGAAAAGCCGAGCCGATAATTTTAAAGTTCTGCAGATGCGATCAGTAAAATGGGCAAGTTTGATGTGGCTTCTCGCAACGTGTTTTTAAAAAACTGCAAGCTGCACTCACCAATGCAGAGCAGCTGGTGAGGGCATAAGGGCTGTGGAGCCTGAATATACTCGCCTGATCCTTCTTGCCATAACACAAATGGACAGCGTGCATGCGAATGTCCTCGCTGGCCTCGTGCATCATATTGTGCACCTTGCGCACTTCGCAAGCGATACGGTTTCGTATCTCGGATCAACCACGTCATGTGACAACGGCCAATCTGATGTTTTCCTATCACTGAGTGTGAAGTGACAGGTATGTTTAACTTTAGAAGTGCTAGTAAAGGCAGCGAGCTCTTTCTTATCTTGCAAGAGATGACAACTGTAGGGGTGTCAAGGCTTGTAACTTGCAAGTGATGAGCACAGTCGACAAGAAAAAATGTCACTGCTTATTTCTAGAACTTGCATAGCTCACTTTTCATGGCTCACAAGAAGGGAGTGATTTCTAGACTTTCTGAATAGGTGCCTTCCCCATAAATTGCTTTTCTCAGCTGCCTGTGGTTACCCACCGCACAGGTACCAACTATATAAAATTAAGCAGTTCTGTGATAAAGGTGACACATAGTACACAGGGTCCATAGTACACAGGTAGTGTGCATTTTGTGCTAGAAAAATAGATTTATTCATTGGATATGTACCAATGAGTAAAATTCTCTAAAATACTCTCCCCTTGCATCGATACGCCTACGTAGATGTGTCTGCCACGCCTGGAAGGCACCCTCAAAGTCCTTGGTGGCATTCCCATCAACGACATCTCAGGCATTCCCATTAAGGACATCTCAGGCAAGAAATCCAGCAACTTTTTTCTAATACAGCTGCCAAGCCCACGGTGCTGCGCTACAATTGTTGTCGAATGTGTTTATGCCCTTGTTGCTCTTGTCGGGCGATATAGAAACCAATCCTGGCCCTCCCGATATTAAGGGTGTAATGACCAAGTTAGGAAAACTAACTACTGGCCAGTCAAAGTTAATCAACGAAGTACTAGACCTAAAAAGCAAACTACTGGCAACAGACAAAACGCTATCTGACCTATGTAAGTGCATGACTGATTTAGAACATTATAAAGCCATCTCAACCTTACAAACCGACCTAGATACAGCAAGATCAGATACCACCCATGTGGCTGGCCAGCTCGCTCGCCTTGCTACACAGATGGAAGATGCCGAGAACAGGTCGTGTCAACATAATCTCATTTTTTGTAACATCCCAGATCCTAACCCGAAAGAAACTTTTGCCGAATCCAAAGAAATCATCATTCACCATTTAAAAGAGCATTTGAACTTCGTCATTGGTCCCAATCACATTGACCGTGCGCATTGTCTTGAACGCCATTCACAAGGCCATGCTCGGCCACTTGTTGTAAAATTTACCCACTTCAAAACCAAATAATCTCTCTTTGGTAGTGGCCCCAAATTTAAAGGCAGTAAGTCTTGCATCGGTGAATATTTCTCTCAGTCCATCAGAGTCACTTGCAAACATCTTATCGCTTTCGCCAAATCGAAATCTATGACCTATTCTCTGTGCTTCAAAACGCTGCACATTGGAACCGAACCATACGTGTTTGACCATCCAACTGAATCTGTTAAAGAAATATCATAGCAATTGCCTAGTCATCAACATGTGCCTTCCCGCCCTCAACGCACCCTGCAATCAAACTTGTTGCTTTCTGCTATCTTCACTAACATACGCAACTTCCTCCTAAAACATGACATTATTTCTAATCCGGTTTTATCATCTCGCAGCAACCTTCTAGTATTAACGGAAACATGGCTTACAGGAGACGTAGCAGACAGTGAGGTGCTTGCTGACCCACCAAGTTTTGAACTGCTTCGAAACGATCGCAGGGATGCAAGGGGCGGAGGGGTATTTGTTGCTGTGAGCCAAGATATATCTTGTACATCTGTAAATGTTGTGTCCGATCTTGAAATCCTATGGCTTAAATGCCAAGCTGCACCTCATTCAGTCTTACTATGTGTTTGCTACAGGCCCCTTCAAAGTACCCCAGACTTCTCTTTCAAGCTAAACATCATCCTAAGTGAAATAATGACCAAACACCCAAATATGCATGTAATTCTGTTTGGAGACTTTAATTTTCCATATCGGTTGGTCGAACCCGCCTACTCCAGTGGCTACATCAAAGGAATCACATGAGTTCCTTGAGGTATGCCTAAGCTTTAACTTATCCCAAGTGCTCACAGAACCGATAACTGCCAAAATATTCTAGACCTTATCTTAACAAATTATCCCGAGGGCACTTCATCCATTGCGTGTCTTCCTGAAATCAGTGACCATAAAGTCATTCACGCTAACTTTGTGATGAAACCTCTCTCGACACGTGCTGTTAAAAAAACAATTTGTTTATATCATAAGGGCAATTACGTAGCAATTAATCACGAACTTATGCAAAATTATCCCACTTTTAAACGTGCCTTTCCTTCTCACAACGTAGGCGAGAACTGGCGTATTTTCAAAGAGAAACTAAACCATTTGGTTGAAAGATACATTCGCCAAATTAAAATTCATTCCAACTCAGTGCAACCCTGGCTCAACAAAGTTCTGAAGCGACTGGAAAGCAAAAAGAAACGTCTCTTCCACGCAGCTAGTTCCGTAACGCACCTGAAGCATGGTACTACAGGTACAAAGAAGCTGCAACTGCTTATCTGGAAGCTATACGCCATGCCAAACGTTCATTCTTTCACTCTGAAGTGCTGAACGTGCTTAAGAACAGCCCGAAAAAATTCTGGCGAGTCCTTATCCCCAGGACAGTCGCACCATTACCTTATCAAATGAGTCAGGCGATGCCCTAACCGATGCTGAGTGTGCCCACAAGTGCAACGCCGCCTTTGCATCAGTAGTTTTCACTCAAGGGAGTGAACTGTCACTCTCTGTTCCCCATGCCACTTTTGAATGTACTATGCAACCAATTACATTTTTTTCCATCCGGCATTACATCCCTAATAGACAATATTCAGCTTTCATGATCAGCTGGTGTGGATGAAATTGCATCTAAACTTCTAAAAAATACTAAACATATTTGTACAGTCCCACCTCTGTTTATTGTTTTCGCAGTCACTTTCAACAGGTATTTTGCCTCCTGACTGGAAACATGGAAAGGTCGTTCCAGTCTTCAAATCAGGCAACAAACACTCCCCATTAAATTAATGCCCCATCTCATCAACCAGTGTACCTTGCAAAATACTTGAACATATCATCCACACCCATATCATGGACTTCCTCGACGCTAACCATTTTTTTCATCCATCGCAGCATGGCTTCAGGAAAGGTTTTTCCTGCGAAACACAACTGGCTATGCTTGTTCATGACCTGCATGTAAACCTTGACTCTAACCTACAGAGTGACACCATCTTTTTAGACTTCTCAAAAGCTTTTGATAGAGTTCCTCATGAGCATGTACTACTAAAACTTGCCACATTACATCTAAACACCGATATCTTAGCATGGATCAAAGCATTCTTAAGTAACCATTCACAATTAGTCATCGTTAACAATCAAACATCCGGCTCTACCCCCTTAACGTCAGGAGTCCCTTGAGGGTCCGTACTTGGCCCACTACTGTTTTTGATTTACATTATCAACCTATCATTGCATGTGTCCTCTAACATCCGTATGTTTGCAGACAACTGCATAATTTATCGTAAAATTAGCAGTGTTTGCGATAACGAATCCCTACAAGATGACTTGCGAAATGTGCAAGAATGGTGTAGCCAGTGGCTAATGCAACTAAACCCTAACAAATGCAAAACTGTCTCTTTCCACCACCGTAAAAATCGACTTACCGTGTAAGGCCTGCACTTCTTTTCCGCGATTCTGGTGGGGTGCGGCCCTTCTACGGAAGTGCGAAATTTTTTTTTTCAATTTTCGATCCATGTATGGAAAAGCCTATTTACTCATGCCATATGTACCCAATGATGGGATAGCTGGCGTCTAGCTGTGGACATCCTCACTAGATGTCTTCATTGGTATCGCTGCTTGCAATCGCACGCATGGTGTGCGACTGCAAGGGCCTTGATGCGGAGCATCTCGGTTGACAACACATAGCCGTCTTTCCTGGTGTCGTGACATATTTCATGAGCTCCTTCTTGAGTGCTGGAAATTTGCAAGGCTTGCCGCGGAATGCTTTCCTAGTCTTGATCATTGCGGCCGGCTGCACGTTTTCCACACTGTTTGGCGTACGCGATAACTTGAAGTTTGAACGCAGCGTCACCTGTGGTTAAGAGTTTTTCTTCTCCATCGCAAGTGTTTGTGCTATAGGCAGTCGTCAAAATTAACAGCGGCACAAAGGATCAATGGTGCCGGCGACAAAAGCGAAAAGATCTCCTAGACAGTGCTGCGTGCCTGAAGCCCACACAGATAGCGCCAAGTGACGAAGCTGCAGGACAGCTATTGCAGTCTGGTGGCTCCCTCGAAATGCACATACGAGACGTGACGACGCTGCCGTTTGCTGGCAAGATTTCCTTTCCTTTTTTTTTTTTTTTCAATATTTGGACTGCCAAGTTGGGGGGAGGGGGCCTTAAACGAGCGCGGCCCTTATTCAAGTGTATATGGTATTTTCTCTCACTGAATTGCTAACGCCAACCTTTAACTGGTTCCTTCTCACAAATATCTGAGTAACCCTTTGTAGTGACCTAACCTGGGCGACACACATTATGAGCATCATCTCATCTGCTAATAGAATACTCGGGTTCCTGAAACGCCATCTTCGCCATGCCCCTCAAAATGTAAAACTACTCGCGTATCAGTCTCTCATCAGGACGAAATTAGATTACGCATCCCTCATTTGGAACCCGTGTCAAACACCTGTCATCAATCAACTCGAATCGCTTCAAAATTGAGCTACAAGATTTATACATCGTAAGTACTCATATGACATCAGCATACCAGCAATGAAAAGAGAATCAGGCTCATCATTACTTGCATCTCATCACCGCACTGCTAGCATAATGTCTTTTTCACAAGTTCTTTTACAGCTCACTCGGCCAGCCACCATATATCCTCCCCCCGACATGCATCTGCTGTTGCACCGGTCACCCGCAACAAGTTGCGCGCCTGCATGCGCACACCACAACATTTTTGTCCTCATTCTACCGTGCAGCAACAGACTGGAATGGCCTTTCCAATGTCATTACAGCCATTACTTGTCCCTCCACTTTTATGATCCCTTTAACAGATTACTTTGCACTGTATTAAAATATGGCTTTGATTTTCTACGTATGCACCCACCCCTTATGTAACACCTCTTCAATGGGGTCTTTAAGAAATAAAAATGAAATGAAATGAAAGAAAAGCAAGCCTGGCAGGGGATGGCAGAAAGTAAGGTGGGCGGGCGAGATCAAGAAATCTGAGGATGTAGCGTGGTGGCTGCTGTTGGCACAAGAGTGGGCTAACTGGCAGAGAGGCCTTTGCCCTGCAGTGGGCATTGATAGGCTGATGATGATTACAACAATGTGGCTGTCAACAAAAGGAAGCCTCGATAGCCATTAAAAAATGGAGGGCCCCACGAAAATGCAAAATTGCCAAAACGCAAATTACGCTAGAGAGAACCAACAGATCTCCATAATAAATTATGTGCAAGTGCACCTGAAACTGAATACCCTAGGGAGCTTTGAGAATGGCAGAAGACATGGAAGCAGAACCCTTCAGATAGGGTGTTAATGATGGCTATCTGCCGTTGACCGGACACATCTTCTTAATTGTAGCCTCTGAGGTAGCACATGCTGGTTTTTACTAGGAGCGTGCGAATATTCAAATTTCAAGTAATTTTCTAACCGTGTTCACTTTCTGGTCCTTCACTATTTGAACAATTTGAAGTTGGTAATTATGGGGTTAAGGGGAAAAGTATGCTATGTCTCCTGACAAGTGGCTTATTCATGCATGCAGTAAACTTTATCGCATAAGTAAACTCATGTGTAACGGCAAAGATAACACTTGTGTACTGCGGTGAAGTTAACACAATTCTCTTGGACCTTTCTTTCCCGAGGGACGACATTGTGGGAGTACATTAGTTATCCTATAAATTTGTTTTCCCTGCCCGTGTTTAGCAGTATGTACATTTCTTTAATCTAACATGGCGTTATTTCAAAAATATTCAAATATAATTAGCAAAACCTTTAATTCAAACTCAAACATTATTATATGATTTCACTTCACATCCAATTTTCAAGCAGCTCTAGTTTGTATTGTTCCAAGCAATCTTGAAGGCCACATGACGAAGAAGCACTGAAGCAACTTCTCTCTCATTTCTAGCATGAATGTAGAACGTAGTACGTTAGAGCAATTGCAGCAGTATTCCTATGACTGGCACATAACTCACTTTGGCTCGTTGAGGAGACTCCTGTGTTTCCTCAACTGGTGGATGTTGCTTGAGGATGCTGGTCAGACGAACCACGTTGCCATCAACTGGTTGCTGTGCAAGGGGCACACTGGCAGTGTGGTTGCTTGGGGAAGAACCGACGTTGCGCATGGCTGCATCCAGCATAATGCGGCTGCGTGACAGGGCCGCTGGAGAACCTGACCACCGAGGTGGTGGCTTGCCTCCGGCTGCATTCGGTGGCGGAGGAGAGCCCTGTTGTGCCTGCTCTTGGCGTACCTGGTAAAGGAACGACAATTCAGATCAACCAGTCTGCTTACTGTGGCATCAACAGCTACCCTTTTACACTGCCTCAACACAAAGCAGGGTTCGTCTTGAACGATAAAAGTGAATGGTACTTCAAGGATGCAGAGTCGCATCTGAAAGGGGCGCTGACACAAACATTTTTGTCTGAGGTGTGTAGCTGGGGGCCTGTTACTCATAACATGGACACCAACTGCTCCAGCACACAACAGATAATTATTCATGGTTCCTTTTTAACAAACTTGATTTCAGTTTTGGTTTGGGGGAGCTCTGAAAACGACACGACGCCGGGTGCAACTACCACCAATTAGCGTCGGCAACTGGGCAGACAAATCTGACCATGTGAGCACACAGAATTGTGGCGCACTTCCACACAGCCTGCAAGGCGTTCTCGCATTCTTTCAGTGGTCGAACATCCTCCGTGTTGTCATCGTAGCTATTGTCGTCGTCGGGTGGCGACAATTTTCTTAAAAGGCCCCTAAACCACCCAGAGGTCAAAATTTGTAGTGTAGTGCCAGCTTCCACAACAAACACGTAGACGTACGAATTTTTCGAAACAGTGCTCTAATAGTGAAGTTACATGCGTTCGACTACTAAAACGTGGCGCTTGCTTGTTTTGCTCTCTCCTGCACCACGCGCCAGCTGCTCGCCGGTGCCACCGCCTCGCCGAGTGCTCCTCCGAATGTCACGCGACAGGCATGCACACACGAGCAGCAACCACACAGGACGAGGAAGAGCAGCATGGAGGAAAAGAGCAGACAAACAGGGAGCATGAACCGAAAGTCCGAGTTCTCCTTCGACCAATCAGTGGAGCTCTGCCTCTGTTGACGTCGCTAAAACCAAGGTGCCGTCATCACGGCTAACTTTGGTGTGTCGGAAAAGCCTGGAGAGGAGCATGGGATTGTTTTTCGAATTTGTGGCACGGGGCACATAGCGCTGCCACATTGACAACGTTCATTGCGATGGAATTCTCAACTCGATGCGCGCGTTAACTTGAAATGTTAAAAAAAAAAAAGGTTTAGGGCCCTTTAAAAGCTTGGCATCGCTGGAAGCCTACTAATGCATCATTGCTGGCTGCACTGCTTATAGCTCAGCTGCCGTGGTGACATGGTGGAAGTTGGGAGTCCCCGTGGGTCACCTTTGGTATAGTCGATGACACAAGGTGCGGTGTACAGCGTTCGACTGCAATGTACTCCAGTACTCATGTAAATTACCTTCCTAGGTATATTCACCGTTGAGATTTCGTACATATGTCAATGTCCATGGAATTCAATCCTGCAGGCTATGTCAACAGCAAAATTTTGGTGTCAGTGCCCCTTTAAAGGGCAACTCCAGTGATTTTCTGAAGAAGTAAAGCTAATGACAATTCTATGTTCCAGAGGTGCTCCTGACAGTGCATATTCTCGAGAAATTTGCAAATAATAATTATTAGGAAAAGAAAAGAAAAAAGAAAGAAAAGTGCGAGACCAGGACTGCTGTCTTCATGTAAAAAAGGTCAATACGCCTTCTGCACAGTGTGATAGTGCGTGCATCTTTTCTTCAATGGTAACGTTTCAAAGCAGTCTGGTATGGTCATGGCTTCCGAGATTCAGAGTGCCGGCAGGCAGCGTGAGACAATCTTGAAGGCTATGGTATGACAGCCTGCGTGCTTCAGCCACTTTTGCCGCTTAGCCCACGACGACATCAACCTACAGTGTGACCAAAAAAAGTGAAAAGCCAGCTGGGCAATTTGAGGTAATGAGTACAGATTTATTTCTAAGCAATCTGTGTATCTCTCAAGCGAGCAAATTTCAGCCAACATACAGCAAATTTCATTGAGATTCACTGGCCTTGAAAAAAATTGGAGTTGGCCTTTCAATTAAATATTTTTACCTTAAAAAAAGTTTCTAAAATACCACACACATATAGTGCACTAGAAGTACAAAATTCAAATTAAAAATCTCCACACGATAATTTAGGTTTCTCGAAGGTTGCAAAACTTATCAGCGCAGCTGCAGAGTGTTTGTTGCTGTCAGCTAGTCACTGTTCCTCCCCACTTCTCTCAATGCTTTTTCCAATCCTAGAAGGTGGTGTTGCACAATGCCCCAATGTTTTATTGCCGGCTGAACAAGTCACAACGTCAATGAAAGCTTCGAGGTTTTTTTCTATTTATGATGTTGAGTGCTTTGCACTTGAACACTTTTTGACTACAATGTCGCTAAGATTGTTCTGTGTTTGAGTTTGCATGCATGGAACCAAATTAGATGTGAATTAATAACATGTGCAAGTAGCATAACCAAGCGCTCATACTGCCTTTGCAGTAAATGAACCTGCCAAGGTTTCAAAACACTCCACACAAAGAACAGACTGACAGCAGCATCATCAGCTGCTCTAATTACCGTATAATATACTCTCGCAATGAACCTGCTTTAATTTCATTGTCCCTTTTTCCAATTCTTTTCTTCGGAAGCCCCCAGAGTCCAAAGTACGGTCGCTAGAATAAAGGCACGCGAGTGGGGGCGACAAAAACGGCTGAAGGAGAGATCAAACGCGCCCCCATCCCCCCACCGCCGGCCCATCTCGGTCGCTCGGAGGCGATAACGTCACCCCTATCGAGACGCCTGCAGTCAAAGCGGGGAGGAAACGCCCCGCCCGTCTTTAACGAGCATGAAAAGACCCAAAGGCGGAGGAAGGAGGGGGAGAGTGTCGCTCGTCTGCCGAGCGATCGCATGGCTGCCCAGATAACGCTCGCGCTATCTCGGCAGCCATCAGCTGGCGGCTGTTCCTGCAAGTGTGACCAAGACTGCAAAAGTCAAATAAAAAAACGGTGCCCAGGCGGGTACGGCGTGCCAGGTAACGCATCATGCGGAAACAGGCCCACGGTTGCGGCGTAACAGCGGGGTTCGCAATAGATGGGATCCTATGGGAGCTATGCCGGGACCGATGAAAAACAACGTAACAGCCGGGAAAACGCAGCAGTGAGGAACGTGACAGCGGGGTTCCACTATATCATGTATTTCATAAGCTGTTATGAGATCACAACAAGGGCCGTTTTTGGCTCCGTAGTTGGCCGCTGCCGTCGCCACCGCCGCCGCCGCCGGTGTCCGTAACCACTATCGCGCCAATTTTAGAAAAAAAAAAATAACCAGGAATGAGGAGGATTCGAACCCATGTCCCTCTGCGTGGCAGTCGAGCATTCTATCAGTGAGCTATGCCTGTGCTTGAAAAATCATCGCTAGAAGACCGAAACAGGTATAGAGCCTGCTGAGAAATCGCATTAACAAATGTAATGTTACGTGGCAAAATAGTAACACGCCACTACGTGTCGAGGAAAGTGGATTGCATAACGAGTGCAACAAATCATTTGAAAGAACACAGGGGCTCATGCTCTGTAGCTCTGCGCCCATTACAGAGGCATATCAACATCATCATTATGAAACGTTCTTCAACTTTCCGTCATCATTACTACAAAGCGCTGCGTCGTGAAGCAGTTTTGTTGTATTGTGCCATGCATCACGTGACAGGTGATGTGCGCAGTGCCGACAGCAACCTGACTTGGCTCTTCGATATACCTGATCGCCCAATCACTTGGCCACATCGCCAAGCGTTTACAATGGCCACTGAGAAGGTCGCTCCCCCAGCTTATGCTATCACTGTCCTGAGATTCCGCATAGGTTTGGTGCTTTTTTTAAATGCAGAGCATTTCTTAGTCGCACGATGTCGCGCTTCGGCGTCGGCGCCGTCCACACCCCCACTGCGCATGCTCGGCTTCTCGTGCCGGCCCACCGGGTGTTCAGCAAGCCGAGCATGCGCAATGGGGGTGCGGACCTCTCCCCCGTACTCCTCTCCCTCGAACGCGGGCGGTGTGTATATAAGCGGCGGAGCGCGCGTTCGGAATTCAGTCAAGGGCGTCTTTGTGGACCTCTCCCCCGTACTCCTCTCCCTCGAACGCACGAGAAGCAGCGGCGAAACATGAGCAGCGAGCTTTAAGACCCCAGTTACGTGAGCAAGAAGCGGCGTGCAAACGTCGTCAATGAGACACGGCTCCGGACGCTGCTCCGTGGACGCAAGCGCCTTCATTCAATAACTAAGAATAATAAAGACGAAATAACAAATAAGCATTCCCAAACCATACCCAATTACGCAACATTCACGCGATACCCCCACCACTCTGCGACGCATTTACTCGAGTTCCCCCCGTGGGAAGATGCGGGCGGCATTTTTTTCTTACCGCATGTTTTCTTGCTTATCATGCATCTTCTTCACGCCAGAGTGGCGCTTTTTGTAATGTGAAAAGGTAATTTACCTAAACGAGAAAAATTGTGATTCACTTTAGAGCTCTTTGAGCAAGTACGGTGATTTTTCAGTGTCCACTGATCTTGTCGCGTGCTGGCGTACCGTGGCAGCAACGACAACGAAGTCAGTGGAGGCGCGAGTAGGGCGAGTGCTTGGACATTGAAATAATGCACTTGGTTTTTGTGTTCCAATGTAGCAGCATTGCTTTTCTTCTGCCCTTCCACTATAATCTCAATGAAATTTTCAATATATTGTCACAGCGCTTCTGGAAAGCAAGGTGGAGGATAGAGAAAAAGAGGAAGAAGTGGAGTTCATTCCCTGGCCTCGCTCCATCCGGTTGTTCTGCTCGGAGCCTCCTGAATAAATGCCACCTCTTAAACGACTTTGACCTCGTAACATCTTGGTGGAACGTGCTGGGCACGACACCCGAGCACAGAAGCCCTGCTGTCTTGCCTTCGCCGCAGCCGTCGCCTTGCCGGTCTTCCGCCATTGCCACGCCATTGCCACATGACCTCAATGACGTTGTCATTTTTGGTCGCACATTCAGCGAACACAATAAGAGTCTGGATGTTGTCCTTACTTATATCGAGAATGCTGGATTAGTCTTGAATTTAAAAAAATGCCATTTCAGTGAGCGGCAAGCTTTGGTTTTAGGTCATCTTGTGGATAAAGATGGTATACGACCTGATCCACAGAAGACGAAGGCAGTCGAAGCGTTCCAACGACCACGTTCTGTGAAGGAGCCGCGCAGTTTTTTGGGACTATGTTCATACTATCGGCAGAGTTTCCACGTGTGCATTTCTAGAAAATCTTTCTATGTACTTAAAGTCAGCATTGGTTGGATATAGAGAAGGCGTGTTTCTGCAGAAATTGGGGATTTGTATAGGTTCAAAGGTCGCCCCTATTTTAAGTGATCTTTACTTGAGCAAGTTTGATAGCCATTTAAAGGAGGGCTTAGGTGATCACATCATTCGGGTATGTCATAATGCTGATGATTACCTAACTTCTTTGCAGTAAGGATGATTTTGAGTCCATCATCACCCATGTAAGTGAACAATTTAAAGTTAATGAAGATGGCTTAAGATTTACAAAAGAACTGCCTCAAAGAAACATAATACAGTTGATTCTCGCTATAACGAAACTGACGGTGTGCAGAAAAAATTTAATTGAAGTGTTAATCCTTGTGAAATCGAAAAATATAACTTACCTGAGCTGGTTGAACCAGGACAAATTTTTCGGCAACTAGGAAGCTTTCATTTCTGAGAAATCCGTATAGATTTCCTTGTAGCCTTGTGCTACAAAACGGGTGGATACTAATTTTCCCTAACACTTTTATGACTCAATCTTGCACATGACATCACGGCAGCAGTCGGAAGAGTAGAGAACTGTGAGTACTGAAACCAGCTGCTTGCACCTTCTCTGTTCTTTGTACTTGTCCGTTTTACGCTGTAAGCTGGTCAAAATGAATTATCACCAACTAGAACAGATTTCCGTTCTTGTCCATATGGTTTTTGGAGCCGCTTACGGCAAAAAGGTGCATGCCAGATTCGAGTAAATACGGTACTCAACGGGTGGCGCGGGGGGCAGGTGCTTGGACCCTCATGTAAAACCCTGTGTACAGGGTCCTTGAGGTATTTTCAATAAATAAATAAATAAATAAAAAATACTGTCGACCAAAGGGGGTTTACGGACACTGTTAGTGGGTTTTTGCGGTCGCCATTGTGTACAAAGTCCAACTCGATAACATCGCCTATGCATCACATGTTTTACGAGCGAGTAAAAGCACGCTAGCGTTTGGCACGAGCGTAGCTGAAGCACAGATGAACCGACCCGGCTGTCTCCGCCGAATGAAAGGCACATGCAATCACATCGCGCCGCGTGCGAGGGCTGTCGTCGCTTGCTTCTCAAGCCGAGAAGAAACGCACAGCCGATCTTTCGTCGAGCCAAGGACCATATGGTGTGTCAGTGAGAAAGGGGCGGTTGCGCGCAAGATCTCATCGCCATCGCTCTCGAGCAGTGGCAGCGCCCATACTTAGTTTCTGATGGTGCCAACACGTGATTTCATCTTTGTAGACGTATTTTTATCTGCTGAAACGTGCCAAAATGTCCAAGATTCTGTTTAATGCACAGCAAATCGGATTTTTGAGCCTAGAATTGCATTGATAAATTTCTTTGAAGCGAAACGGCACGATAAAAGAAGGGAAGTGTTCGTTGTGGTGAGCATATTTATGCATTGACTCCTGTGGACTGGTGAAGGGGAACCAAGAATTTTTCGTTGTACCAGAAATTTCATTGAAGCTGCGTTCGTTGTAGCTGGGTTCGACTGTGCAATTTCTAGATATCTCTGACGTTTGACCAAGATCACATGTGCTGGCAATACTCCCCTAGAGCTTCTAAGCCGTTGTTGAACTTTCACACCAAGCATTCGAGAGCAGTAAAAAAAATGGAACAGCCATGTCGTGTCTAAGGTCATCCCTAACCAAATCGTGTGTGCACCAATTGAACAAAAGCATTAATGTGCAGGTCCAAAGCCTTTTAGAATCGGGTTACCCTACATTAGCTGTAGCCACTGTAGTTGAACGCCTAAAGACTTCAATCGCGACCGGAATGCGTGGCGCAGCAAAAAGTAGTGTGAATATTCCATATATCCATGCATTTTCACACAGGCTTAATTAAGAAAGTAGGAAGCAGATATGGGGGTTAACACTGTGTTTACGGTTCCCAATAAGTGAGGTAGGATTTGTGCCACTGTGCATAGGAAAAATGAGCTGCTGCAAGAAAGAAAGCAAATAGATATTTGTCTGGTTAAGTACAATGCCAACAATTTTACTGAGTTTTGCGTGGGTGTGGTTTATAAGATTCCTTTTAACTGCAGGCTATTCTACATAGGGCAAACTGTGCATTGTATTAATCAGAGATTAATTGAACATAGAAGGTAGCTATCAGGTGGAACGCCGTCTAATCTATCATTATACTGCCGGGACTGTAACTGCATGCCTGAGTTAGACGAATGCGCAATTCTGTACAGGCATAAGAATGAAGAAACATGTTTAATGGTCGAGGCCTGGCTCATCAATAATAGCAGAAGCACAAGTGCGAGTCAGCCATTGATTAGCTTAAACAGAGAAGAGATGGAATGACTTAACAGTTGTCTATTGTGCAGACCGGCACGTGTACCAGTTTGACAGGTGGCGCTACCATTCCTGAGCATGTGCAGATAAATTGTGTATCTTTCTTTTTCGCCTCTGTGCTCTGTTTAGTTTATAGTCGGTGTTCCGTGCTGCCCACTTTCCTTCTCTTGTGTCCATGTTTTGCACACCTGTTTCTTTGCATTATGACGAACTTTCTTTTGCCCAGGAGGGGTGGAAGGGGGGAAGGGGCAGGCGCTTGCTCAAGATTTTACGATAGATGTATTTATGCTTACCTGTTTCGCCCGAAGGCGGCTGGAGATTGGGGATGCTGTCTGTGAGGGGAGCTTACGCTTGCGTGCACCCCTGATTGCCTTTTCTTGTGCTAGCGTGCTCTGCCGAATGGATGCAGTATTCGTCTCACTCTCTGGTTGTGTGCTACCTTGGTCATCGGTCTCCGGCACTGTAGAGATATCTGGGCAATCGGAAGAGGCAGTCTTGTGAATGTCGGTAGAGACTGTTTCCCCTTCAGTGTCCCCTACCAACTCTACTCCATTGGCATCCTCAGAGCTAGGCATAGGCGCACCAAATTCCGGTGATGTCTGGGATACCTGAACACTTTCACTGGAACACATGAAGGAGCCCTCACTAAGTCGCAGCATGCACTCCTCACTGTTCACAAGCGATGCCACTGAAGCCTCTTTCAATGGCTGGTGCTCCTGTGGCATTGCAGTAGCCTCTGTGCACACTTCTTCCACGTGCTCGACAACTGCGCAGCCATCCTCTTCGTACTCCTGCTGCAACTTCTGCTCAACTGGTACGTCGTTTGTCAGTCCTTCAGCGTGATCATCGACAAGTGGAGCGATGCCATCTTCGAGAGCCTCTTGCTGGCACCTCACAGGCTCATTAGAAAGCAGCGACCTGCGGGAATGCCTGGCATTCCTTCTGAGCCTGTCACCCTCTGGAACACTTGCCCTCGACGACCTTTCATGCTTGGAAGAAGGTGCCTGAGCCTCCTGGCTGGCAACTAGCCGACCCTTCTTTTTGTCTTGCAGCCAGACTGTGATGGGACTGTCTGCGTGCAGATCCTGTGGATCTGCAGGTGGCTTATCCTGATCCAACTTGACCATCTCTGCTTCATCGGTAGAATCAATGGTCGACTGGGAACTGGGCACCACATCTGTGTCTTGTAATGCTTCACCTATTTCCTGTTCTGGCAGAGATAGTCGGGTGAAGGAGAGCTTGGCTTTAGGACGGTGCACTCGGGGGCTGTCTCCTGACTGTGGGTGGGACGGAGAGGCCACATTGCACGGCTTCTGGCTCTGCAGCAAACCATAAAAAGGCATATGCAACCTTTTCATTAGACATGTTCTTGTCTGTGTATCGTAAACACGAGGGCAACTATTACTGCATGCTAAGGAAAACTGGACAATTACTAAAAGCTACGACACCTCTCTTCTAGTTTATTGAGGCTGTGGCCAAACTTTGGTGTGGTAAGAGTGGACAGATGGTTACATACAAATGCCCTTCAATTGCTTGAGTGCAGAGTCATCATCATCATCATCAACAGTCTGTCTACGCCCACTGCAGGGCAAAGGCCTCCTCCCACAGATCTCCAATTATCCCTGTCCTGTGTTGACCGGGCCCAATTTATCCCCGCAAACTTCCTGATCTCATCTGCCAGGCTTGCCTTCTCTAGGAATCCACTCTGCTACCTTTAATGAGCAACGGTTGTCTTGTCTTTGGATTTCATGGGCCGCCCACTCCCATTTCTTCTTCTTAATTTCTATTAATATGTCCCTGACATGCGTTTGTTCCCTAACCCAGTCTGTTCTCTTCTTGTCCCTTAAAGTTACACCTACCATTTTACGTTTCATAGCTCGCTGCGCCGTCCTCAATTTAAGCTGAACCCTCTTTAGTTAGCCTCCAAGTTTCTGCCCCGTAGGTGAGTACCGGTAAGATGCAGCTGTTATACACTTTCCTCTTCAGAGACAATGGTAAGCTACCATTCAATATCTGACAATGCTTGCTGAATGCACTCCACCCCATTCTTATCCTCCTAATTACCTCAACCTCATGATTCGAATCAGGGGCCACTACCTGGCCTAAGTAGACATATCCACTTACTACTTCCAATGCCTCGCCAGCTATGTCAAATCTCTGTGCTCGCGCAAGGCTATTGAACACTACTTTAGTTTTCTGCATATTAATTTTCAGCCCCACTGTTCCACTTTGCCTGTTTAGGTCAGTAATCATGCTTTGTAATTCATCTCCTGAGTTACTTAGCAAGGCAATGTCATCAGCAAGTCTGAGGTTACTGAGATATTCCCCATTAACCCTTACACCCACCTGTTCTTAATCCAGTGTTCTAAATACTTCTTGTAAACATGCTGTGAATAACATTGGAGAGATTGCGTCCCCTTGTCTTACGCCCCTCCTTATAGGCATTTTGCTGCTCTCCTTATGGAGCATTACGGTGGCTGCGGAGCCGTTGTAGATGTCTTCCAGTAGTCTTACGTAGTGCTCGTCTACGCCCTGATTCCACAATGGCTGCATGACTGCTGAGGTATCGACAGTTTCAAATGCTTTCTCGTAAACTATGAAGGCTATGTATAAGGGTTGGCTATATTCTGCGTATGTTTCTATCACCTGATTGATAGTGTGAATATGGTCTACTGTTGAGTAGTCTTTACGAAACCCTGCTTGTTCGTTAGGTTGGCTGAAATCTAAGGTGGCACGAATTCTGTTAGCGATTACCGTATTTACTCGATTCTAACACGCCCTTGATTCTAACGCGCACCCATTTCCCGCGACCAAAAAAAAAAGGGGAACATCGATTGTAACGTGCTCCCATTTTTCGCGACACGGAATAGAAAGTCCTTAGAAATCAACCTCCTCACATTCGTAAAAAAAAAAAAAAAAAAAAAAAAAACCGTACTCGCGTAATGAACGCACTCGCATAATAAACGCGCCGCCAACTTTGAACCCCCGCAGTCCCTCGTACGGCCGTGCTATGGCTCTCCCGCTTCACTCAGTCCATGGTGTCTCGAACACGTTCGGCGCGCTGATTCACAACTCCTCGGTCCCGAATAAAACTGCCACACGTCACCGGGCGTAGCCGTGTGCAAGTGGCGATAACATCATTTACTCGCAGTGCTGCGTTCCTCCGTGCTATCGCAGTTCCCTCACGCCCGCTGCCGCGTGCTGCCATGCGTGCTGCGCAGGCTGGCGCAGATAAGCCTAAGCATGGTCAGGGCGTGGTCCCCGAGATTGCCGCGATGCAATCTCGGACGTCATGCAGCGCGCATGACTTAGAGGCTCAGGTGGCTCAGGCTCAGCACAGATATGAGGGAGAAATGCGATGATGAGCCGTTTTGCGCGCGGTGATGGGGAAATATCGCCTTTTACGGCTACCCGCGAACGCTACCGAAAGCTGGTGCAGCTGGGTGTCTCCGAGGGTGCATCGGCGACGTAGCGACTTTGGTTGGCCGCAAGACAGCCAAGCCGGCGCGGTGAGTATCATCGGCCTACGCACCATATGTGTCGTGGCGTCGTTCAGCGCGGGACCGGCGGCGACATAGACTACTGAAGCTATGTGTGCCAAAGACCGCCGCGCCGCCAGTTCGTTTTTTCGCCAGTGACCGTCCGACAGCGCTCGAACCTCATAGGAGGCGGCCGTTTTGATGCCCGCGATATCGTAACGGTGTCGTTCGTTCGTACTCGATTCTAACGCGCGTACGATTTTTGGACCCGTTTTATCGGAAAAAAGGTGTGCGTTAGATTCGAGTAAATATGGTACCTTGGTAAATACCTTGTAGACGACCAACAGTAAGCTAATCGGACGGTAATTTTTTAAGTCCTTTGTGTCGCCTTTCTTATGAATTAGGAGGGTGCAGAGTAGGGGTGTGCAAATAGTGAATCTTGGCACTGAATCGAATATGAATTAATATGAACTTTTTGATTCTAGTACAATAAAGAATAGAATACTATTGAATTTGTTATTTGAAATTTTCAAATAGTAAGTAAACATTTTCAGAACAGCTCCGAAAATTCCATGATATTTTATCCAAAAGAACTATTCGTACACACTGACAAATGAAGGTTACGATTAAATGAACAAAAATACAGTTGTGAAAAGTGAGTTAGGCTTGCATGCAGCAGTAACTACAGCCTTTGAGATATTAAGTAACCATAGGTGGCACTTGCCTATCATGTGACTGAGGCCTATCTGCCACGATTTCTTGCTTAAAATTTTTCATGACTAGGTTTCGAGATTGACACATGACGCCCTCTCCTAGCCTTGTTCCTTCCTCTGTGCCATGGCAAAAAAAAACTACTGATATCACGATGACAGTAGATCGATCACATTTTCGCTTCTGCAACACTGCAATTTTAAGCAAAAAGGTATAGAAATGGGATCAATATAGCCTCTGTAGTCTCATAAAAGACTGGGCTACGTGCATCGTGGTAGTTCAATTATGAAAAAATAATAACCCCCTCAAAAGGACGGAAAGTTGAGCGAGTTGGTAACATTCCATAATCAAAAGAAGAGGCGTGCAGGACACGGACACAAGAAGAGAAGTGAACACCACGAACGCCGACTAGCAACTGATGCACAGCACAGAGGCGAAAAAGAAAGAAGACACACAGCTTATCTGCGCATGCTCGGAATGGTAGCGCCACCTGTCAATCGGTTACACGTGCCCGCCTACGCGATAGACATCTCCCAAGGCATTCTATCTCCTCCCTGTTTAAGCTAATCGACGGTTGACTCACGCATGCACTTCCACTAATACTGATATACCAGGCCTCAACCAATAAAAGCGTATCTTCGTTCTTATGCCTGTACAGGATCTCGGTATTATCTAACTCGGGCATGCAGCTACAGACCTGGCAGTGCAAGGATAGATTGGACGGCGTCCCACCTGATAGAGACCTCCTGTGTTCAATTAATCTTTGATTAATACAACGCGCAGTTTGCCCTACATAAAACCGTCCGCAGCTAAAAGGAATCTTATAAACTACACCCATGCGGCAGTCGGTGAAATTGTTCTTGGCTAGGTGCTTAACCGGACAGATATCGGTTCGCTTCTTACCTTCCTTCTGCTCAATTCTTCTATGCACTGCAGCACAAACCCTTCCTAACTTATTGGGAGCCGTAAACACAACATTAACCCCATATTTACTTCCCACTTTCTTAAGCCGGTGCGAAACTGCATGGATGTAAGGAATACTCACGACCTTTTTCTTGTTAATGTTACTCTCTGCTACCGCTTTTGTTCCGGTCGAAATCGACTTCTTAAGACGCTCAGCTACTGTGGCTATGGCTAGTCTAGGGTAACCTGCATCTAAGAGGCGCTCAACCTGCGCATTAAAGCTAATGGTCAAACGGTGCACGCACGACTTCGATAGGGCTGACTTTAAACAGGACAAGGCTATTCCGTTTTTTACTACTTTCGAATGCTTGGAGTCAAAATTTAGCAACGGCTTAGATGCTCTAGGGGAATACTGCCAACACACGTGATTCCGCTCAAATGACAACGAGATATCTAAAAATTGTATTACGTTTTTCTCCGGTAGTTCTTTCGTAAACGTTAAACCATCTCCATTAAGTTTAAATTGATCGCTTACATAGGTGACGACGGATTCAAAATCATCCTTACTACAAAGTACCAAGTAATCGTCCGCATACCGAAATACCCTAATGATGCGGTCCCCTAAGGCCTCTTTTAAACGGCAGTCAAACTTGCTTAAGTATAGATCACTTAGAATAGGGGCTACCTTTGAACCTATACAAATCCCTGATTTCTGCACATACACGCCTTCCCTGTATCCAACTAATGTTGACGTTAAGTACATGGAAAGAATTTCTAGAAAGGTACCTGTGGAAACTCCGCATCTATCTATGAAACCGGACTCTTGCCCTTGTTCTTGAATACATTCTTTCACGCAATTTAGTAAACCTTCATGCGGCAACGAGTAGTACAAATCTTCCACATCCATGCTAAACGCTGTGCAGTCTCCAGGATTTTCCTCTGTTAACAACTGAACTAGAGCCTGAGAATTACGTACATGGAAGGGGTCAGAAAAACTTAAGGAAGTTAAGCATTTCTGTAAATACCTAGCTACACAAACTTGCCACGTCCCTGACTCCGATACAATCGAGCGAAACGGAATTTCTGGCTTATGGGTTTTTGCCGAGAAAAATAATTCTAAAGTGAGCAATTTTGCCTTCTTAACACTGGAAGCAACCTTATCTAGATTATGTTTCAAAAGGAGATCGACAGCTCGTTGTTTTACTACAGAAGGTTTCAGTTTCACAGGTCTAAAATTCTTTTCAACAGCTGCTGAGGCTTTATCAGAAAAAGTGCTATTCGGCATTATTACAAAACAACCTTCCTTATCAGATAAAACGGGTCGAAGCTTATGTTCCACACAGTAATTTACAACCGGTCGGATAGGGTCAGAGGCCTTAACGAGATCGTTCGAATGCTTGATGCTGTCGGAAAAAATCGCCGTCGGAAAAGGTAATGATTCTCGGAGACGCCGTTTTGGACGATAACCACAAGAAAATTCTAGCATTAGGCCCTAAGTACTGTTTTCATCCTAACCTAAAAGAAGTTGACGTTTTAAGCTTACCTCGATCTATAACCAAGGTTATTCCGGAAGTTGAACGGTCTCGATGTATTTCAGATTGCTTCGCCAGCATCAAGCATTCGAACGATCTCGTTAAGGCCTCTGACCCTATCCGACCGGTTGTAAATTACTGTGTGGAACATAAGCTTCGACCCGTTTTATCTGATAAGGAAGGTTGTTTTGTAATAATGCCGAATAGCACTTTTTCTGATAAAGCCTCAGCAGCTGTTGAAAAGAATTTTAGACCTGTGAAACTGAAACCTTCTGTAGTAAAACAACGAGCTGTCGATCTCCTTTTGAAACATAATCTAGATAAGGTTGCTTCCAGTGTTAAGAAGGCAAAATTGCTCACTTTAGAATTATTTTTCTCGGCAAAAACCCATAAGCCAGAAATTCCGTTTCGCTCGATTGTATCGGAGTCAGGGACGTGGCAAGTTTGTGTAGCTAGGTATTTACAGAAATGCTTAACTTCCTTAAGTTTTTCTGACCCCTTCCATGTACGTAATTCTCAGGCTCTAGTTCAGTTGTTAACAGAGGAAAATCCTGGAGACTGCACAGCGTTTAGCATGGATGTGGAAGATTTGTATTACTCGTTGCCGCATGAAGGTTTACTAAATTGCGTGAAAGAATGTATTCAAGAACAAGGGCAAGAGTCCGGTTTCATAGATAGATGCGGAGTTTCCACAGGTACCTTTCTAGAAATTCTTTCCATGTACTTAACGTCAACATTAGTTGGATACAGGGAAGGCGTGTATGTGCAGAAATCAGGGATTTGTATAGGTTCAAAGGTAGCCCCTATTCTAAGTGATCTATACTTGAGCAAGTTTGACTGCCGTTTAAAAGAGGCCTTAGGGGACCGCATCATTAGGGTATTTCGGTATGCGGACGATTACTTGGTACTTTGTAGTAAGGATGATTTGAATCCGTCGTCACCTATGTAAGCGATCAATTTAAACTTAATGGAGATGGTTTAACGTTTACGAAAGAACTACCGGAGAAAAACGTAATACAATTTTTAGATATCTCGTTGTCATTTGAGCGGAATCACGTGTGTTGGCAGTATTCCCCTAGAGCATCTAAGCCGTTGCTAAATTTTGACTCCAAGCATTCGAAAGTAGTAAAAAACGGAATAGCCTTGTCCTGTTTAAAGTCAGCCCTATCGAAGTCGTGCGTGCACCGTTTGACCATTAGCTTTAATGCGCAGGTTGAGCGCCTCTTAGATGCAGGTTACCCTAGACTAGCCATAGCCACAGTAGCTGAGCGTCTTAAGAAGTCGATTTCGACCGGAACAAAAGCGGTAGCAGAGAGTAACATTAACAAGAAAAAGGTCGTGAGTATTCCTTACATCCACGCAGTTTCGCACCGGCTTAAGAAAGTGGGAAGTAAATATGGGGTTAATGTTGTGTTTACGGCTCCCAATAAGTTAGGAAGGGTTTGTGCTGCAGTGCATAGAAGAATTGAGCAGAAGGAAGGTAAGAAGCGAACCGATATCTGTCCGGTTAAGCACCTAGCCAAGAACAATTTCACCGACTGCCGCATGGGTGTAGTTTATAAGATTCCTTTTAGCTGCGGACGGTTTTATGTAGGGCAAACTGCGCGTTGTATTAATCAAAGATTAATTGAACACAGGAGGTCGCTATCAGGTGGGACGCCGTCCAATCTATCCTTGCACTGCCAGGTCTGTAGCTGCATGCCCGAGTTAGATAATACCGAGATCCTGTACAGGCATAAGAACGAAGATACGCTTTTATTGGTTGAGGCCTGGTATATCAGTATTAGTGGAAGTGCATGCGTGAGTCAACCGTCGATTAGCTTAAACAGGGAGGAGATAGAATGCCTTGGGAGTTGTCTATCGCGTAGGCGGGCACGTGTAACCGATTGACAGGTGGCGCTACCATTCCGAGCATGCGCAGATAAGCTGTGTGTCTTCTTTCTTTTTCGCCTCTGTGCTGTGCATCAGTTGCTAGTCGGCGTTCGTGGTGTTCACTTCTCTTCTTGTGTCCGTGTCCTGCACGCCTCTTCTTTTGATTATGGAATAACCCCCTCTATGGCAAATGAGTTCTGCAGATATATATTCGTTCCCATGTGCTTCGAGTTGTCGATGGATTCGCCCTCGCGCTGTCAATCGCTAGCCTCCTCGTTAGCTCAATTGGCAGAGCGAACGGCCCGGACAGGCGTTGGTCCGGGTTCGAACCCCGGACCAGGCCGAATTTTTCGGCAACTAGGAAGCTTTCATTTCTCAGAAATCCGTATGGATTTCCTCGTAGCCTTGTGCTACAGAACGGGTGGATGCTAATTTTCCCTTTAGTAACAACCCCTCGCAACTTCAGTGTTTCATTCCTTCTGTAGCTTTCTTGTCAGTGCTGGATATTCGGCAACTATTTGAAAACTAATCAGTATTTTAAATATTCACTATTTGGTTTTAGTACCAGATAGAATAGAATGTCATTCAATTCATTATTTGAAGTTTTAAAATATTTGCACCTCCCTAGTACAGAGCTTTCAAAGTCCAAGTTTTTTCCACGTATATGCATCTTAAGCAAAAGCACATATGCTCAAAGAGTGTGGGTCATGGTGTATTAGAATAGGTTACAGTGCTAGGATAGGTTTAGGTGATACAATGTGCCACCTTCGCCACAGGGCATTCCGCGGTGAAAATAGAGAAGGGCTTCCATTTCTTTCTGATAGGACGCGCTAGGGGCGTCGAACCTCCAACCCTTGGCGCTCCCAGTTGCAGCGCTGTGCCCCGTGGGTGCCCATCTCCAGTACAAGTGAAGATATTTATGAAAGAAAAAAAAAAAAAAAGCACCTCTTTCTGCATGCACCCCGATTTTCACTGCAAACCTCAGCAAGAAAAGCCACACGAGTACATGCCCCGTGGATGCCTATCTTTGCGCTGCCCTTTCACGAGCTAGCAGCGATTACGAGTTTCTAAAAAGCATGCTTGCCTTGGGAGTTTCCATGGAGCTTGGCAAAAGAGCAGAGTCTTGTTGGGTCTCGGCCACTACATCACCATTAGCTGTATTTGCTGGATGGAGCTCCTGCAATGGTGGAGTGCAGCACGGTTCACGGGTGGGTGGTGGAGCCTCCGATAGAAATCCGTTTTCGTCACTGTCGGAATCCAGCACGATCACGGGCACCGACTGCGGAGCTTGTTTCTGCAGCATTTCGGAGTAAGTGGCCGCATGTACTATTAAAGGCAAGAATATGAACAGAAAGCAAAACTTGTCACAACATCTACTCCTGCAGTTCTCTGTGGTTAGGTAGCATCAAGTTGCTGAAGAACAAGAAAGGGTGCTTTGAAAGGGCAAATGAGTATCCACCCGTCTAAACCCATAGGGATTTCTCCGAGCGGAAGGCTTTTTACTTGGTGAAAACTTTGTCCTAGTCCAGGGACTGAACCCAGGACCCATGCCTGTCCGGAGCAATTGCCTTGCCTTTGAGCTAGCCAGGAGCCCAGCAATTGACAGCGCGAGGGTGAACTGATTGACAACTCTAAGCACGTGGCATGAGTATGACAAATGAATTCTGTGAAAACCCACAAGGTGGAGCAGTGATTACGAAAGGAAAGATTCGCATCCACCCGTCATAATCATTACTCCACCTCATGGGTTTCCACTGAACTCATTTGGCAAAGGATCTTTTCTGGCTTTCAGATAAACACAAAGTCACCACTGTTTTGTATTCTTTTGCCATAACACAACAAACCCTTCATAATTAAAAGTCATAAGACAATGAAAATATCTGAGAGCTCACAATGTGATCTGTGCTGTCACATGTGGGAACCACAAGCATTGCCAAGTTGGTGTGATAACTCTAGGTGTTGTCCTGTGGCGATGCGTGTGCTGTACGGAGTGTGACTTGCGAAGGCCAGTGATAGTGCCCCGTCAGTTCCTGTGCTATGTCGCAGTTTACGCCAAAGTCAGCACTAATAAACACAGCCAACAATCGATCTGTGAGCAGCTGATTTTGCAGACATGCCCAAAATTTCGGATGTCATTGCAGCACTGCCACAAGCCCATAAGGTCAATGTACAGTGTAGACCGCTTATAAGTCACAGGAGTTGCAAAAATCTGCACTATAAGCGGTACTATGTTATAACCAAAGCACACTTTTCTTGGTCTTCGCCTATGCCAAAAGGGCGACCCACCTTCTAAAAGCAATTCATTGCACTTTTCACTCGCGGACACATTCAGCACAGTCACACCGCAGCATGGAAACCAACCAAGTTCTCAAGTCCCGCATCAGCGGAAGAACACTTATTTTTGTCTGGCGATGCTTGTGAACAGAGCTTCGAACAATTTCATCCTCCACAAGGCTTAAGCACTGAAGTGATTTCTCGTTCAAACTGTTCTTCGCGCAGTATGCTTTCACTTTCGTGAGGTATTCCAACGCGACTTTGCACATATAATCTGGTTCTGGTGTTGGGTCGACATCACGCTCGCTGTCCAAGTCGTCATCGGTTGCAACCTCCGCACTATCGCGCACGGCTGTAACGACCGCGTCATCTGTGCTCGCTTCCTTGCAGACAGCAAGCTCAGACTCCCCGGCATTGACAAATTCTGGGAAGGTGCCTGCAGTGGCAACAAAGTTGCTCTCAACGAGGCCGGACCACACGTCGTCAGTGTTGAGTGCCTCATTGGCGACGGTGTCGCTCTGCTCATCGTCTTCCAGGGTCTCTGCATTGTGCACAAAGCCTACCCTTTTGAAGCACTTGCTTATGGTATCGGCCATTACCTGCAACCGTGAAGCGACCCCGATATCAATTGCGCCCCTTAAATTCACTTTAAGAGGCTGCTGCTGCTGCATGCTCAGCAAGACTATCTCGCAAATGCGCCTTTTGTACAGCGCCTTTACGGTTGCGATGACACCGTGGTCGAGAGGTTGATATTTTGCTGTTGTGTAGGCAGGCAAAAATCTTAAGTTGATCGCCGTTTTCTTCGCACACCACTTTGCAGCTGATGGCAGGGCGATCTTTGAAACGCCGGATCCACCCGTTATATGGGCTGAAGTCGTCGTGGCCTAAAAGAGCTCGAGAGACTTAGCCTTTTGTTGGAGCATGGGGCCCCTTACTGGGACGCTCTGAGCCCTAACTTCCCGGAACCATCTGAACAGCGCTGCGTCCACGTCTTCATATTTCGACGTGCATATTTTCTTCCGTGGTAGGGAAGATGAATCTTGCTGCAATTGCTGCCGCAGTTTGTCCATGTTCTTATAGATGGTCGACACGGTAATGTCGGAAACGCTGCATGTATTTAGCGGCCACCGACGCCTTCTTCAGCCCACTCTCTAAGTCCCTTATAACGCATTCCGTGGTCTCCAGTGCTAAGGCACGGTGTTTTTTTCACACTGCTTGAAGACGCCACCAACACCATGGCAATGGGAGCTCGACAACACATGTGCTCAGGGCACTCAGATGACACGGTGAAGCACGCACAACAAATGCATCAAGACAAAAGAATGAGAATGAAAAAAAAAAAAAAAAAGTACGCTACCGCTTCTGTCATGCACTCCGTGCAGCGGGCACCCGGATTGGATGCTGCCATGGTGACGAAAACACGCTCCCTCCTTCTTCCAAGGTCTCCCTCCCTACTGCACCCTCCCTTCTCGTCCGCTTTGTTTGCCGTTTCACGGCTGGTCTCTACGTGTGCACCCTCGCTCCCGCTCCCAATGTGCCGGCACGCCGTGAAACCGTGCTCCGTTCGCCGATTTCATGGTTGCGCGCTTATGAAATCCGCGCTATAACCGGTATTCTCTTTCGCGTGCCTATACAATAAACGGTCCGCCTATACATTGAGCTTTATGAGCGACATATCGGTGGTATAAAAAAGAAAAAAAAGAAACACGTTATAACTGGTCCCACACCAAGAGTGGTTACGTTACAAGTGGTCTGCACTAAATAAGGAAGTAAGAAATTTCGGATGCTCAAAACCTGTGCAGTCCAACTTTCCAGACTATTCGATTCGATGAAAGATCTGAAACCATCAGATCTGCATACAGTGAAATCATGCTACAACGACTCTGATAGGATGTGAAAAATGTCACAGCTGTGGACTGTACAAGACCTCACAAGTTTGGTAAATATGAGTATTATAACTAGTCCTCTGCTTCCCACAAGCACACGCATTGTTTATTGGCATCAAACTCCCGATAACTAGGACATAATCGGGTGCAGACTGAGGTGTTCTCATGACCCTCGGAGTATGCTGTGCGCACAGTGCTGCAAAAGCATGTGGAATTGCACTATAGGCCACGTCTGCATCGTCATAGCCATCACCAAATGGCAGGATCGCTTGAACGCTTCATACCTTTTAAGCCTTTAAACTACTACTGCATTGTCTGCATAGCTTTGAAGTTGTGTAGTTGATATTGATGATCGCAACGTTATGCCCAAGAGAAAGGTTGCTGAAGGAGCGGCAATGACGACACAAAGGCAGCTGTGGACACCGAGCCTGTGTGAAACCTGTGGTTAAGTGGGCTGGCAGACATGACATCAGCAGCCAACCTCATGGCCCTGCTCAGTGAGCCCAGCAAGGTCCGCCAAGATCATCACTAACAGCAGGTTGCCCGGCGCATGTGGTTGCGGTTTCACCACAGTGAGCACCACTGAGGAGGCAAACAAGTGCCTCCAGGACTTGTACCACGCTGAATGAAAGGAAAGGCTATCTCAGTCAAGTGCATGAGTGCAGTGGCACCCTGGCAAACATGAGGCTGGAGGTGCTGTGGCAGCAGCAACAATGAGCACAACCACCCAAGGAATACGAGGCCGCCGCCGCCAAAGCAAGGCCGTGAGCTGAAAAGCTGGCCAAGGTGGCATTGATGGCAAAGAAGGCAAAATCGTCATCAAGGGCAACATTGCCAGTGGGCCCAATGGCGGCAGCCGAAGCAAGGAACGATTCCGCAAAACGTGGTGACGGCAACCTCCAGTGAACCTTTTCTTCACAGGAGGGAATGCTTCAGAACCATGCACATCACCAGGGCGGCAACGAGGACAATGTTGGCAAGTTTGATGATGGCTTCAATAGTGTCATCGTCGGCAAAAGCGACACCACTGAAGAGCCTAACTGTGAATTCCATTGCGAGAACAGGATACTTAAAAGCATACTGAAAATGCTCTCTCCACGGCTGCCATGCTTCAGTGGCTAAACAGGAGTGGAAGCACCCACATCCATTGGTAGAGCAAGAGCAGTTTTGCTGCACAGAGAGCAGCCGGGAGCGGTAACACCTTCCTCCGCGTTAAAAGCAGAGTCGGCGGAATGTGGCAGATGTCGTGTGACATTTAAGTGCCATATCCTCCCCATTTCCTTCTATCTATTTTGGTTTCAAGCCACTGTACTTCAGCTGGTGACAGACAAATGGCGGCCAACTGTAGTTTCTGGCTTGCTGGCTCCAACAATTTTGACACTGCCGAGACGACCACCCTGCGCTAACTTCTGGAAGCCCCAGTTCACCTTGCCTGATGTCGGATGCATGGGGGACATTGGCAGTGAACTATCATCTTGCTGAAAAACTTGAGCCGTTAGATGACAAGGAGTTGGAGTGAAATTGAAGCAGCAGCAGTAAGATATGCTGAGTTTATGAACACCTTTTGTAATTGTAACTGACAGTGTTGATCAACGACGAGCAGATGACGACAAACCAGCACAGTCTTTTCCCGGTCCTCAAGGAACACAGATGGACAGTGTGTGTGTGGAACTCGTTTTGGTAACACAGACGGACAGTGCATGTGGAACTCATTTTGGTTACCATGACCCATTTCTCCTCGCTCATCACTCTCACACCTGCTCTTCAAACTGCCACCGCATTTCACTGGCAGAACGAGTGGGGCAGCTGTGACTGTACAGCCACCCACTCCACACTGCTCTGTGCACCTGCTCCTGTTCTATCAATGGAATTCACCATAACAATGGCGAAAGGTGGCAGCCAAGGACAAGAAGAACGATGCCGTGGAAACCTGTGCTAAGCACTTCCTTCACAAAGGGGACAGTGTGGGAAGCATGTGGATTATCAGGCTTGCATGACAAGCCTCAAGTTGCTCAGTGGTGTTGCATGTGTTGCACTCCTTCACTTTAAATGTGGAAGCCTGCACGCTGCCCTGGGACTCAGTGATATAGTGGCAGAAAGTACAGTCCGCCATGTGTGCACCATCGAGTACAAGGCTGGTGGCCCGCGAGTGTGGCTTGTTTGGTGCTATTTAAATGAGCATTGACACAAAATTTTGAAGGTGAGATAACTAAAAAGATAGATTTTTGTGGACACACACACACAGATCTGCAAAATATCAAAGGCAATACAGCCTAGATCATATTTACAGGTCAACAACCAATTTTTCGGACCCTCTTGGGAACAACAACAAAAAGGAAGTCAGAAAAATCTGGCAGTCTGAAAAAATAAATGCAGGCAAAAAATGCACAATTTTACCAATATTCTTTTGATGCAGCTTCGGGGATGAAGGACCACAGTGGAGCCGGCAGGTTTCATGCGTGTGCAGGTGATGCTGGAATCGCTACTCAAGAACAGCCACAATGTTTCTGACATCGTGCCCACCATGCTGAGATAGAGGAAATTACTGCTCACTGGCACTATTCCTGCTGTTGAGGATGACTAATGCGCTATTTGAAGGTGCAGCTAACACATACGTCGTCAGAGTGAAACTGCATTCTGCCGCAAATCACAGTCATGTCGACGCGTTCATGGCTGGCGCTGCCACGCTCGCAAAGCACAAGCGTGTCTAAACCACTGCAGACAAAATCGCGGTCACTGTGATGGTGACTGGCAGCGACGCAGCTCTGCAAATGTGCGCATGGCCAGTACGCAAAGAGCCCGAACAAAGGTTTTACCTTTTGCGCCTTTTAGAAAATGCGGTTGCTGCTAGGGCGATGGTGTATGGCCACCACCACACTCAGACACCCAATGCAAACTGAGTCAAGGTAACACAGCTTTGTGGAAGCGCTGTTGAGAAAACCATGTTGGACACTTATAAAGGTACGTGTGTGCACAGCACACATGAAGTGAAAACGGAACTACGGGTTGGTGTCTGCTGTGGACGATTGAGAGCGCGTCCACTATCGTCAATATCATCGACAGTGATTACACAGCTCCAGAAACTACATGGCCAACACTGTGGTAGCTCGAAGGCAATAAAGGCATAAAAAGTCACGAAACGTTGCAGCTTCCCTATCGTTCGCTGATGACTACGATGGCGCGGATTTCGGTACTTCATTTTCGGTTGCCCTCTAGCGCATGCGATGTGACGCGCATTCAATGAACGGCTGAATACGTCCTAGTTATTGTGAGTTCGATGCCAATACACAATGCGTGTGCTTGCGGAGACCAGAGGACGAGTCCTAATAATCATATTTACCAAACTTGTACGGTCTTGTACATGAAATTTCACTGTGATGAAATTGCACGACCATGAATTTCTCGTGTGCCCCACCAGTTTCATTTCAGTTCTGGTTGTTTTGGACCTTCCATCGCATCAAAAAGTCAAAGTTTGGATGGCTGAGGGTTCAAGAGTCGGAATTTTCAGGCTTCCTTATACATTGATTCTATGGGGCTTGTGGCAGTGCCGCTAAGATGTCCGAAATATCAAGCATGTCTGAAAAATGGGGCATCCAGATAATCAGCCGCTGACTGCAAAATTGATTTTAAAGTACTACGTGAAGCACAACGGAGCTGCCAAGGGAGGACTGACGTCCAAAAGCAACCCAGTGTATGAGATTGCCAGGTCCCCTCAAGCTGTCCAATGCAGCTTTTTCACCTGGCAATCCTTAAGGACCCACCACGGGTTGCACAATTGTGTTGCACAATATATGCAACACAATTCGATTGGTTGTGTTGTAAACAAGCCACAACCACCCATGACCAGTTTGTTCGGCACACAACAACCGACAGCATTCACAGGCCCTCCTTATCATATTTACTTCCATAAATAACACACTTGACTGACATGTTATAGCATACGAGCACATACCTTATGCTGGCTGCCCAGGAATTGGCCACAGCATAGGAGCTCTCATTGTTCAAGAAGAGGAACCAAATGTATGAAGCCAGCTGGCCGCTTTCCAACCCCAAAGAGATGGTTGTACACAAGGTTGCAATAAATTCTTTGTAACATGGGTCCTAAACGGCTGACAGATCAAGAGAAAGCCGAGCAAGAACAGCATGCTGCAGAATGAGGCCTTACAGTATGTAGACCTCAGCAGAACACAATAAATCTGTCACCATTAAAAAATTTCTTTTCTGCATTGAACTATTTATTGATCTATGGGGTTTTATGTCCCAAGACCATGATATGATTACGAGAAACGCCGCAGTGGAGGGCTCTGGAAATTTCGACCATCTGGGGTTCTGTAACGTGCACTGACACCGCACAGCATATGGGCATCAACACTGCGCCTCCATCGAAATGAAGACATCGCAGCCGAGATTCGACCCCGTGACGGATTACCAGCTATGTGCCATAGCCACTAGACCACCGTGGCGGGTCCTTATTGAACTACTATAGCTGCTCTGTAAAATAAAGGCAACTAGAAAAAGTAAGGAGCAAGTGCATACAGTGCAAGCTGTTACATGCTCTTTACAATGGCTAGCTTTGTTGGCGATGTCTGCCACCACCAGTGTCCTTAACTGCTGCCACTCACGAGACAAAACAAACAAACACCACAATTGTGCGTATTTGGACCCAGTTCAACAGAAGCAGTGGCATCTATCCCCGACTCCCATCACATGGTTGGACACTATGTTCTCAGCTGTGGCTCTGATATGGTAGGAGAAGTGTTTCAGGATATTGTATCTTGTCAGCCATTGGCTGTGCTTTGATCATTAAGGACAAGCAAAAAGTAGGGGGGAAGGGAAAAAAGAATGAGTGAAGTAGAGGAAGGAGAAGATGACAAATAAGAAGAAACCAACAACAAAGAAAAAAAGAGGAAGCTGAGAACGAAGTGCAAGAATCAAAAGAAGACAATGGAGGACGGGGAGGAGAAGCAGGAAAGGAAGAAGGCTGCAGGAGAAGAATGGGAGAGCATGCAGCAAAGTCAAGCTGTGTCTTGTGTGCAGGCTTGGGAGTATTTTCTGCATGACATCCCAAGAGTCACAACATCTGGACTGCAATGGTAAATGTGCAATAAAGCATTCCAGCAAGCCTCTGACCTCTGCACTTGTGAGAGGTACATTGTCCATCTCCTCGGACTCCTGCGGGGTTTCCGAATCCTGGCTGTCGAGGCCACTTTGAGACAGGTTGCTGTACAGAGCCGGCAAGGACCTGCACGCAATGCATAAACGCACATATGCCTAATGTGCACCCTTCAAGTGTTGCTAGCGTATACATTCGGAGCTTGATCATTCAAAAGCTTTGCACCTAAATTAACCGACTGCACAGATGGTCCCGTCATACATATGTATGCATCCTGAATAAAAGAAATTAGTGGCCTTTCATACAGTGAATGCAGGCTATGCAAAAACGCACGGGTGCTACCCCTTTTTGTACGGTGTAGAGTGTACTACACTGTCTTGCGTCACACACCTGAATCGTGGTGAGCCATCTAGCACGATCCTTAGGTGTCTCCTGAGCATGCGAAGTGCGTGCTTGTTGACGGTGTTGTTGAGCTCATGCCGAGCGTTTCGTGAAAGTTCTTAGTCGGACTGCAGCCGCTAGCACTGTTGCTCCACTTCATGCCTCTCTTAGTCATCGCATGAACCTGGTATAGCAGCAACTGCCACTGGATGTCAACACGAGGAACCCTCTGTGGCCACACCTACCCACATTGTGCTGGCTCACACGAGCCTTAGTTGGGAGAGAGTCACTGCACATGCTCCCTATGGAGCTTCACGTAGGCCTGCCATCTTGCACATACACCCAAGATAAGCTGCAAAGCTACTCCTCTTGAATGTGGAAGACGGCGCGGCCCAAGAGCAGTGTGTGCTTTCTCGCTCATTCATTCTGCGCCGCTGGCGGAAAGCCATTCGCTTGCAAGACAAGAGAAGCTAACTAAAGCAATCAATTGCTCAATTTGGACATAACGAGCAATATAAATTCTTCATTGGCACTCAGTACCAGCAGAAGCATTTTCGTTTTTAAAATATCGAATGAAAAAACTCCATAACACAATCCTGGACAAAAGAAGTTCAACAAATCACTCATTTTAGGTCATTCTCTGATACAGCGCTTTAAAAGATGGAATACATACTTTAAAGAAGGGCAAGCACAGATAAAACAAGAAAAAGGTAATCTGCACAGAAAATTTCATGCATTCCTAGGCACATCTCATGAAACAGAAACTGAATATGGCTTCAAAATTTTATATTGCTCAGCAGTCTCTGGCATGCTTGCGAAGTGAATTTTTATATGTATTCACTGGCGTACACTTTTATCTTTTTTTCCAGTCCTTTTTTTTTATCACCAGCTAGCGAGCTGTAGATGAGAAGCCCTACATATCATGAACATTTCCACTTACTCTATCACAAAATTATCCATAATAAGAGTTACAGTCACTTCATATACAATCAGAATTCGCGTGTGGCATGCATAAGGATGTGCATTGTGAAACGTACTGTTAAGCTGAAATAAGTAGCATTGAGTTGCCGACAGAATGAACCTGCTGTGCCGATTCGGCGGTTGACCACGTTCATTCTATCATTTTGCTTCAGAGTGTCACTTTCTTACAAGAATTGAATTGAACTGAATTGAGTTTATTTCTACTGTTTACAACAAAAGGAAGCAGAAGCTAAAGGCCATGTAGCCTGACTAAGGCTTCTGCTGCTGCAACAGCTCGGTACGCAGGCCATACGTAGCACACAAATCGGTACAAAATGTGCGGTACAGATTCAATTGAAATAGTATCAAAAAGAAAACTACATGTGTACACACAAAAAGGCAGAAAGATGCGACAGTCGCTAAAAGAAACGTCATGCCTACCGAAAAACTTAGAAAAATTCTACATAATTCAATTAAAGAACATTTTGACTTAGACAGCTAAAACCTAGAATTGAGACTGAGGAATTGACAATATATAGTGCCCTTTCGCCAAACAAACTCAATATTGTGTGAAATGAGAAATGTTTTGAACGAATCATTGGAACCTTCCATAACCTTGTCGCGAAATTTGCGTAGTCTATTAAGTAGTGAAGGCGCTTCGTAAGTGTGTAACCGTTTCCCATAATCCGTTCTTATTTTTGGTGTTCTCAGATGATGTTGTCAAAAGCTGTAGTGCGGATTAGTGGGTGCATTCATAACGTAATGTGTTCTATTTTGTTTGATGTGCTGCATCAACTTGTAGTAGTACACTGGATCTGCTTTTAACATAGAGTACTTTATGAAAATAGGCTTTGTTCTAAAATTTTCTAAAGGTCCACGATAGACAAAGTTTATGTTGGGCCTCTAAAATACAGTAGAACCCCGTTATAACGAACCTGGATATAACGAAATATTGGATATAACGAAGAAATCGCAATTCCCCTTGAAATTCCTATAGATGACATGGATATTGGCTATAACGAACTGATGGTTAAAACAAAGTAATTATGGCTCCCCTTTCAACTTCATTATAACGAGGTTTTACTGTACACAGGCGGTTGAAGAGAAAATCTGGTCGCTGACAACATTGATACTATCCAGTTGAGCGAGTGACACACGTGGCACTGCCTTCTTGTGCTTCTCTCACTATGAACAGGGCCATGCATTCAGACAAAGCGCTCAATCATGAAATTTTGCTTCTTCAAGCCGTGTTGCTATGAAAGGAATAAAGGAATGTTTAGTACGACAAAGTAACACAGCATTGTTTTACAAGTGCTTGGAAATGCCTCCAAGGCAGAGGCCGTGCTCAAAAAACAGCTCTGCCTGACCACTGGACTCAAGACAGCGGTGGTACGGCTGTGGTGGCATGGCAGATGTTGGTGCACGGGCATCTGTCAAGTTGGCCTTGCCTGAATAAGATGCTTTTTGCACATGCAAGCACACTTGGGATGGGGGCACGAGTGGTGTGTTCAATCAAATGCGCAACTCTGTTCCCCAAGAGGAACATAGTGTCACGACCTCTTGCGTCAACGATCCGTCTGTAATAACAATATCACCAAGTTGACAGGTGACTTCTCGATGGCGGTGACTGCACCTTGTGTCCAAACACTCTTGCTGTCTTATGTGCACACGGGCCAGCTGACGGGCTTCTTCAGCACACTGAGTGTATTTCTCGACGTCAGGCGCTAACTGATCAAGCTTGTCAACGTTGTTATAGGGAATCATGGCATCAAGCGTAGTCTGAATGTGCTCACCATAAACAAGGCAAAACGGAGTGAAGCGTGCGGTTTCCTGCATGGCGGTGTTGTAAGCACATGTGATGTATGGCAAGAATTCGTCCCATGCTTTATGCTGTACATCCACATACATAGAGATAGATCATGTCTGCTGGCGTTTTGTCCAGCTTTTCCTCTTAGGCCATTAGCCTGGGAATGGCATGCCGCGGTCTTTTGATGGCTTGTGTAACTCAGCTTGAATATATCCTCCAGCAGACTTGTCGTGAACGCCATCCCTTGATCAGTAATAACAAATGACGGTGCACCATCCGAAGCACCATGCTATGTATAAAAAGCTGGGCAACCTCAGATGCCGTCCCGCGTGGCAGTGCCCTAGTCTTGGCGTAATGCATCAAATAATCCGTGCCGACAACGATCCACTTATTTCCAGAGGAAGACAAGTGGAATGGCCTAAGGAGGTCCATTCCTATTTGGTCAAACGGCATCAATGCAGGGTGGATGGGTTACAGAAGGCCGGAAGGTTTGAATGGTGGAGACTTACAGTGCTGGCATTCATGCATCCTTTCATGTAATGTTTCTTGTCAGCAGCCAACCTTGGCAAGTTGTGCGGGTGTCGTACCCTGTCCAGAGTTCTTCAGTAGCCCAGATGTCCAGATGTTGGTTCGTCGTGGCAGGCTGTGATGAGTGAAGTGGCCGTTGGGGGCAAGAAAAGTTCAATGTGTTTAAAGTGCATGCCACCATTGACAAAGACAATGACGACGACGCTTTGTGCCATGGCACGTGGTGACGTGGAGCCGTTCGGTGAATTAGGAGACGGCACGGCAGCAAGGCAGGGAGAGAGCCAAGGGTTCGGGAGAAGGGCCAGGTAGACGTGGCTGGGCCATGAAGGAACCAGGGTGCGGGAGTACAGACCCTGGTTGCAGACTCGAGGCCTCGGCGGGCTCCCAGCTGGGGCCATGCCACCTCTCAGTTCGGGCCTTAGGGTCTTTGGGGGTCTTAGGGCAGTGCTGCAAAAGCAGCACTTCCCTAAGTGAAAATTCAAACTCGGTGTTTGGCAGTAGCCGGGAACGTTGGCAGGACTTTTCGCAAGGGCCAGGGGCTCAGCCAGAGCATGCCACGGAGGTGAGAGGACAGTCTCGCAGATGTTTAGATGAGCTCGATGAAGCAGGTGATAGCTTCGCGGGCGTGGAACAGAAGAGTTCCAGTTTGGATGGTTTGTACTTTGGGGGCCCTGCTGAGCCATGTACAGTTAATAAAGAGGCAAGAGTATCTCAGAGTTGCTCTGGCGAAAGAGCATGGGTAGTTCGGACGAGTGACCTTGTAGAGCTCTAAGCGGATCGTCACCAGTGATTCATGCGGACTCGAGTTCTCAGCAGGCTCCCACCTGGGGCTGTGCCACCTCTCACTTCGGGCCTGGCGTGGGTGGAACGTCGCCAAGACGTTCCCACCAGGCAAATCCGGCTGCCACTTCAGCGAGCACAAACCACCCTCCGAGTTCAGCAGCGCAGACGGCGAACGCGGTCCAGGTCAACGGCCTCAACTGTGAGCAGCGTTCCTGACCGCGGCGTCAGGCATCGCATCCACCGCGCTGCTTCAACTTCGACTGCCCCTCCCTGCATTCACCTGCCGCAGTGACCGATCGCCACCGTCCTATCCGGTGAACTTTGCCCTTGTTTCATTCTACCCGTGTCACCTTTACTGTACTTCTGGCATTCTGTATTCCTGTTGCATGTTCCAATTTGCTCTACTTCATTTAGTTGTTAGATCATTTTATACTTGTGTAAATACAGTGGTTGTTGCATAAACGGCTTTGTCGTTACTGCTACGATGACAGCTGTCATAGGCGGTACTTGAACACGTCTCTCTCGCCCCGCCCCTTTACACTGGCGTCTGCGACAGGACTCGAACCTGCAATCTTCTGATACACAGGCCAACACAATGCATTCGTACAGGGCTTGTTGTACCATGGGAAGATGAGATTTTTCGTTGGCACGTGTTCCTTTTGTATAAGACGCCCTCTCACAGAGAAAATGTCGACAGTGCACGCATGATATGGTGAGGGATGGACGTGTGTGACAGCGTGTCAGCATCTTCACATTTTCGGCCAGATTTGTGCACAACTGTGATGTCGAACTCCTAGAGTTGCAGACTCGATCGTGCTAGTCGCCCAGAAGGGTCTTGGAGGTTGGCCAACCACCATAAGGTGTGGTGATCTATCACAACCTTAAATGGCCGCCTGTGAACATACGGCCTAAACTTTGTAGTTGCCCAAATGAAGGTGAGGCATTCCTTCTCGGAGGTGGAATAGTTAGACTCGGTGCGGGACAGAGTGCGGCTCGCGTAGGCTGTAACTTAGTCGACACTGTCTTGCTTTTGGACTAAGCTCCGAGACCAATACTGCTGGCATCAGTGTGTACCTCCGTGTCAGCATCCTTATCGAAATGAGCCAGCACAGGAGGAGAAGACAATCACAGCTGGAGATCTGAAAAGGCTGTCTGTTGTCCATCAGCCCAGATGAAAGGTATATCATCACGGGTAAGGCAAAATAGCCGGTCTGCAAGCTTCGAAAAGTCTTTGGTGAAGCACCGATAATACGTGCACATCTTCAGACACTTTTCTTGTCAGTTGGAGCTGGGAACGCAGCTACGGCAGCCAGTGGCGTAGGCAGGCATGGGCTGACCGGGCTGAAGCCCCCCCCGAAATTTTTCCGGCCGGTGCCCCACTGTCTATCTATGCTGGCCCATCACATATACGAACAAAGGTGTCCACTCGGCGAAGGTGCGGCTACGGGCATTCGCGTCTTTGTGGTGGGCTTAAAAACGAAGAACGCGGCTCTTTCAACTTGCAAAGGAAGTTATCACTCTATGGCGGGGAAAGTTGTAGCTTGTCTGCAGGGGACGGTGCTGGCAAACGAGGGGCATATGTCATTTATTGGCAAAGGATGCGGCGATAAAAGACTGAAAGGGGAGCTTGCAGTCTTTGCAGCACAGCACTGCGGCAGGCAGACGCTTCTGCAATGTGTTGACAATTAGCTCTCTGCGGTGATGGAAGAACATTGCGAGTCTGCGTACCCGGAAACATGCGTGGTTTTGTTGCGGGTGAAACGTTCGTAGGCCAAGGTCATCGAGCTAGCGAACCAAACACAAAGCAAAGTACGCCGCTGTTCCCTGTGCAACGCCTTCTGTGCCGCCCGATCCTTCTTCCCCTCTTATTCCTGTTTCTGTGGGGCGCTGACGCTTTTGGTACGTTGTATGCGGTCGCGTGGGGAATGTGGCGTACAGTGAATGCGTCTTTTTTTCTTTTTGAGCAGTGCCCATACATGGGTGGCCCAATACAGCTTCGCTTTCGTCATTTTTCTTGACGACTTACACATGGTAGCAACGTGCGCTCACGCGTGTCCCCTTGCGAGAACGATGCCCCAGAGAGAGAAAATTTCAACCAACCTTCCGAGTGGACAGCACTGCTTTGCAGTGCTATCCACAAGCTAGTAAACTACGGAATAACGAGTCGACAAAAAGACCGCGCTGCGGTTCATCGCCGAGCGTGCACAAGGGTCAACAACTCCGCTACCAGCAGGCGGTGGTCGCGACATTCATTCAAGAAGGGGTGACCATATTCGTATCGTCGCTTTCGCGGCAATATGTCTCAAGGACAGCAGTAGCTCTCCGTTTTCTGGGGAAGCTCATCGTCGCAGCGCCAACAAATGAGCGAGACCTCGAATGCTAAGTCATTTTCTTCAACTGATTTGTACTTACATGATACCTTATATCCTCTGACAATACAGTGGCTTTTTGACGTGCCTACGAGATGTGGATTATATGTGATTATATGTGACCTCGCGTAGTAACGGAGCGAAAGAAGTTGTTTACATCAGCCCCCATGTTTTTCAACAGCAACCTAAGTGACAGCGAAATAAGAAAGTAAGAACGTACAAAGCCCGATGAAGGTCGTAGGGCGTGTAAGAACCATAAGAAAGCTTTCTTTTACAAACTTCTTTTTAACCTTGACGTGTCTAAATCGAGCGCTATGGATGTAATATTGTCAACTCAGTGTAGCAAGCGATCTCGTAAGGTTAAAACACATGACCTTTCAGTTTGCAAAACCAGTGAGATACGGCTAGTAGTAGTTCATAATCTAGTATTTGTCGATGCTAGTGCTGCATCAAGTGAGTACATTTGTGAACTTCGCAAGTTAGAAGCTTACGGCGAACGTAATTGATACAGGAAATATTGGGCCTAATACCGACCCTTGTGCCATTGTGGCTCCCCGAGGCGCGTCGGCGGGCCGAGACGCGGGCGAGACACAATCCTATTTTTCGACTGCCGCTGCGGTCAGAGAATCGCTGGGGCTTTCGTTACCCGCGAGTTCTGCGGCAACCTCGCTTTGACAGCAGAGCTGACGTTTGCGCGGCGGCCCCAGATGAGAGTGTGCATTAGTCGGCGACCTTGAAGAAACAGAATGTCGACGCCAAAGCGAACCCAGCGCGCTCATAAGTGCTTGAATAAAGCCATCGGAGCATCCCCGGTATGCTTCGATCACCGAGCAATGCAGTAAGCAGAACTGCTTCTCGTACGCACACATCTGACCGGCCACAAAGGAGGGACTGCCTACAGGCGCGTCTTTTCACCAGGCACTTCCAGCCTGTGGGCGCCTAGACGGCGCCAAATTGCTTGCACCTGGAGTGCTTCGGAATGGAAGCGGTGGTAGCTAACGCTCGTTACGATAATCTGTGCACAAGTGTCGCCGGTTAGGCTGTCCGACGTCCTGTCCGAATGTCGAGTTTTGTGTATGTTTATATTTTGCTTTTTATATTTTTGGAGAGGAGCTGGTACTGCGTTACACTGTGGAGGCGAGTCCCAAACAATGGTCGCAGGGCGGGTTGGACTGGTGCGATTTCTACCGGCGACGTTGCCGTAGACAACCATTAGATAGACGCCCTGGTGAGGCGGGCTGTCGGAGAGAAAAACTCGTCTCGGGACAGAGGACAGGGTGGAATTTTGGAGATTCGGGAGACTCGAAGAAAGGCCCTCTGTCGTGTGAAGAAGTAAGCTTCGTTTGCTATCTCTCGTGCAAGCCTGGCCGTTCGGCTCTCCAATCTCGGAGAGACGATGTAGTCTGCGAGAGCACGATGCGAGCAGCAATGATCAGGGAGAATCCGTGAGCCACGGCGCCTTCGAGAGCACCCAAGGACCAGTCCACAGGCCGGCGACGAGACCTATGCGCCGATGGAGCCCACCCAGATAAGCGTTGTCTTCGTTGGCGGCAGCAAGCGCACTTAAGACATTGCGCCGTTAGTTTATGAGCGGTTTTACCCATTGTATCTGCCGTTCATTGATGAGTTTGTTTCCGCTGTTAATTCCTGTGCTGCACTATGCGTTTACGTTGCTCTTTGTTTGCCTTGCATCATTACGTTCGCTACTAATTGTTAAGTGTATACTTCGATCATGTTCACATATTAAATTCCATGTTTTGATGGCTTAATTAAGACTGTTTCCTCTTCCCGGCCCCAGCACGAATCCGGTTTGGTTAAATGGTTGTTGAGGTGTGTGGCCAGAGGGGGTGATTGCGTGAAGCATTTCGAACGGAGTCGTAGCGTAGTTGTGGTACTTGTGAATTGTTGCGGCTTAGAACCCCCTCCCCCTTTGCGCGAAGTAGGGACATCTCAACATTCCGGAGTTCAGTGAGTTCCAAATCAGATTTATTGATCGCAACTTGCATTCCGCATGCCTCGAAGTAAATGTAGGATTAAACTGGCGTTAGTCCCAGTAGCACCATGGGATTTTTAATTTATCTGGCTAGAAGTGTGAAGTGACAAACCGCATAGAAAGCTTTTTCAATATTAAGAGATATTTTAGCACGTTTTTCAGCTTAACAAATGTGTCAGTAATTATTCTTGAAAGGGCCAGGATGGTGGTGTTTGTGAGTTTAGTGGAGACAAAGCCATGTTTTGGGAGGCCTACAATGTTAATGAGGACGGCATTTTTCTGTAACGCAATAGACTTAATTCTTTTAAAAAAGAAGTGGTAATATGTTCACGACAGATAGATCTGGAGCGGTTTATAATCACAATCGCAGGCGAATCTCTGTTCTTCCTGCAAATGTATCGAAAATTTGGTAAAAGAAGCGCCTGTATAATATAGCGAACAGGTAAGTTTCGGTGAGAAATCCATAAATACGAAATATATACCAAAATGTCGTCCTGTATGTCTACTAGCATGTTAAGTTGGAGAGAGCCTTCCGGAATTTATCAGGACAACGCCACGATCAATTTATAAAGTGTTTCAAAAAATGTGTTTGTTATAGCGTCATTTTCAGCTTACCTACCTCAGGTATGCTGCCCGCTGTTCCCGGCTGCGCCTGCTATCACGAATTCTTTACAGCATTTCATGCGTATGTGTACATCGATAATTATACTTTATTTTGAAATTATCACAAAGGTAGTAGCGTGCGCAAGTGACGAATCTTCGCGGTGGCGGGGAAATAAATGTCTTTCTACTAGATTTCGTCGATACATTGCATTCTGTAAATGTTTTGAATGGGCGAGAGTATCGTTATTTCGGGACCCAGTTGATATGACAACTGAAGGCTGAAGTAGTTCGCAGATGCTGAACGAATGTATACTTATTGGGCGACGGTCCGCGCAAATGCGCCGCGTGCACATTTTCGTTCCGAAAAAAAAAAAAAAAAAAATATATATATATATATATATATATATATATATATTGTAAGTTCTTAGCCAAGTTCTTAGCTGCTTTCGGCCCGCTTCCCCATGTGTGCGACCATGCCAGACGTCTCTCCGCCACGAACGACCAGATAACACACAACGACTCTGCTGGTGCACCCAGGAGCTCTTCAGCAGAAAAAATCGTGGACTGCCCTGGTACGGAGGCCAGCTGCCTCTCTGTGTGCGGCTCGAGTTCTGCGTCGGTGAGTGGCGGTGGAGCAAGTTTTCCAAATACTAGAGAGCAGCCTGGGATACGGTCCTCATGCGTGCCAGTGTCCAGGCGCATGGGTGTGCCGACTCCGGTAGG